>JBBDGP010000098.1:4417500-4765000 GCA_037952835.1 Lithobates septentrionalis
TATGTCACGGAGCTGGGTCGGTCTGTGTGCAAGGTCCCACCCCCTAGACCGGCTCGTGTGATAGACGGAACACTGATTCAATCTACTATCACACGACACGGTATAGGGGGCGGGACCTTGCACACAGACGCAGCTCCATGACATACGAGCACTGGAGAATAGAGGTAGGAGAGCGCTGCAGTCGCTGCTCAAAGCGGCCCCAGGGCAGGCGGCCTACCGGGAAATTTCCCAGTATCAGTCCAGCCCTGTCTGGTAATGTAAACGTATCACAGTGTCCTCTCGAATGAAGAGACTGTGTTAAAGTAGTGCCAACGTTAAAAGCTATTGTACTTGGGTTGACTATGATATTAAATACTTTACCCCCTTTATGACCAGGCCATTTTTTGTTATTCAGCACTGGATATTGTGCGGTCATGCAAAGCTGTAGAATATAGGAAAAATGCTGCGCTATCCAATGAAACAAACTAAAAAGCTATAGCTGCTAGCACACAACAAACCAAGTCTACTCAAAGTGAAAATAATACAGTGCAGCGCTAAACAAACATGTGAAGATGTGAAATGTAGTGACAAACAAAAATTATAAGCAGTGACCTGCTAGAAATGGTCAAAATAATGTCTATAGTAAAGATAACAAAAGGCAAAAGTCCATATATAGTGAGGTGAGTGGAAGTCTTCTCCAAAGAAAAAAGGGGGGTGGTACCATGTATCCTAGGAAGGATATGGACACTCGAATGGGAAGGCGACCACAGAAATCAAAGCACACAAATCTTCAATAAGAAAAGATGGGTACCCTTACCAGATCAATAGGACGCACCTGCTGTATAGCAGTGCGTCTTTAAAGCATAAGAGAATGGTTGTCCGGGGTGTCCAGCCGAATGGCGTCCTCTGGATCCCGATCACCGGTGAGGATTTTGATCTACACTATGTGGAGTTCCCTTTTTCTTTCTCCATGGGCCCACTGAGAACCATTTTCCTTGACCTACTTGTCCTGCAACTGGAGATCGTGGGTACCAGTGGTCCTAACGCCTACCTGAGATAACAATCTCTCATCGGTGATCGGGATCCAGAGGACGCCATTCGGGCAACCATTCTTTTATGCTTTAAAGACGCACTGCTATACGGCAGGTGCGTCCTATGGATCTGGTAAAGGTACCCATCTTTTCTTATTGAAGATTTGTGTGCTTTGATGTCTGTGGTCGCCTTCCCATTCGAGTGTCCATATCCTTCCTAAGATATATGGTACCCCCCTTTTTTTGGAAAAGACTTCCACTCACCTCACTATATATGGACTTTTGCCTTTTGTTATCTTTACTATAGACATTATTTTGACCATTTCTAGCAGGTCACTGCTTATAATTTTTGTTTGTCACTACATTTCACATCTTCATATGCAAAGCTGTACCCAACTCAAATTTATATACATTTTTTCACACAAATAGAGCTTTCTTTTGGTGGTATTTAATCACCTCTGGGTTTTTTATTTTTGGCATATAAATGAAAAAAGACCCAGGGTTTTGAGAAAAAAAAACTATATTTTCCACTTTCTGCTATAAAACATATCTAATAAAAAATATAAAAATGTCTTCATAAATTTAGGCCAAAATGTATTCTGCTCCATGTCTTTGTTAAAAAAAAAATCCCCAAATGTTTATTGATTGGCTTTCATGAAAGTTGTAGTGTCTACAGACTATGGTATAGATAATGATAATTGTTATTTATTTATTTTTTTATACTAGTAATGGCGGTAATTAGCGACCTATAGTGGGACCATGATAGTGTGACAAGAAATCTGACACTGACACTTTGTGGTAACTAGCTAACTGCCAATGACATCTCCACTAATACAGTGATCAGTGCTAATAATATACACTGTCACTGTACTAATGACACTGGCTGGGAAGGGGTTAAAATCTAGGGAGATCAAAGGGTTAAATGTGTGCCTAACAAGTATAAATATGTGTACTGTATGCTGTTATCACTAAGCAATGTGCCATCTTTTACTCCCAGCTTTGCAGAGAGCAAAAAAAAATGCAGATCGCTGCTGTCTGTAGAGAAGCCTGCATTGTTTACCAACACAAGGCTGTCTTCTTTCATTCACTCAGGCGATCGGCAGGTACCAATCATAAATAATTGGCCCGAGATCAGCTGATCACCTTGTACGAGAGCGAATGGCAGCTCAAGGTTCTTGGTCTGCCCACGCAGGAAGCTACAACGTACAGATTTGTGATTGTGCCACAAATATACAGTATCTCACAAAAGTGAGTACACCCCTCACATTTTTGTAAATATTTTATTCTATCTTTTTCATGTGACAACACAGAAGAAATTTCAAATAATGCACAATAAAAAACAATTGTGTAAGTGATTCCGCGCAATGCCCCTAAGTGTGCTGTTACAATAAATGAACAATAAATATATAGATGCACAAGTAAAGAGGTTACCTAAAACAAGTGTAAAAATTCCAATCTTTAAAATAATGAGTATATGCAGCACAGCTGATATTAGTGATAGTCCATACGTATAATAAAACCGTGACTAAAGTGCTAATAAAATAAATACAGTAAATAAAGTGTGACCAATTATAGTGAACATGCGTTGATAGAAGATCTGGTGACTTTCGTGATGTTACATCCCCGCTAAGTGCTCACAGAACTCTCACCTTGATGACACAGTATATGTGCCTGTATAAATGCTTTGGAGATGTAATCCTTGTGGCCGGGTTGATAATCGCGATCTGTTCCGTTTATGGGGAGAGATCCCTCCCTCTAGTTGGTGGACTCCACATAAAAGGTAATCAAAAGGGTCTCCAATAGGGTAATAACGTTTTGCCAAAGAGTTTTAATAAAAATATCCGCTTACATTAAAATAAATACTGTTGCGCCAAACATCAACAGAAACAACGTGGTAACGATACCCGCTACGTCACTTCCAGGCTGCGCTGTGTATTTCCGGTTACCGGGGGGGGGGGGGCATGCAAAATTCAAGAAAAAAAAGAGTGGTTTATCCCCCAGAAATCCTGTGCAAATCCTTATTTGAACATGCAGCCTGGCAGGCCAAAAAGGGGGGATGAGCATGCAGCCCCTCTTGAACCATACTAGGCCACATGCCCACAACATTAGGGGGCACCTTGCCAGGAGAACCCCCCTGTCAAAGCACCGTGTCCCTATGTTGATGAGTACTAGAGCCTCTTTCCCACAACCCTGACCCCGTGGTTGTGCAGATCTGCTGGCTGGGGGTTTATCAAAATCTAGAAACACCTTTACCGCCCTCCCATGTGAATGACTAATGAACATGCCTACTCATTCACACCCAAAAAGTGAAAAGTACAAAAAAAAATGTTTTTTAATAAAAAAAAAAAAAAAAAATCCACAGTGTGATCAAGTCACCCAGTGAAGTAGATCCACATCAATCACAATAGCCCACCGAAATAAAAAAAACAGCCAACACAATTAAATCCCAAGGACCGATCGCTCAGGAATGAGCACTCTAGCAGATGGAAGTTAAAGTGATTGTAAAGTCTCGTTTTTAAATAACAGACATGTTATACTTACCTGCTCTGTGCAGTGGATTTGCACAGGGCAGCCTGGATCCTCCTCTTCTCGGGTCCCTCTTCTGTGCTCCTGGCCCCTCCCTCCTGTTGAGTGCCCCCAACAGCAAGCAGCTTGCTATGGGGGCACCCGAGCCAAGCTGCATCTCAGAATGTCCATTCAGACATGGAGCTGCTGTTCGGTCCCGCCCCCCTCCTGATTGGCTAACTGACCTTGATTGACAGCCAATGGCGCCACTGCTGTGTCTCAGCCAATCAGGAGGGGAGTCCTGGATGGATGAGGGAGTCGTGGACATCGCTGGATAGAGATGGGGCTCAGGTAAGTATTCGGAGGTGCTGAGGAGGCTACTACACACAAAAGGCTTTTTATCTTAATGCATAACATACTACACTATTGGCAGCTATTCTCTCTTTTTATGTTGAGCTACATAGAGATGCCACTCTCTAAAAAGATTTCTTAGGCTCAATTCACACCTATGCAGTTTGCTTTTAAGTGCTTCTTCGGTGCTTTTTATGTTTTTTTTTTACCGTGATTTTGCCACGATTTGTGGCTTGTGTTGTTCATGCTTTTTTTTAGTGACTTTGATAAAGCGCAGATTAAAAAATCCAAAAGACAGGGGCGTGGCCTGCTGCGGACCAGGATGGCTGCCTGAAGTCCGAGCTCCGCTCCACGGCCTGGATATCAGCAACCCCTAGCTACCATCCTTCCCGCTGCTCACATCACAACAGCAGGGAAGGACTAGGGAAACTCTCGGGCACACCGATGCAGCGGTGCAAGCCGCCAAACCCCCGCCGTCTCACCGATTACTACCCGACGGCCGCCGCCATGCAGAAGGCCCAAGATGGCGCCGATGGAAGCGACGGCGCCCGCTCCAACAACAACACAGAGGGCCTGCCTGCTACCTCCTCAGCACTCCCTCTCCATGGCACTGTGACCACATCAACGGACAGGGACAACATGGACACACACCCCCCTCCAGAGGATTCCCCAGGAGGACTGCAGCAGGACAGAGGTAAGAGGCTGGCTACCTCCCCTGCACATTCCCCAAACAAAGAGTCACATGCAAAGAAGCAGCTGTGGTCCCATGTTGTTGCAGGGACACACAGCGCCCAAAATACTCCCTCCCTGGCTGCTATACCTGTCACTGACAATACAGTGTCTTAAGCTATGCTGAAATCTATGCTTCTTACACTGCAGCAAGATCTGCATAGAGAGCTCCAAATGTCATTATCTCAGATGCATGATAAAATAGACTGCCTAGAAGAGCGCACAGATGCTCTAGAAGAAAATCTGTAAGATTACTCTAAGGCACACAACGAAATGTTAGATGCTCACGAGCACCATTCGGAAGAAATTCACCGTATCAAAATGAAACTGGCGGATTTGGAAGACCGCTCTAGGCGGAATAACATCAAATTCCGGGGCATCCCTGAATCGGTTAAACCGAACGAAATAACCCCCTACTTGCAACAACTTATCTCAGCCCTACTCCCACGCCTCAACGCCCGCGACACTTTAATTGACCGGGCCCACAGAATTGCTAAACCGCCACACCTCCCTGACGATATCCCCAGAGATATCTTGGCACGTATACATTTCTTCCATGTGAAGGAACAAGTTCTCTCTGCCGCCAGATCCGTGACACCCCTGCCAGCCCCTTACAATAATGTCAAGCTGTTCACTGACCTGTCCCCGGCTACAATGGAGATGCGCAGAGCTTTCGCCCCGGTGACTTCCATACTCCAACAAAAAAAAATAACCTACAAATGGGGCTTCCCTACGAAATTGCTGGTCACTCACCAACAAAAGATAGTACCTAGTCTTTCCCCGAAAGATGGCTACAAAAAGCTCACCAATTGGGGTTTTCTCCCCATTGCTCCCAGAGAAGCGGAACAAGCTACTCCCTCCTACAAGCCATCTGACTCCAGAAATATGGCGAATAAAGCTCCCAAAAAGACCTAACTTTGATACAAGCCCAGATCTACTTATATCCAGCCTGGGCGTCACAGCTATACCTTTTCCTCACCACCCCTCAGGTTTACAGTTGTGCAAAGCACACGTTTTATGTCACTGTTTTTTTTTTCTTATTTTCTATTCTTTTTTCTTGATTACAGCACAGATTATTCGGCATTGATTATAATTTTCTCCTAGAATTGTAGACTGTTTGTATTTAGCAACTGGTTTTGGTAATATACTTGTACCATATACGGCATTTAGTTATCTAATTGTGTATTCACATCCATCAACAATAGGTGAGGTCTCTCTCCCTCTGCCCAGGCCCTCATAACTACAATACCAATATGACACTCTCGATTACCTCCCTCAATGTTAAAGGCCTAAATTCACCATTTAGGCGCAACCTCTTATGGAAATAAGCACTACAACAACGGGCAGACATAACCTGCGCCCAAGAAACGCACTTTACTAAGCTCAAACAACCCCAATGTATTCACAAAAAATATCCCCATTGCTTCTTCGCAAGTGCCCCTAAAAAAAAGAGAGGAGTAATGATTGCCATAAACGCAGCAATAGATTTTAAGCTTCATCACTGTGAAAGTGACGAAGATGGCAGATTCTTAATCCTATCAGCCACATTTGACAACCGCCCTCTCACTATAGTAAACATTTATTCCCCCAATACAGCACAAAAAAGATTCTACGCCACTCTCTTTGCCAAATTGGCCCCTTACAGATCTTCCCCCCTGATAATTTGTGGAGACTTTAATGAAGTAATTGACCCTACACTAGCAATATCAAATATCCTCAAAAAAGAAGACCTTTATGACACATGGAGGTGCATGCACGATGAGGAGAGAGACTACACCTACTTTCCCCCCCCACACCAATCTTATCCCGAATTGACCTATTCATTACAGATAAAAACCTACTACAAGCTATCACTGCCCCTACCATAGGCACTATATCATGGTCTGATCATGCTCCAGTCACGATCAAACTAGCATCCCCCTCCCAAGCCACTAGGCATACGGTCTGGAGATTAAACACCTCCCTTCTCAACAACCCCTCCTTTGAGTCTCAAATACAATCCGAGATCGATAATTATTTCCACCAAAATGTCAATTCTGTACCTGACTGTGCTATTGTTTGGAATGCTCACAAAGCTTGTCTACGGGGTCTTTTTATTAAACTTGGAGCCCAGGCTAAAAAACAACACTCCTTTATAACCGAGTCCCTCCTGAAACAAATTCGATCTCTTGAAACAATAAACAAGAGATCCCCCACTAATACTACTTCCTCAGAACTTAAAAAGCTTAGATCCCAACTCAGTAGTCATCTTCACAAAAACTTTGATTACTTTATCAAACGACTACAACTTCAGATATACTCATCGGCCAATAAATCAGGAGCATTTATGGCCAAACAATTCAAAAAACAACTTTCTAATAAAAAAATTTCATTTATCACAAACCCCCAGGGCAAGCACTTGACCAACCCGCTAGATATTGCCAACGAATTTGGTAATTTTTACTAGACATGTGCATTCGTTTTCGTCCGAATGCATTTTCGTCCGAATTTCAGGTATTTTCGTTATCGTTTTAACAAACGATAACGAAAGTGCATAATCCGAAAAACGAAACATCCGACATAAACAAATGCTTTATTTTCGTTTTCGTTGCTACAACAGTTCGATATAGATAGGAGATTCCACATGATGATGACAATAACAATCTGTGTCCATCAAAGCTGTGGTCGAATGTGCCTAACCTTAACTCTATTAGTCCAAGATTATTCTACATAGAGAGAAAAGATTCGACGTAGAGAGAAAAGATTCGACGTAGGGGAGGAAAGATTCGACGTAGGGGAGGAAAGATTCGACGTAGGGGAGGAAAGATTCGACGTTGGGGAGGAAAGATTCGACGTTGGGGAGGAAAGATTCGACGTAGGGGAGATAAGATTCGACGTAGGGGAGGAAAGATTCGACGTAGGGGAGAAAAGGTAAATAAAAATAATGATGATGATGAATGTTATTGGCTGATTGTAACCAAAGAGGAGGAGCAGTAAAATAGCTAGAACTAAGTACACACATACTTTGGCTTATGGTGTCTGTTGAAAGTTCTAAGAAGATTCGACGGAGCAGGTAAACTATATGGCGTCGTACAGTTTAGCTGCTCCGTCGAATCTTCTTTGAACATTCGACAGACACCATAAGCCTTCAATGACAGATTCGACCTGTATTTGGATTTTCGGACGAATGCAATTTTTAACGAAAAACGAAATAAATAAAAACGAATTTCGGGAGTAACTAAATAAATTTATTTTTCGGACGAAAACGAAATTCCGAAACGAAATATTTCAGTGTGCACATGTCTAATTTTACACCAAACTTTACAACCTTACGAAAACAGACCCCCATCTCACACCCACCCAAGATGACATAAAAAACTTTTTATCTTCTATCTCCCTCCCCTCGATTTCCCCAGAACAACTAGACTCTCTCACGACTCCCTTTTCACAGACCGAAATTCAAAAAGTGATAAACAATCTACCTCTACGTAAAGCGCCAGGACCTGACGGACTACCCAACGAATATTATAAACGGTTTGCTCAACCCTTAGTCCCCCACCTATGTGCCATGTATAATCAATTTGCTACTACAGGCATAATCCCTAGGGAATCTCTCGATGCCCTAGTGGTTACCATTCCCAAACCGGGTAAACCCCCAGACAATCCAGCCAACTACAGACCGATCTCACTCCTCAACACAGACACCAAAATCTATGCTAAACTGTTAGCACAACGCCTTTCCACCATCATCCCCCAGATTATTCATCCCGACCAAGTGGGATTTTTACCCGGCAGGCAAGCCTCAGATGGAACTAGACGTTTCATTGACCTTATCCAATGGACAGAGCACACTCGAACGCCTTCTCTCTTCCTATCTTTGGACGCAGAGAAGGCGTTCGATAGAGTATACTGGCCGTATATGGAAGCAGTACTCCAAAAATTTGGACTCTCGGGCACCTTTCTCTCTGCCATACTAGGTCTGTACACTCACCCATCTGCGCGCATTTGGACGTCAGGGGTTGTCCCCAATCCATTTCAAATTACTAATGGCACGAGACAGGGGTGCCTGCTGTCCCCCCTAATTTTTGCCATGATAATGGAGCCCTTAGCACAAATTATTAGATCTGACCCCTCGATTACAGGTATAACAATTGGACAAACCGATCATAAAATCGGTCTGTACGCAGATGACGTTATTATTGCTCTAACGAATCCACTATTGTCTCTCCCAGCAGTCCAACTAATTCTTGACAGGTTCAGCGCAGTATCAATGTACAAACTAAATCACAGTAAATCCCTAATGCTTAACCTTGGCCTTGATTCTCAAACTTTAAATACCATTACCGCTAGCTCCCCCTTTGCTTGGGCCCCCAACTCCTATCTCCCATACTTGGGTATCCAATTAACTTTCCCAAGTCGAATGCTACTAAGAATTAATTTTGAAGACCTCATGGGCAAGCTTACTCAACTAGCAAAAGATCTAGGTAGGGTTCCAGCCTCCTGGGCTGGTAGGATAGCTCAGACAAAAATGTATTTACTTCCCCATGTCCTATATTTTTTCTGTACAGTACCTCTTCCTCTAGCGCAAAATCAAATAAAAAAAATCCAAGGGATCATCAACGGCTTTATTTGGCAACAAAAGAGACCTAGAATAAAAAAAGTCATACTCACAACCCCAGCTCAACATGGGGGACTGGGTGCCCCAGATATTCAAGCCTACCACCGAGCAACTATCCTGGACCAGCTGAAAACATGGTGGTCAGACAAACACCACACAACCTGGAAACAAATTGAAGCCAACCTACTACCCACGGATCCTAAAAACTTCCTAGCCGCACTGTGGCTCAACCCCCACCCCAAAAGATACCCTCTTGATACTATTACATCCTCCACAAGAATTTGGACCTCAGTACTGCAACTCAAGGGAGGGATATCAAAGGACACTACTTCACCCCAGAAAGACTGGCGAAAATCTACCCGAACACCTCCCCGAACTGTTGGAGGGGATGTGCTGACATTGGATCTCTCTCACACATATGGTGGGAATGCCTGGAGACAGAAATAATTGAAGCTTTGTGTGGTACACCCCAATCTTTGTCTCCGCTTGACCTACTCCTAGGTCTCTCGATCCCAACAATGCCCACCCATCGGCAAACAATGGTCACACACATTCTCATTGCCGCAAGACTGACAATCGCAAAAAAGTGGAAATCAACCGACCCGCCAATACTTAAAGATGCCATCCACCTACTTAACCAACACTTTCAGATGGAATTCTCTTTTGCCAAAGCCAACATGTCCATTAAGCGCTTTAATAGAAACTGGCACCCTTGGATTTTGGACTCCAGAAGTACGCCACTGTTGTAACAGTCCGGCTCCTAGCTTGGCTAGATTCTACACCAGCCCCCCTTTTCTTATTACGGTCTCACGGACATTTTGCTAAAACACGTAATACAGGTCACAATGTTACACCATGATTTAGGTTACACACAGGTGTTCCCCCCATTTAGTACTTAGCCTATTAGTACAGGAATACTTTATGCTACCATAGTTATTTGTAGTATGCTTGTTTACTTATTATTCATCGATTGTTTTTGCTTTAGACCAATCAAAATTACACCTAAATAAGCTCTTCTCTCACTGCCGTTTATATATACGCTAAGACGCCAGGGTATGCCCAATTGGCGATGTTTCTGTATTCTTTTTCTCTTTAAAAAATACAATAAAAATCTTAAATTAAAAAAAAAAAAAAAAAACCCAAAAGACAAATCACAGCAAAATCGCTAGAAAATCACAGGTAAAAATGCGCTACATGCTTTTCTGCAGCTTCTCCATTGCAGTCTATTGAACCAAAAAGCACCGTTTTGCATTTTAAAATGTGCCTCACCCTTTACAAAAACATAGAGGCAGGAAAAAACATTGATGTGAACGTGGTTCATAGGAACCAATGTTAAAAAAATAACATGGGACCTATTCCGATATCATATGCTCCATGGATTCCTTGGAACCTGTGTCCGAAACAATTAAAACAACATCCTCTCATAGGGGCAACATTAAAAACCCTACAAGCAATTAATCAGAGACATTTACTTACCTCCTCACTAGGGCCACTAACTCCACTGACAACAAACCCCGACTTCCCCTCAGGAATGGATGGTTCCATCCAATCACTTTACAATAGAAACACTCCACTTCTTGTCGCACATTGTTTAAAGAACAACAAAATCAAGTCTCAAGCAGATCTACAAAAAGAAATAGGACAAACACCACTACATTTCAAGGAATACCAACAAATACATGACTTCATCATGAACACTCAGAGCCAAAAACATTTCCTTAGACCCTTAACACCCTTCGAAACTATATGTTTTTTGGCTAGTACGACCACTAAGAACATTTCATTAACATATACTTGGTTGCAGTCCAGCGATTTACAGGAATCTAACAAACACAAAACTTTCTGGGAATCAACCCTGAACAAACCCATTACAAAAGACCAATGGCTACAAGCATGTGTGTTTGCACACAAGTGTGCAATCAGTGTGAGATTACAGGAAACTTCATTCAAAATCCTTACAAATTGGTATATTACACCAAATAAATTACACAAATGGTTTCCGACAATACCTGGACATTGCTGGCGCTGCAATCGGGAAGAAGGCACTCTATACCACATCTGGTGGGAATGTGATTTGATTAAACCCTTTTGGAACCAAGTAATCAAGGTCATAAAACACATCACAAAAACGAAAATTCATTTAGACGCTGCTTGCTGTCTTATAAATATTACCAATTGCACCCTAAAAAAATACAAAAACTCCCTGACTAGATTCTTAATCACAGCAGCAAAAACAGTAATACCAAGACACTGGAGAAACACCGCCGCACCTACAATTAAAGAATGGTTGGAAGAGATACATCTGCTCAAAGGTATGGAGGAGATCAGGGCAACAGCACAAGGGAATACAGAAAATTTTAATAAAATATGGCAGCCGTGGATCATCTTTAAATTTTCTGATTCTTATAACACTTTCACATAGGGATATACCTCTTAACATAAAGAAATGTGAATAATTACATCTCTCTTATATTTTATTTACTCTTCTTTCCCTCTCTTTACTTTTCATTTATGTTACTATATATATTTAGAAGGGTATTTTTATAGACCCTTGAATTTATTTTTCTCTTGAATTAAATAATAGATTTTGATACATAAATTCAGAGTATTTCAAATAAACAATTGATGTAAAGATAGGCTGATTACAAAGCCATCTTGTTGGTTTCCCTAGTAAAATACTCTATCATTAAATTCAATTATATACAGTTATATTTTTATGATACTCATGTACAAATGTTAGTATGATTGTACAAATGCTATATTTTAACATCAATAAAAGCTTATTGTTTAAAAAAAAAAAAAAAAATGCATTAGCAAAAGATTGCCACTCCAATCTCTCAAATCCAGATCAAGACACCCGCCCTAATGGAACTCACAGGTGCTGGCTCTGCACAAGCTTGAGGAAAGAGAAAAATATCCTGGACGGCCGCACACCATAGAAGGCATCTTTATTGATATGAAGAAATAAAATCCAAATGCAGTCACCTCATGTTAACGCCCCATCATGGCGCTTATTCATGAGCTATGAATAAGTGCCATGATGGGGTGTGCAACATGTTAGCTATCTTTCCTGTTCCTCCCTGTACATGAGGTGACTGCATTTGGATTTTATTTCTTCATATCAATAAAGATGCCTTCTATGGTGTGCGGCCGTCCAGGATATTTTTCTCTTTCCTAAAAAAATGCATTGGTGTGAATGGAGCCTTAGGGATTAGGTGGATTTATGTGGAGGATCAAACCCTGGGGATGTGAGACCTTACTGAGGACCTCTTTACTTATGCATTGTTGACCTGTATATGTTATGGGTTCACTTACAAGAAAGGCATATATTTCACCTGGTGGTGGAGCACTGTTTTGTCTGTGGTGGAGCACAGAGTATATTAGGTTGAAGAGTAACGAAGTGGAAGACGTGTTTTTATATCACTTTGTTTGGACTTTTGGGGATTTTTCTTTATCAACTGGTAGAACTGATTTACCGTACATTGAGGGTATTTCTGTGTATATATATATATATATATATATGGTGGCATGGGGGATTGTTCAGCTCAGTGGTAGATGCGTTGTCAGGTAGTGCGTCCACATCAGACAGGCATTTATAGTTAAGGGCCTGGTAGCCCACGTTTATTAAATAATAAAAACTAAACAAAAGTCCACTCAGGAATCCCACACAGGGGTTTAAACATCATTCAGACACAACTGAAAATACAAGCCCACCTGGCTACTCTTCAACAGCACTGCTGCTACAGGTACTGGTCCCTCAAACCACCAGCTCTTGCAGGCCCACAGTCGTGGATGCACACAGCTTCGGGCTTCTTAAATGCACACAGGCTTCAAGCCCCTCAATGCACACAGGCTTCAAGCCCCTCAATGCACACAGCTTCTGTCTTCACAAGACACTCACTAGGAGCCACTGCTCCAACTCTACCTTCCTTCCAACTTCTGCTCTCACCAGCTCCTCGTTATATGGGCTGTGTGCAGCTGGGCACACACCCTGCTTGCTATCCTCAAGACCCGGTCACAAGGTTGGAGATCCCATCCCACCCATGACTCTCAGGGATCTCCAAACTACAGAATCCCATCTGGAATTAGCAAAACCTGGAGAAAACTGACAGAGCAGTTTTCTCATACCTCCCAACCGTCCCGGATTGCCCGGGAAAGTCCCGCTGTGGGAGGTCTGTCCCGCGTCCCGGGCACCTTCATTCCGGGACAATACAATGTCCCGGAATTGCCCCATTGGCCGATCTGATGCCCCCTAAAAATTGCCGCTGTCCCTCACTGCCCGGCGCTATACTGGTTCTTGCCAAGACCGCTTCATTTCACCCCCAGATGCTGCCTGGCTAACTGCCAAAACAACTGGTTGCTAGGCATGGCCCGCCTGGCGTCTAACAACCAGTGACGTCACGACGAGGAGGAGAGTGGAGCCCCAGCATTCAGTGCGAGCTGGAGGAGGATTCCTCCTCGTGCCTAAGCTCTGCCCCTGGTTCCACCTCCCAACTCCGGGTCTCCCCTGAAGGCTTTTCCTGCTCTGGAAGAAAGGTAGGTGAATGCTCCCTGCATTGTCCTGTGCACACAGAATGAATCCCGCACGGCACAGCCTGAGGCTGGTTTTCTCACTGTGTGGAAATTTTCTTTGATTGGAACTTGCGGCTGCTTGTCCTCATGGTGATTGGCTGCAGCACATGGCAATCATCCTCCTGTATTTGCCAACAGAACACTCCCCGTGGGGGCGGGGTCAGTTGCCGGTCTGTGCTGAAGACGAGGAGGAGGGCTTTCTGCAGGTCTGTGTATGTGTGATAGGAAAGTTGCTGCAGTTAACTTAAGCTGTTGCAGTGTCCTGGCAGATGACAGATAGATTTCTGGTGAAGCCTGTGCCCAGAATCTTAGCTCAGGTTGCAGACACAGAGCATCACTCATTCTGTCTGTTTAATCTGTACAGGACTCTGCAGCAGGAGATAAGGAGAGTGTGTGCTGAGAACGGGGAAGTGTTCTGTGTGTGTCTCAATCTGAATTGCCCTGTTTATGCTTCCTCTCCTGAGCTCTCTGTCCACCCCCATTCATCCTGAATCCTGAGATCTCCCTGTCCATCCCAACTTCCCATCCTGCAATCTCCCTGTCCACCCCCCCTCCCATCCTGCGATCTCCCCGTCCACCACCCTTCCCACCCTGCGATCTCCCCGTCCCACCCTGCAATCTCCCCGTCCCATCCTGCAATCTCCCCATCCCACCCTGCCATCTCCCCGTCCCACCCTGCGATCTCCCCGTCCCACCCTGCGATCTCCCCGTCCCACCCTGCGATCTCCCCGTCCCACCCTGCGATCTCCCCGTCCCACCCTGCGATCTCCCCGTCCCACCCTGCAATCTCCCCGTCCCACCCTGCAATCTCCCCGTCCCACCCTGCAATCTCCCCGTCCCATCCTGCGATCTCCCTGTCCACCCCAACTTCCCATCCTGCGATCTCCCCGTCCAATCCTGCGATCTCCCCGTCCAATCCTGCGATCTCCCCGTCCCACCCTGCGATCTCCCCGTCCCACCCTGCAATCTCCCCGTCCCATCCTGTGATCTCCCCGTCCACCACCCTTCCCACCCTGTGATCTCCCGTCCACCACCCTTCCCACCCTGCGATCTCCCCGTCCCACCCTGCAATCTCCCCGTCCCATCCTGTGATCTCCCCGTCCACCACCCTTCCCACCCTGTGATCTCCCGTCCACCACCCTTCCCACCCTGCGATCTCCCCGTCCCACCCTGCGATCTCCCCGTCCCACCCTGCGATCTCCCCGTCCCATCCTGCGATCTCCCTGTCCAACCCAACTTCCCATCCTGCGATCTCCCCGTCCAATCCTGCGATCTCCTCGTCCCACCCTGCGATCTCCCCGTCCCACCCTGCAATCTCCCCGTCCCACCCTGCAATCTCCCCGTCCCATCCTGCGATCTCCCTGTCCACCCCAACTTCCCATCCTGCGATCTCCCCGTCCAATCCTGCGATCTCCTCGTCCCACCCTGCGATCTCCCCGTCCCACCCTGTGATCTCCCCGTCCCACCCTGCGATCTCCCCGTCACACCCTGCGATCTCCCTGTCCACCCCAACTTCCCATCCTGCGATCTCCCCGTCCCACCCTGCGATCTCCCCGTCCCACCCTGCGATCTCCCCGTCCCACCCTGCAATCTCCCCGTCCCATCCTGTGATCTCCCCGTCCACCACCCTTCCCACCCTGTGATCTCCCCGTCCACCACCCTTCCCACCCTGTGATCTCCCCGTCCACCACCCTTCCCACCCTGCAATCTCCCCGTCCCATCCTGCGATCTCCCTGTCCACCCCAACTTCCCATCCTGCGATCTCCCCGTCCAATCCTGCAATCTCCCCGTCCCACCCTGCGATCTCCCCGTCCCACCCTGCGATCTCCCTGTCCCACCCCAACTTCCTATCCTGCGATCTCCCCGTCCCACCCTGCAATCTCCCCGTCCCATCCTGCAATCTCCCTGTCCACCCCAACTTCCCATCCTGCGATCTCCCCGTCCAATCCTGCGATCTCCCCGTCCCACCCTGCGATCTCCCCGTCCCACCCTGCAATCTCCCCGTCCCACCCTGCAATCTCCCCGTCCCACCCTGCAATCTCCCCGTGGGTTATTTATAATTTATATTCTGCATATGCTGCAGCCTCAGTAAGTTATTTTGTTTCTTAAAAAGTAAATATGTTTATTATTTTCACTAAACACTACTTGGAGTTGTTACTGCTGTTTTTTTAAGAGATTTTGTTTTAAATAAATGTATTTTCTTGTTGAATCTTATAGTATTGGGTATTTATTTTCACAAAGCTCATCTATCTATTGACTTCGTGCCGGTTCACACTGGTGCGATGCGAGAACACTGCGAATCCACTGCGTGTTCCCGCATCGCATGTCAGTTCACACTGCCATATGCGAATCACTGGGGAGTGTCAATACATTGTTAACAACACCCCCAGTTCAGCTTGCATATCGCACTGTGAACTGACAGTTCGGACATGAATCGGATCGCATATGTGTGAACACACATGCGATCCGATTCTGGTCCGAACAGAAAAAAGGGTCCTGTGCGTGTTTGCACCGAATGCGGTGCGATATCAGCCATACTATCTCTATGGCTGATATCGCACCACACAGACATCGCATGTAATGTGAACGGCAGTGCGCTGCGAATTACATGCGATGTTTGGCATCGCACCAGTGTGAACCGGCACTTCAGGTCCACTATTAATATCCTGCAAAATCCAAGGTAGCAGAAGCAACAAGAGAGAAAAATAATTATTTAAATGGTGTATATCTTTGGTTATGACCTGGCAGCTATGACCTGGTTTGTATAGCTGAATGTTTAATATACATCCATCATGCTGTGCTAATTGGCATGCCATTAAAATGGGTAGCTATATTATATAGGATTTAACAGAAATTTAATTTATAGCACTTAATATTATAGTGATGTAAACATGTCTCCAATATGATTGACCACACCTCTTAAACCACAACCAAATGGCCACGCCCTTTTTTGCTGGCCACGCCCATTTCTCGGCATGGTGCGCTGCGCTCTCCACACATCGGATCTTCTAAGTGTCCCTCATTGTCAAGTTCAAAAGTTGGGAGGTATGGTTTTCTCCATTTATACTCTACACTCTGTAGTCTTGCAGTCTGCAGCTATGCACACTCTGTGTCTCTTTTACCTCCAATCTCACAGGGACAGAGCCTCGCTCTGCCACAATATATATATATATATATATATATATATATATATATATATATATATATTTATTTGCACATGTATTTTTTCACATTATATTAGAGCTGACAATTAGGTGATTATAGCATTTTTGCATTATAGCATTTTTGCACTTGTATGAATTATTAATATATTTAGTTAATATAACCCTTATTGAGGGGAGTTTATATATATGTAAATATATTTATTTTTTTCTATGGTGGTACTGTGATGCATTTAAGAGTTCATTGATTGTATTTGTAGCAGCGCAAACAGACATTATTATTTTGGCTCTACCAAGATGGCCACCTCCATACATAGAGACAGTACATAATGCACAAGAAGTCAGTAATAGGGAACAGGTCACCTTAACCACTTGCCGACCGCCTCACGCTGATATACGTCAGCAGAATGGCACGGGCAGGCAGAATCACGTACCCATACGTGATCTGCCTCCCGCGGGTGGGGGGTCCGCCAGGGGCGGTCGGCATTTCTTCGATGAGAGGTGAGGGGGAGGCCATCCATTGTTGGCCACACCCTCCCGATCGCTCCCGGCGAATGAAAACGCTCCCTTTCCCTCTGTAATGTAAACAGAGGGAAAGGAAGTGATGTCATCCCTCCTGGAGCCGGTCTTTTCATCCCGGCGCCGAGGAGAGAAGACATCCAAGTAAGTGCACCAACACTACACTTACAGTAGAACACACTAGGCACACTTTTCACCCCCCATCACCCCCCGATCACCCCCCTGTACCCCCTGTCACACTGACACCAATAGCAGTTTTTTTTTTTGCATTGGTGTCAGTTTGTGACAGTTATAAGTGTTAGGGCAGTTAGGTTAGCCCCCTTTAGGTCTAGGGTACCCCCTTTAGGTCCAGGGTACCCCCCTAACCCCCCCTAATAAATGCTAACCCCTTGATTACCCCCCGTCGCCAGTGTCGCTAAGCGATCGTTTTTCTGATCGCTGTATTAGTGACACAGGTGACGCTAGTTAGGGAGGTAAGTATATAGGTTTGCTGTCAGTGTTTTATAGCGACAGGGACCCCCATATACTACCTGTTAAAGGTTTTAACCCCCTGATTGCCCCCTAGTTAACCCTTTCACCAGCGATCACTGTATAAGTGTTACGGGTGACGCTGGTTAGATAGTTTGTTTTTTGTAGTTTATTATAGTTTATTATAGTTTTAGGGCACCCGCCGTTTATTATCTTATAAAGGTTTAACCCCCTAATTGCCCAGCGGTGATATAAGTTAAGTTTTTAGGATCAGATAAGGTCTGCGTCGCCCCAGGCAGCGTCAGGTTAGCGCCAGTACCGCTAAAACCCACGCACGCAGCATACACCTCCCTTAGTGCTATAGTATCTGAACGGATCGATATCTGATCCGATCAGATCTATACTCCCCAGCAGTTTAGGGTTCCCATAAACACAGTGTTAGCGGGATCAGCCCAGATACCTGCTAGCACCTGCGTTTTGCCCCTCGGCCCAGCCCAGCCCAGCCCACCCAAGTGCAGTATCGATCGATAACTGTCACTTACAAAACACTAAGCACACATAACTGCAGCGTTCGCAGAGTCAGGCCTGATCCCTGCGATCACTAACAGTTTTTTGGTAGCGTTTTGAATCAGTCGCTAACAGTCAGGAGCTTTTTTGCCTGTGAGTCTCACTAGTGTACCCCTAAATTTAGAGCCCAAAATGGCAAATCGAAGGTACACTAGTGAAGAGGCCTACACGTTTCTGAGCATGACAGATAGTGAAGAGGAAGTCACTCATCTGTCAAGTTCAGGCTCAGAATACGACCTGTAGAGGACAGCGGCTCCATGACAGATAGCTCTGACGACGGAGTTATGGTCCCTGCTAGGGTCAGGCGTACCAGACCCCGAACTTCTTCTGTCCTTGAAGTGCAAGAACCGCAGGGCTCTCGTATGGAGCAGAGAAGTACTAGTGCCACTACTCCTTCTGGTGAACTGGCAAGCACCAGCGGCCTAGTACACCCTGGTCGTACATCCAGCACTGCAGTAACACTTGGTGACGTGGCGAGTCCCATAAGTGCAGTTCAAGCTGGCGAGGTGGCAAGCACAAGTAGTGTCCCGCTGCCACCAAGAAGAAGACGAACACAGGCCGTCGTGCCCATAGTGCCCTTCCTGCTGCATTCGCCAATCCGAATTGGGAACCCACCACTTCTGCAGCACCCGTACTTCCCCCTTTCACTGGCCAACCCGGAATTCAGGTGGAAACAGTTGACTCTACGCCACTGGATTTTTATTCGCTGTTTTTCACCGAAGATCTCTATAGATCTATTGTGGACCAAAGCAATTTGTAAGCTGGTCAACACATCGCCACTAATCCCCAGTCCTCCCTTGCCAGAGATTGGAAACCAATTATGGTTTCCGAATTAAGACCTTTCTGGGCCTTTCCCTCAACATGGGCATAACTAAAAAGAGCGAGTTGCGGTCATATTGGTCCACTGACCCAATTCACCATATGCCCGTGTTCTCTGCCTCCATGACCAGGGCACGATACGAGCAGATTTTGCGGTTCATGCACTTCAACGACAATGAACTCTGTCATCCTCGTGGAGACCCTGGATACGATCGGCTCTACAAAATTCGGCCCCTCGTAAACCACTTCAACCAGTGTTTTGCAGACTTGTCTACTCCCCATCAAGTTGTCTGCGTTGATGAGTCCTTGATTAAATTTTCTGGTGGCTTGTCATTCAAACAGTACCTTCCCAGCAAGCGTGCCAGATACGGGGTCAAGATGTATAAGCTCTGTGACAGGGCCACAGGCTATACATGTAGATTTATGGTTTACGAGGGCAAAGATAGTCACGTAGAGCCGATAAACTGCCCTGACTACATAGGAAGCACTGGCAAGATAGTGTGGGACTTGGTGTCACCCTTATTCGGAAAGGGGTACCACTTGTACGTGGACAATTATTATACGAGCGTGCCACTTTTTAGTCACTTGTTTGATCAGCAGATTGGAGCATGTGGCACCGTGCGACCTAATCGCCGGGGCTTTCCCCAGCGGCTTGTAGACTCCCGTCTTAGGCTGTGGGAGAGAGCCTGCTTGCAGTGTAATAATTTGCTCGCTATGAAGTGGAGGGACAATAAGAATGTTTTCGTTCTTACCTCCCTTCATGCAGACACGATGACCCAAATTACTACGGCGACTGGTGTTGTGGAGAAACCCCTCTGTGTCCACGAATATAACCCTAATATGGGAGGGGTGGACCTCAACGACCAGTTGTTGGCGCCGTACCTAATTGCCCGTAAGGCCAGACGCTGGTACAAAAAAGTGTCTGTTTATTTATTTAAATTGGCTTTGCTGAATGCTCATGTGCTATACAGAGCTTCAGGACGGACTGGATCCTTCCTTAAATTCCAGGAAGAGATCGTCAGAGCCCTTCTGTTTCCAGACGGTGCTCCACCTCACCTTCCCAATCCAAATGCAATAAGCCGGCTGCATGGGAGGCATTTTCCTTATGTCCTCCAGAGTACCCCTACCCAACGAGCCCCCCAAAAAAGATGTCGTGTCTGCAGCAAGCGCGGATTTAGGCGTGACATACACTAGTGGAGTATTAGCGTAGGGTACAGCACTGCACAGACTAGGACACACTTTCACAGGGTCTCCCAAGATGCCATCGCATTTTGAGAGACCCAAACCTGGTACCAGTTAAAAAAGTTAAAGTTACTAAAAAAAGTGTTAAAAAAATAAAAAATAAAAAAATAAATAAAAAAATAAAAATACAAAAAAAATATAAAATTAAAAAACCAAAAATAGTTGTTGTTTTATTGTTCTCTCTCTATTCTCTCTCTATTGTTCTGCTCTTTTTTATTGTATTCTATACTGCAATGTTTTATTGTTATGTTTTTATCATGTTTGCTTTATAGGTATGCAATTTTTTTATACTTTGTTTTTTTATTGTTAACCACTTTTTTGTTTTCAGGTACGCCATTCAGCTGCAGAGCGGATTTATTTATCTTGACAGCAACAGCGTTTGCTCCCACGATATATAAAGCCGTGACTCCAGCGCTGTCGGAGGTGATTTCACCACCACAGTTACATACTTCAGCATATATGCCGAAGCGTGGGGGCAGCAGTGGGTGGAGGAGCAATTTGCTCCTGCCTTTTGCGGGAGGATGCCCCCATGCTTCGGCATATATATATTTTAGGTAGGCACAGGTTGCGTTAAATGTTTTATTTTTTACTATGTTTTTTTTGTATTTGCTTTGCAGGTATGGTAAGTATTACTGTTATACTGTAATGTTACTTTGTTTTTTTGTTAACCATCATTTGCTTAGCAGGTACGCCATTCAGTTGCAGGGCGGATTTATTTATCTTGACAGCAACAGCGTTTGCTCCCACGATACATAAAGCCGTGACTCCAGCGCTGTCGGAGGTGATTTCACCACCACAGTTACATACTTCAGCATATATGCCGAAGCGTTGGGGCAGCAGTGGGTGGAGGAGCAATTTGCTCCTGCCTTTTGCGGGAGGATGCCCCCATGCTTCGGCATATATAAATGGTGCATGTATGCCCATCATTAGAAGTGGGTGGATGAAGGGAGGTATTCTAATGGTGGGCATACCCACCGATCAATATCTTTTTTTCGTTCAGCCCACAGGCTGCATGAAAAAAAAGTTTACAATATATGCCCAACAAGGACCAGCAACGTACTGGTATGTTGCTGCACTTTGAGTGGTTATACCAGAATGATGCCTGCAGGTTTAGGTATCATCTTGGTATCATTCTTTTCAGCCAGCGGTCGGCTTTCATGTAAAAGCAATCCTAGCTGCTAATTAGCCTCTAGACTGCTTTTACAAGCAGTGGGAGGGAATGCCCCCCCCCATCGTCTTCCATGTTTTTCTCTGGCTCTCCTGTCCCAACAGGGAACCTGAGAATGCAGCCGGTGATTCGGCCAGCTGACCATAGAGCTGATTAGAGACCAGAATGGCTCCAAACATCTCTATGGCCTAAGAAACTGGAAGCTACGAGCATTTCATGACTTAGATTTCGCCGGATGTAAACAGCGCTATTGGGAAATTGGGAAAGCATTTTATCACACCGATCTTGGTGTGGTCAGATGCTTTGAGGGCAGAGGAGAGATCTAGGGTCTAATAGACCCCAATTTTTTCAAAAAAGAGTACCTGTCACTACCTATTGCTATCATAGGGGATATTTACATTCCCTGAGATAACAATAAAAATGATTAAAAAAAAATAAAAATGAAAGGAACAGTTTAAAAATAAGATAAAAAGCGTCGGTCTGGCGTCAAATGTAAACAGCAATTGCACCATGCATGTGAGGTATCACCGCGAAGGTCAGATCGAGGGCAGTAATTTTAGTAGTAGACCTCCTCTGTAAATATAAAGTGGTAACCTGTAAAGGCTTTTGAAGGCTTTTAAAAATGTATTTAGTTTGTCGCCACTGCACGTTTGTGCGCAATTTTAAAGCATGTCATGTTTGGTATCTATGTACTCGGCCTAAGATCATCTTTTTTATTCCATCAAACATTTGGGCAATATAGTGTGTTTTAGTGCATTAAAATTTTAAAAAGTGTGTTTTTTCCCCAAAAAATGCGTTTGAAAAATCGCTGCGCAAATACTGTGTGAAAAAAAAAATGAAACACCCACCATTTTAATCTGTAGGACATTTGCTTTAAAAAAATATATAATGTTTGGGGGTTCAAAGTAATTTTCTTGCAAAAAAAAATAATTTTTTCATGTAAACAAAAAGTCAGAAAGGGCTTTGTCTTCAAGTGGTTAGAAGAGTGGGTGATGTGTGACATAAGCTTCTAAATGTTGTGCATAAAATGCCAGGACAGTTCAAAACGCCCCCAAATGACCCCATTTTGGAAAGTAGACACCCCAAGCTATTTGCTGAGAGGCATGTCGAGTCCATGGAATATTTTATATTGTGATTTCGCGCTTCAAATCTATCACACCCAAAAATTAATATGTATACATCTATATAAATAAATAATATTATACAGGCATAAATTAGCAGTGCAAAAATTGTAAAGTGCTCAATATAATAAGGTGATCATCCAAAGTGCTGATGTGCATAAATAAATCCAAAGTTTATATAGTGCTTCATCCACTGGGACCATATAGTGGAGGGGAGGGGTGATGGTGATGTTATAGATTGAAGGGATCCGGTGGAACCGGGCTCTCTAAACTCTCACCTTAGATAAGGTAAATAAAGGCATCAAACAGGTTCTTTGTTGGGTGTTGTATGGTGCCATTCAGGTGGGGCTTCTCTGGTGGTGCAAAGGTATTCCCGATATAGAGCACCTATCAAATAGAAGAAAAAGAGGGGTTGCCCACCTGAATTTGACCTGGCATCAGCCTCTTGTAGTCTATCTTTCAGCCACGATACCCCAAGAGAAGTATCTGAACCATGTGATATATGTGTGGGACCATAAGGATCTGCAGAAATGGTGGACCCCTATTACAGAGAGCAAATTTGCTGTAGGAGTATATTCGCTTGTCTGGATATCACCCACTTGGTTGTCCTGCTTCCATGAAACTCACAGACTTGAACTCAGGTGATACCTGGAAAAAGACAATTTTTTTTTTTTTTTTTTTGCACAAAGTTGTCACTAAATGATATATTGCTCAAACATGCCATGGGAATATGTAAAATTACACGCCAAAATACATTCTGTTGCTTCTCCTGAGTACGGGGATACCACATGTGTGAGACTTTTTGGGAGCCTAGCCGCGTACGGGACCCCGAAAACCAAGCACCGCCTTCAGGCTTTCTAAGGGCGTAAATTTTTGATTTCACTCTTCACTGCCTATCACAGTTTTGGAGGCCATGGAATGCCCAGATGGCACAAACCCACCCAAATGACCCCATTTTGGAAAATAGACACCCAAAGCTATTTGCTGAGAGGTATAGTGAGTATTTTGCAGACCTCACTTTTTGTCACAAACTTTTGAAAATTGAAAAAAGAAAAAAAAAAACGTTTTTCTTGTCTTTCTTCATTTTCAAAAACAAATGAGAGCTGCAAAATACTCACTATGCCTCTCAGCAAATAGCTTGGGGTGTCTACTTTCCAAAATGGGGTCATTTTGGGGGGGTTTTGTGCTATCTTGGCATTTTATGGCCTTCAAAATTGTGATGGGTAGTGAGGAGTGAAATCAAAAATTAACGCTCTTAGAAATCCTGAAGGCGGTGATTGGATTTCGGGGCCCCGTATGAAGCTAGGCTCCCAAAAAGTGCCACTCATGTGGTATCCCCGTACTCAGGAGAAGCAGCAGAATGTATTTTGGGGTGTAATTCCACATATGCCCATGGCCTGTGTGAGCAATATATCATTTAGTGACAACTTTGTGCAAAAAATAAAAAATAAATAAAAAAATTGTCACTTTCCCGCAACTTGTGTCAAAATATAAAATATTCCATGGACTCAACGTGCCTCTCAGCAAATAGCTTGGGGTGTCTACTTTCCAAAATGGGGTCATTTGGGGGGGGGGTTGTGCCATCTGGGCATTTTATGGCCTTCAAAAATGTGATAGGTAGTGAGGAGTGAAATTACAACTTTACGCCCTTAGAAATCCTGAAGGCGGTGATTGGTTTTCGGGGGCCCGTACGCGGCTAGGCTCCCAAAAAGTCCCACACATGTGGTATCCCCATACTCAGGAGAAGCAGCAGAATGTATTTTGGGGTGTAATTCCACATATACCCATGGCATGTTTGAGCAATATATCATTTAGTCACAACTTTGTGCAAAAAAAAAAAATTGTCACTTTCCCGCAACTTGTGTCAAAATATAAAATATTCCATGGACTCAACATGCCTCTCAGCAAATAGCTTGGGGTGTCTACTTTCCAAAATGGGGTCATTTGGGGGGGGGGGTTGTGCCATCTTGGCATTTTATGGCCTTCAAAAATGTGATAGGTAGTGAGGAGAAATCACAACTTTACGCCCTTAGAAATCCTGAAGGCGGTGCTGGGATTTCGGGGCCCCGTACGCGGCTAGGCTCCCAAAAAGTCCCACACATGTGGTATCCCCGTACTCCGGAGAATCAGCAGAATGTATATTGGGGTACAATTCCACATATGTGCATGGCCTGTGTGAGCAATATATCATTTAGTGACAACTTTGTGCAAAAAAAAAAATTGTCACTTTCCCGCAACTTGTGTCAAAATATAAAATATTCCATGGACTCAACATGCCTCTCAGCAAATAGCTTGGGGTGTCTACTTTCCAAAATGGGGTCATTTGGGGGGGGGTTTGTGCCATCTTGGCATTTTATGGCCTTCAAAACTGTGATAGGTAGCGAGGAGTGAAATAAAAAATGTATGCCCTTAGAAATCCTGAAGGCGGTGCTTGGCTTTTTGGGCCCCCGTACACGGCTAGGTTCCCAAAAAGTCCCACACATGTGGTATCCCCATACTCAGGAGAAGCAGCTAAATGTATTTTGGGGTGCAATTCCACATATGCCCATGGCCTGTGTGAGCAATATATCATTTAGTGACAACTTTGTGCAAAAAAAAAAAAAATTGTCACATTCCCACAACTTGTGTCAAAAAATAAAATATTCCATGGACTCAACATGCCTCTCAGCAAATAGCTTGGGGTGTCTACTTTCCAAAATGGGGTCATTTGGGAGGGGGGGTTTTGTGCCATCTTGGCATTTTATGGCCTTCAAAAATGTGATAGGTAGTGAAGAGTGAAATCACAACTTTACGCCGTTAGAAATCCTGAAGGCGGTGCTGGGTTTTCGGGGCCCCGTACGCGGCTAGGCTCCCAAAAAGTCCCACACATGTGGTATCCCCGTACTCAGGAGAATCAGCAGAATGTATTTTGGGGTACAATTCAACATATGCCCATGGCCTGTGTGAGCAATATATCATTTAGTGACAACTTTGTGCAAAAAAAAAAAATTGTCACTTTCCCGCAATTTGTGTCAAAATATAAAATATTCCATGGACTCAACATGCCTCTCAGCAAATAGCTTGGGGTGTCTACTTTCCAAAATGGGGTCATTTGGGGGGGTTTGTGCCATCTTGGCATTTTATGGCCTTCAAAACTGTGATAGGTAGTGAGGAGTGAAATCAAAAATGTATGCCCTTAGAAATCCTGAAGGCGGTGCTTGGCTTTTGGGGCCCCGTATGCGGCTAGGCTCCCAAAAAGTCCCACACATGTGGTATCCCCATACTCAGGAGAAGCAGCTAAATGTATTTTGGGGTGCAATTCCACATATGCCCATGGCCTGTGTGAGCAATATATCATTTAGTGACAACTTTGTGCAAAAAAAAAAAAAAAATTGTCACATTCCCGCAACTTGTGTCAAAAAAATAAAATATTCCATGGACTCAACATGCCTCTCAGCAAATAGGTTGGGGTGTCTACTTTCCAAAATGGAGTCATTTGGGGGGGTTTTGTGCCATCTTGGCATTTTATGGCCTTCAAAACTGTGATAGGTAGTGAGGAGTGAAATCAAAAATGTATGCCCTTTGAAATCCTGAAGGCGGTGCTTGGTTTCCGGGGCCCCGTACACGGCTAGGCTCCCAAAAAGTCCCACACATGAGGTATCCCCGTACTCAGGAGAAGCAGCTGAATGTATTTTGGGGTGCAATTCCACATATGCCCATGGCCTGTGTGAGCAATATATCATTTAGTGACAACTTTTTGTAATTTTTTTTTTTGTCATTATTCAATCACTTGGGACAAAAAAAATAAATATTCAATGGGTTCAACATGCCTCTCAGCAATTTCCTTGGGGTGTCTACTTTCCAAAATGGGGTCATTTGGTGGTGTTTTGTACTGCCCTGTCATTTTAGCACCTCATGAAATGACATAGGCAGCGATAAACTAAAAGCTGTGTAAATTCCAGAAAATGTACCCTAGTTTGTAGACACTATAACTTTTGCGCAAACCAATAAATATACGCTTATTGACATTTTTTTTACCAAAGACATGTGGCCGAATACATTTTGGCCTAAATGTATGACTAAAATTGAGTTTATTGGATTTTTTTATAACAAAAAGTAGAAAATATCATTTTTTTTCAAAATTTTCGGTCTTTTTCCGTTTATAGCGAAAAAAATAAAAATGGCAGAGGTGATCAAATACCATCAAAAGAAAGCTCTATTTGTGGGAAGAAAAGGACGCAAATTTCGTTTGGGTACAGCATTGCATGACCGCGCAATTAGCAGTTAAAGCGACGCAGTGCCAAATTGTAAAAAGTGCTCTGGTCAGGAAGGGGGTAAATCCTTCCGGGGCTGAAGTGGTTAAGGTAAACTCAGGCAATACTGATGACTAGTCATTTTCCCTCTATCTGCCTTTTTTGGTGCAGGTCAGTTTTTCTTTAAGGGACCACAAATACAGGCGGTCCCCTAGTTACCAACATCCAACTTACAAACGACTCCTACTTACAAACAGAGGGAGACAACAGGAAGTGAGAGGAAATCTACCCCTAGGAAGGGAAATTCACTCCTGTAAGAGTTATTATGGGAAAAAGGTACCTCCACTGATACTTTATCACCAAGGCTTGTTTCCACAACAGCCAAAAATTTTCAAAATCCATTTGTTATTGGGACAGAAAGGGAGGTGAAATCTTCTAATCAGGGGCACAGACAGCAAAACAAATGTTATAGGGGTTTTAACCCTTTCCTATGTTATCCAAAAAGCTTAAAAATCCTTTTCTTTGCTGGAGCTACACTTAAAAAATGTACAGTTTCCGACTTACAAACAGATTCAACTTAAGAACAAACATACAGACCCTATCTTGTTTGTAACCCGGGGACCGTCTGTACCAGTAAACAGTGGAACTTTTAAAGCAACTCTGTGACTGAATGAATAAAAAGTAAACCAAAAGTATAGCAGTATAACTTTGAGGATCCAGGCACATTTCATGAAATGTTTGCTTTCTTGCAGAGTTATATCCTCCAGTAAAATTTTCAGTAGCTCCATAGAAAATTCTACCTGCAGGTGCAGCTCTGCAAGAGAGCAAAGATTCCATTGACTGGTGGTAGCATTTCTGAAATGTATTATTGTACTTTTAAAAGCTACTTGTTTTTTTTCTTTTTTTCATATTGTGCCTTCATGCAGGCAGGGTCATAGAACAGTTCTGCCATGTTCTAGCCACCTGCTGTGGACACTTGCAAGCTATGTACAACGTACAGTAAGTTTAGGCTTACGAAATTATTGTCCTGTCTGTCTGTTTCAAGCTGCTATATGACACATTTCTAACAAGCTCACAAAGGTGTCTAAACTATATAAAATAATTTTATGCAAATTTGTTAGGCAAGTTTTTTTTACTGCTGTGCTCATTAGAAGTCCTATAGCTTGCTTGCTATATTTCGCCTTTACACATAAGATTCTGGTATTTGCCAGAAATGTTTCTATATCCCCAAATACTGCATTTACCCAGATGAGTAAATTGTTTATTAAAACAAAACAAAATGCAAGATGGTCTTTCACTATGTGAATTCATGTTAAAAACATTTAAAATTCTGGTCATTTCCAAATATTATTATTATATTTTAAAGATTTTGCAATAGGCTCAACATGTTTCTTTCTGAAAAGTAAAAAAATAAATAAAAATAATAATTATTCTGAACATATGCTTGCTCACCCGATAACAGTCTACCTTTAGTTATAAACTGTGAAGTGTAATGAATTTTATGTCGAGTCATACAGCTAATGTCATGTCATTGCCAGCATATGGTGTGATCAGATGCCTACAGCATAAAACCAATATTACAGTGACTTTATTAAGTATTGTAAAAATTAAAAAATGGTTGTAATGTGACATGTGCAAGACAGTTTAAAGTATGCTTATACTAGTTCAGAAGCTATGCAGCCATTATCTAGAAATCTTGTGTTTTCTATTTATATGATGTTTCTGTCAACTGGATTGTCCAGTGATCTAAAGGATTGCTAAATTTTAGTTTATGTAAGGTGACTTTAGATAAAAAATGGGAATATTTCCAGTTATATTTTGCATATGGAATGCAATTAAAAAAATCTACCTTTGTAGCAATCTAAATGTTCCCCATGGAGATAAGCATTGAGTAAATACATCATTCAGCGACTAGCAGGTGTGCACACTAACTGGTGTTAAAAAGAACCATTCTTGATTGGGTATATGCAAGAATCTGAGGCTAGGTTCACATTAGCCTGCACAGTAAAGTGCAGTGTTTTACCATGCGGGCTAGTGAGAGTGCTGGCTTTGGCAAGCTCTGCCTCTGCACTGCTTACCTGGGTTTTTCTTCTAACATTATTGGAAGTGTCACGCAGTGACCATTCATGTCACTGCACCACAGCATGGTGCATTGCACTGCTGTGCAGTGATATGCAGAGCAACCAATGCTCTGCGTAAAAATGCTGCATTTTCCTGCAGCTTGCTCCACAGCACATCACACCAATGTTGCGGTGTGAATGGGGCACATGGAAAACAATCGTTTTTCTATGTGGCCTAGCAGTGCCCTGCACTTATCCAGTGCAGAATAACACAGGTCACTACCAATAGTGTGAACAAGTCCTAAATATTTAGGATTAAAGTTGAACTGGATGCAAAAAGTGATAATATACTATGGTAAAGGAAACGTCTAGAAATAGTAATTGTGTCTAAACGGTATCCTGAAAAATATACAATTTTTCTTCCTAGAAAACAGTAGTGCACTTCCTGACATGTGACTAAGCCTAATCGCTCATGTTTTGTAACCTAATAGCTGTATCTCTGCTGGTGTAAGATTTGGTGATGTCATTGTGCTGCTCACTGTTCTCCTGGGGCCGTGCTCCATCCACCGTGGGGGGGGTCGTTATGTGCTAATGCCTTACTGTATGAGATGGGGCACAGAAGCCCAGAAATTGGAATATGACAACTCTTTATGAATACATAAGGCATAGACAACATTGTTGGATTAAAAAAGGCCACAATGTTTAATAGCGGGTATCCTTCAAACATATAAAACATCTTTCAAACGTATAAAACATATATCCAAAATGTTATCATATCCTTACATAAATTATCCCAGCTTTTGGGATTGTGGGAGGTTCACCAAACTGTGCTGAATTTCTGAACCAAAACCACTATTGAAGCCAATGGGAATCAAATCATTATTTTGCACATTTTTAAGGGTTATAGGCAAGGGATTGTCAAACAAATAGCATGGGGGACTTGGAACATGTACTAATGCAAAAAACTATTTTTAAAATACTGTTTGGAGGGGAGCAGCCATTCTTAAGTGAAACTTAAAAAATGCCCAATTCCTTTAAATAACATGCTTGACTTCCGGTTCCGGCGCAGTATAAGGAAGGAGTGAGAGAACATCTCCGGCCGCTTGACAAATCTGCAGTGATAAGCCGCACCACAGCTCCGGTCCCAGAGCGGACTACATTACCCTGCTTTCAGGAGCCGAATGGACCGTTTTCTGGAGCGCATCTCTCCCCGCGCTTTACAAGCTCCCTGGCAGGAGGGCGAACCAGAGGCTGACATAACAGCCAAGATGGCCACCGCTATACACTCTGAGGGAGCTGCCAACCCATCCCCACCTCCTCCAGGGCAGACACAGATCCAGCTCACACTTGGATCGTCCAGGCTGTGGCTCAACTGCTCTCCCCTATGATAGCTGCAGCAGTGGACAAAGCCACCAGGGCATGGAGCAGCTGAGGCAGGATCTCCACAGCGAGACACACAGGCTCCAGGAAGCTGAGAAGCGGATCTCAATGGTGGAAGCACAACTACACCAGGTGCAGATCTCCCCTTCTAATCAGCTGGGGTACCGCAATTCTTGATTGACAAGTTGGAAGACCTCGAGAACAGGTCCCGCAGGATCAACCTGCACATTATATGTCTCTCCGAGTTTTACAAGTCACCTTCTCTAATGGAGCTATGCAGTCACCACATCCTTGAGGCTCTGGGGCTCCGCTACCCTTGTGTTGTGGAGCGTGCACACCGCATGGGTCCCCCACACGACCAGAAATCCAAGCCAAGGCTGATTATAATGCGCTACTTAAACTATGCTGATAAGCATGCCCTATTGCAGCATTACCACAAAGCCAGGGGGCTCTCTGTGGATAACCACAAGTTATTAATGTTCGCCAACTGTTCGGTGAAAGTTTCCAAACAATGCAAATCCTTCCCCCCAGTCTGCTCTCTCCTACACCAGCACAATTTAAAATTTTCATTGGCATATCCAGTCACCCTGCGCCTTCAATCTCCCCAAGGTGATCAGCTTTCCTTCACATCCCCTATGGAAGCGCGCAAATACGTAGATTCTATGCTGGCCCACAAGAATCTCATGGATGATACGCCATCTCCTACCTCCCATGCAGTCCCTAATGCAGCCAAGCACCAGACCAGCCCAACTAAATATCCATCCAAGCGTGGGTGTTACGCCTTTAGCTCTGCCCGAGGAATCCGCTCACTGTTACAGAACTGACACTTCTGGTCTCCCGGGTAGTGTGCTAGCCATTGATTTGGCATTCTGACAAGTAACATTCTACAGCTTTTCTTCTCTCCACAGGCCTTCTGGCTGGAGAGCCCTGTATTATATTATGCATGACTTGTTATCATTAGTGGCTAGTTCCCCTGCCAAGATTCAGATGGTTTTCTGCTTTTCTGCTGGCTATATATTTTTTTGTTTGTCTTTACTATCTCTATTGGTTCAGCCTAACTTAACCATTGCATTGTGTTATAACCCACTATCCCAGGGTATTCATACAAATGGTATAGGGGGGGGGGGGGTTCCCCTTTAAATTATCTCCCTTTCCTAGTACAGGGAGCTACTGTTTCCTTGTTTAGGAGGATAGCTCTCACTCCTCTCCCTCCCTCCCTTCTTGTTTGGGGGCGCTACCCCTTGACAAGGTGAGGGTCATCTTATGGAACGTCAAGGGGCTACGGTCACCGCACAAACGGATGAAAATCCTCAGGCATTTAAAATGTTTAAGGACAGATATAGCCCTTCTCCAAGACTCCCATTTGACTGAAAGCAATTTTTATCGCCTTAAGAAACTCTGGGTGGGTGAGATCTTTGGTTCCCCAGTGGTAGGACGTAAAGCGGGAGTTATTATCCTTTTTCACATGCAATTGTCATACTCTATCCGCGCAGTAGACAGAGACCAGGAGGGTCGCAAATTGACAATCCATTTAACCATTGTGTCCAAGGAAATTACCAGCATATACGCGGTCAACTCCCGGATAATGTTTTTTTCCGGGACCTCTCATTGTGGGTGTTGCGTTCACCTGAACTATTGCATATACTCGGCGGTGACTTCAATACTGTCATGAATGTAGAGGAAGACAAATCTTCTTTGCGCCTGACACGCAGATCAACTCTCCCCCCTAAACAGAAGGCCACCACTCTGCTAGCAAACACCATATCACTCTTACACATGGCTGATGTGTGGCGCTTATCCCATCCCATTGATAGAGATTTCACTTTTTATTCACCCCCACATGACACCCTATCAAGGATTGATTACTTATTCTGCTCACCCACAATGCTACCAGCAATACAGGATTCAGAGATCTCTGCAATTGCCATCTCAGACCATAATCCTTTTGTAATCACCTTAGATGATTTTCAGCCACACGGCACACCTTCTCCGTGGCGGTTTCCGTCATATCAAGCGATGCCCTCCGAAAAGCCCACGCAGACTTAAGCTTACATCGCTCCACTGAGACTAGACAGGCTTGGTTAGCTGCTAAATGCCACTTTAACCTGACTACACACGGACAACGACACAGCCATTCTATCACTTGACGCAGAAAAAGCCTTTGATAATATAAATTTCCAATGGTTATTTCTGGTATTGAGAACATTTGGGTTCCTGGATCCAGTGGTGAATTTCATACAATCAATGTACTCTGCACCCACTGCATGTCTAGTTACATCAGGATCTATTTCAGCTCTCATACATCTGACAACGCATCAAGGGTGTCCTCTCTCCCCATTGCTCTTTAACCTGGCCATAAATAACATGCTTTTTGAGCAGCTTAAACCTGCCTGTGAAGTGATGCATCTGTACTACAGAAAATCTGATATTCACAAAGAATAAGATGTCATTTAAAAGACATTTCCCTGACAGTTTTTTTGTTCGTTCTGCTCATGTCTATATGCAAAACTTTTTGGGGAAAAGTTAGTACCTCACCAAGCTTTTTACAGCAGTATAAAAAGAATTGTTCTCATTTGCTGTCTCAGGGACACATTTTTAATGCTTAGGGTGCCATGGAGACAGGGAAAAATATCTTACCAGTAAGGACAGCAGATCAAACTGGACAGATGTTCCAAAAAATAATTCCCTACTCTCTGGGGTTGATTTACTAAAGGAGTAGCACATGTTCACCTAGTTTAGCAAATACTATAAAAATTATTTCACAAAGAATATCCGATCATGTGCAAGGAAAGTTTTAAAAAAAAATAGATTTTTGCTGGCGAACAACTGGATCAGCTTGATCAGAATCAAAATCAAGTAACCATTCTTTTATAAAGAAATGATAAGGATATCATCTCTATGATCAATTAAATTGAAAAAGAATTATTTTTGCTATTGATCCGCACTTTGAATAAAACTCTTTTATTCAAAATTTCTCACTTTGATGTTAACAATTTCTCACTTCAAACATAAAACTCTGTAATCAAATGATTTACTTATGTAGAGCTGGTAGATTTTCAATCTACTGCTTATAGGTAAATTTAGTGGGTTATCTGTTCATACATAGTCAGATTTGCCTCTGTTCCAGCTTGACTGAGTTGCATGTAGTTTCACACTGTGCCTGTGGGTGTCGTTGTCACCATGGGTCGGTGTTGGAAAGGCAACACGCTGAAGTGTATAAGTGCTCCTCTGTCCTGGAGATAACTGGAGGTGGTCCTCTGAGTTGAATTCTGGGAGAGGGTATTTATGGGACAGACGCCATGTTTTAGGGTTCATTTTCATTCCACCTGCTGGCCCTCCTGGCCGACAGGTATGTGCTAGGAGTACTACCTCGTGGTCCTCCGACCGGGAGGCCCACGTCGCTGCAGCTTGTGGGTGGGCCCAGAAGCCTGTCTGGGGCCTACCACAGCGGCAGAGGAATGGTCCTGAGCTGCCTGTCCTATAGGAAGAAGCTGGACAACTGAGAAGATCCCAGGGGAGGACCCATCATGGAAGGATCATGCAGAGTGCTGGTCTGGAGAGGGGCCTGGTGACTCAGTTGGAGGACACATGCTAAAGTAATCTTACCGCATAGTACTTAAAGGTTCTAGTGCTGTGTTTGCTATTCATCGTAAACCATTACATCCTGTGGCAGAGGATCGTACGGGTTTTGTTCCAATCAAGTCTGTGGCAGAGACTTTTGTTCGTGCTGTGTACTGGCTGCTAGGTTAGTGAGAGAAACCTATCCAGGCGGGCAAAGATTCAACTATAAAGAGAGAGTACATTCGTCTGCAAGCTCTCAGTTCCTAATACTACACCAAAAAAAGGTATTTGAACTTCCCTGCAACTCTCCTTCTACCGCTTTCCTGCTACTTCCTTCAATTTACGTTTATTAAAGCATTAACTCAACAGGACCCTAGACCCGGTTCTGGTGAAATAGAGGTAACGAAGGTTACGGTAACAGCCCGCTTTAAACCAGCAGCTCCACCATGAGTTATTGCTACACTTATACCTTATTATGTATTTAAATTTTAGCCTTTTTTGCATTTTTTTTTTTGTATACATGTTAACGTGCACATTTTAGTCCTGAAAATTAGTTAAACCCCCAAACATTACGTGCTGTATTATATATCAGAAAGGAAATGGTGGTAGTGGCCAGATTTTGAATGTTATGATATTGGTACACGTTTCTCAAACCCATATTTTCAGGAGAAAACACATTGGGGCTGATTTACGAAACGTTTGCGCCATGAGTTTAGGCGGACGCCAAAGTACAATTTCATATTTACAGAAGGTTTGCGCCGGTAACAGAGCGCTAATTCCCATTTACTATAGCGATCTTGGCGCATGGGAGAATGAAATCTGAGCCCCACTATGGACATGGCGCATGGCATCTTCAATTCAATATTAACAGAAGATGGGGGTGCCAATATTATGGGGTGATGTGAGGAAGTATAGTAACAACTGCCCAAGTAACAAATATGCCCAAAATAGAATGAGAAGGTAACTTTTTCTGAGCAAGCCTGCTGTGCCTGCAAGTACATTTAGAACTGCGTGAGATCAATTGAACCAGTGCGCATGCGCAAGCGGCTCTTGCGCTTGTTCAAATGCGTTTGTTCACTGTGTGGCCAAAATCTTAGTAAATGTCAAGCGACACAAATGCAATTGGGTGGGGTGAGAAGACCGCCGGCAGTGTTTTCTATTGGAGGGGAGAGAGGCTTTATTTTCTACCGTGACAAGTGTAACAAAGTGTAGCGCTACAAAAAATGAAATGTGAGTGATGAATACGAAAAACAGTAAAAAAATGTATACTCTGGTGTCTAATTAAAAGTCCATCAAATGTGATAATAGTTTACAGTCCATACATAAATGGGGTCATCATAATCACCATATGTGAAAAAATGAAAATTGTGAAGATACCGTCACCAAAGTAAATGGAAGCCTGCCAGTAAATTCAGACCCAAGATAACATGGGCTCAAATAGATCAAACTGGCTGTTATAGTCCACCAATCAAATAAGGAAAGTCTTGAAGTCTTGAAGACCAGCAAAGGAAGAGGTCTGAAAAACCTTCACAGAAGTGTCCTATATAAAAGCATGTGAACCATGTGAAGATCCCATAACCAAAGTGACTGGAGGCTTACCGGAGTGTTTGAACCCAGGACGGCATACGCCATATGGGTCAAACCGGCTTGTATTGCCCACCGGCAATAAAGGGAAGACCTTGGCAACCGGGAGGAAATGGGGTCCCAGGGAGCTTCATGGAAGTGTCTTCTCCATGCGGATGGTTAAACGTCCAAGGACATGGCCCATAAAGAATAAAGAAGGGGCCACATAGCATAATTCCATAAACACAGTATTTATTAATAAAAAGAAATACACTTACATTTAAGTAGATTAAAAGCGCTTGTATATAAAATGGGGGCGGCAGTGGAGTCCTACCGACGCGTTTCGTCTAACAAGACTTCGTCTGGGGTGTCCATCCACTGCAGCCCAACTCCTTAATAAAGGCACTGTGACCCCTGTAATGAGAATCCAGCCCATTCACTTCCTTAATTCGGCACTTCCGGGTCGTCCAAAATGGCGGACCCGCGTGCGTTCCAAGCCTCTATCTCATGGGTGTACTCTGCGTTCCAGCACCGCAAGATATATTCAGATAATCCCCATAAAATAAAATTAAAAAAATTTAAAAAATCTACATCACCCTTATACTATACCACGGGGAAAGAATATTAATTACCCCATACTCCGATATTATATATAAGGTGAATCTGCCCAACGTCCGACATTTTCCGGTATGCGAGATGGTGTATTCCCAGACACCAAATCCCGCGATGTCACGTCACAACGTCACGACGCAGGGTTGAGGGTACGTTCAGGCAAGCCCCGTTCTAAAGTGGCTTGCGTTGCACAAGCAAGCCTCGTTCTGAAGTGGCTTGCGTTCCACAGCACTGCATGTTGTATCGACGTACGTCCTGGCGTCAAATACACACATGCGTACTCGCGTCCTAGAGAAATATCTTGGTTATGGGCGTTTAGGTGTAAAAAAGAGGAGTGGGCAGCTAAAGAAAGCTGCTTCATATCTCAAACCTGAGAGGAGGTATACGCAATGTGTAGATGCATATATTCCGTATTGTCAGAGCATTAAGTATAGCACAATTTATCCTCCCCCCTCGTATCTGACAGACAGATACGGTTTAGATGTCTATATATATAAACCAAATCTAAAAAATGTATGCAAAAAGGTTATAATATACCAAAAACATATATCTGTTAGATAATAGGGAAATTATGCTCACAAAAACTCAATAGGATGAATTCTCATAATGAAATGAATTCCCAAAGGGTCACTGTGACTTGAAGTCAAAATTTGTATACAAATAAATATAGAACATGAATAATTCTCAGTTGTTACCAATTTCCAACTAATACAGATCAGGACTGGTCAATAAAGACATTAATGTCCACTTCCACATTCATACCCTGTGGGGAGAGAGTCTGTAGTTCATGTATCCAGAACATTTCTAGACGGGATACCCCTCTGGTTCTGGCCCCCCTCTCCACAGTGGCATATATTTATCTATGATAATAAATTGGGATCCTTCCGGATTACCATTATGGAATTCTTTATAATGTCTAGGGACTGTATGTTTTGAGTCCCTACCTTTAATAAGGGCAATAGGCTCCCCTACTCCTATAGAAAAAGTCCTGGTGGTACGACCTGTATATTGTTTACGACAGGGACAAGTAATAGGATACACTACATATCCCGTACTGCATATACAGAATGGTTTTATAGTGTATCTCTTGCCAGTGACCGTAGATACAAATTCTGTCACTTTACGACTCCCTAGTGTATTGTGTTGACACACAACACACTTCCTACATGGAAAAAAAACGGTCCAATCATGAAAAAAGGAAGGACGGGTGGGGGGGTTAATGATATTGGGAGCCACTCGGCCTTGTAGTGATGGTGCTCCTCTAAAGATGACCTTAGCTTCTTCTGGAACTAACGGACCCAGAATGCTATCTTGCCTGAGGACATCCCAATGTTTCCTCATGATGTTCTTAATTTGCTTATGCTGTATTGAGAAGGATGTCAACATAGCCCACTTGGAATTTCTCGTCCGGTTCCTTTTCTGGTTTTATTGCAAGTAAAGACTTTCTATCGATGTCTATAGCTCTTCGGATTTCAAGATCCAGGCTGGTTCCATCGTATCCCTTATCAATAAATTTTTGTTTGAGAATACCTGCTTGTGTTATGAATACATCTGTATCAGTGCAATTCCTACGAAGCCTTAAGAATTGGCTTCGCGGGACTGCACTTAGCCAGGACCTGTGGTGACAGCTGTCCACAGGAATGAAACTATTGCGGTCTGTAGGTTTGAAATATGTATTGAATCTAAACTGTTTATCCACCATCTCTATTTGTAAATCTAGAAAGTGAATTTTGGTTTCACTGGCTTTATTTGATAAAGAAATCCCTCTGTCGCTAGAATTCAGATGTTCAAAAAATTGTTTGAGTGTCTCCAGGGTTCCACTCCATAGGAGGAGGATGTCGTCTATATATCTTGCCCATAGGACCAATGACCTGGTCCCATGGGTATAGACGACATCCTCCTCCCACTTGGCTATAAACAAGTTCGCGAGGCTAGGTGCGAATTTCGCTCCCATAGCCACTCCACGTTGTTGAAGGTAATAATCCTGGTTGAACCAGAAATAATTGTGTTTAGTTGTGAACTCGAGTAATTCTATCAGATATTCACATTGAAATGAAGCTAAAGATTGTTCATGGGCAAGAAAATGTCTCACCGCCTCAATACCTTTTTCGTGTGGTATGCAGGTATATAGTGATGCCACATCGGCGGTGGCCATGATATAACCATCTTGTATAACAATATTTTCAAGAAGTCTAATAGTGGAACTGGTGTCTTTCAAATAGGAGGGTGTTTTTTTCACTAGGGGCTGTAGAAAAAAATCTATATATTTACCTACTCTTGCTGTGATGGAATTGATGCCACTTACAATCGGCCTCCCAGGGGGACATACTGGATTTTTGTGGATTTTAGGTAAATAGTATATAGTAGGAATTCTAGGTGCCGTGGGGATCATAAAGGCTTTCTCTTTTTTATTCAAGATTTTTAATTCATAACCTTTTGAAATGAGTTTCTGAAGTTGTTGTTTATAAATATTAGTAGGATTGTTGGGGAGTACCTGATAAGTGCCTGGTTTGTTTAAAATTCAGTACATCTCTTCTTCATATTGACTTTTATTGAGAACAACTATTCCCCCTCCCTTATCCGCAGGGCGGACTACCAAATCCTTTCATGCACACAAAGATTCCAATCCCCCTTTTGAAAATGGAGGATGGCGAATATGCTTCTTAGGTGATTTGGCAAGATCTCAAAGAACAAGATTTTCACTGCAGGGGCTATAGGGACAGGAGGGGAGAAGAGAAAGGGGTTAGCAAGCCAGAATGGACAGTTCCCGAAGTAGCTGCCGGATAATCAGTACGTACTGGGTTGGAGACCAGATATCTCTGAATATTAATCTTACGTATATATTTGTGGATATCCATAAAAGTATGCAATTTATCCAGCTTTTTTGGGGGAGCATATTTAAGGCCTTTGTCTAACACAGATAGTTCCGCTTCGGTGAGTGAGTGAGAACTTAAATTGAAAACACCCTGACCGATCATGTTCTTTTTCTCTTTTCTCCTTTGTACTCTCCTCCCCCCTCTGCAACCTCTCTTGGGTTTGGACCTTTTATAGTCACCCACGTCTCTGGAGTATTTCTTCTGTTTTTTATGTTTTTGGTCGCGATCCTCCTTCTCAAGATGACCCTGAAAGTTGGAGGAAAGAGAGTTATACTCTTGAGAGTTTTTATGAGCCAAAGTTTATCCTTCAATTCTTTGATTTCTCTATCAATAACAAGGAGTCTATTATTTTTCTTAGAAATAAGTACTTTTAAAAAATTGATGCCTGCATCATTAAAATATTTAAACCATGAGTCTAAATCCATTTCCCCTTGTTGTGGTTGTACCTCCCACCGGAGGCTTCTGGGGACCATCTGTTCTAAGATATATTGTTGTAAAAATGCCAAGTCCCACCGCAAGTGAAGTTCGGTTGTCATGACATTTTTAAGTCTGAGGAATAATCCTCCGATTTCGGTGTCACTCCCCGTTGCTATAAAAACTCCCTCAGTATTAACCTTGTGGGAAGCCCGGTATTTAAATATGTCCATATTAGGGACAAAATTGTGAGCAGCAGCAAAAGTATAAATTCTAAACTCAATATGCAAAAAACAATAATAAATTTGCGCTTACTCAATGGTGTAAGCAGCCAACACAACAAATAGAATATTTGCTAAAAACGACAAGTGTAACAAAGTGTAGCGCTACAAAAAATAAAATGTGAGTGATGAATACGAAAAACAGTAAAAAAATGTATACTCTGGTGTCTAATTAAAAGTCCATCAAATGTGATAATAGTTTACAGTCCATACATAAATGGGGTCATCATAATCACCATATGTGAAAAAATGAAAATTGTGAAGATACCGTCACCAAAGTAAATGGAAGCCTGCCAGTAAATTCAGACCCAAGATAGCATGGGCTCAAATAGATTCAACTGGCTCTTATAGTCCACCAATCATATAAGGAAAGTCTTGAAGTCTTGAAGACCAGCAAAGGAAGAGGTCTGGAAAACCTTCACAGAAGTGTCCTATATAAAAGCATGTGAACCATGTGAAGATCCCATAACCAAAGTGACTGGAGGCTTACCGGAGGGTTTGAACCCAGGACTGCATACGCCATATGGGTCAAACCGGCTTGTATTGCCCACCGGCAATAAAGGGAAGACCTTGGCAACCGGGAGGAAATGGGGTCCCAGGGAGCTTCATGGAAGTGTCTTCTCCATGCGGATGGTTAAACGTCCAAGGACATGGCCCATAAAGAATAAAGAAGGGTCCACATTGCATAATTCCATAAACACAGTATTTATTAATAAAAAGAAATACACTTACATTTAAGTAGATTAAAAGTGCTTGTATATAAAATGGGGGTGGCAGTGGAGTCCTACCGTAGCGTTTCGTCTAACAAGACTTTGTCTGGGGTGTCTATCCACTGCAGCCCAACTCCTTAATAAAGGCACTGTAACCCCTGTAATGAGAATCCAGCCCATTCACTTTTTGCATACATTTTTTAGATTTGGTTTATATATATAGACATCTAAACCGTATCTGTCTGTCAGATATGAGGAGGGAGGATAAATTGTGCTATACTTAATGCTCTAACAATACAGAATATATGCATCTACACATTGCGTATACCTCCTCTCAGGTTTGAGATATGAAGCAGCTTTCTTTAGCTGCCCACTCCTCTTTTTTACACCTAAACGCCCATAACCAAGAGATTTCTCTAGGACGCGAGTACGCATGTGTGTATTTGATGCCAGGACGTACGTCGATACAACATGCAGTGCTGTGGAACGCCAGCCACTTCAGAACGAGACTTGCTTGTGCAACGCAAGCCACTTTAGAACGGGGCTTGCCTGAACGTACCCTCAACCCTGCGTCGTGACGTTGTGACGTGACATCGCGGGATTTGGTGTCTGGGAATACACCATCTCGCATACCGGAAAACGTCGGACGTTGGGCAGATTCACCTTATATATAATATCGGAGTATGGGGTAATTAATATTCTTTCCCCGTGGTATAGTATAAAGGTGATGTAGATTTTTTAAATTTTTTTAATTTTATTTTATGGGGATTATCTGAATATATCTTGCGGTGCTGGAACGCAGAGTACACCCATGAGATAGAGGCTTGGAACACACGCGGGTCCGCCATTTTTGGACGACCCGGAAGTGCCGAATTAAGGAAGTGAATGGGCTGGATTCTCATTACAGGGGTCACAGTGCCTTTATTAGGGAGTTGGGCTGCAGTGGATGAACACCCCAGATGAAGTCTTGTTAGACGAAACGCGTCGGTAGGACTCCACTGCCGCCCCCATTTTATATACAAGCGCTTTTAATCTACTTAAATGTAAGTGTATTTCTTTTTATTAATAAATACTGTGTTTATGGAATTACGCTATGTGGCCCCTTCTTTATTCTTTATGGGCCATGTCCTTGGACGTTTAACCATCCGCATGGAGAAGACACTTCCATGAAGCTCCCTGGGACCCCATTTCCTCCCGATGGCAAGGTCTTCCCTTTATTGCCGGTGGGCAATACAAGCCGGTTTGACCCATATGGCATATGCCGTCCTGGGTTCAAACCCTCCGGTAAGCCTCCAGTCACTATTATTACATTTGATGGACTTTTAATTAGACACCAGAGTATAATTTTTTTTTACTGTTTTTCGTATTCATCACTCACATTTCATTTTTTGTAGCGCTACACTTTGTTACACTTGTCGTTTTTAGCAAATATTCTATTTGTTGTGTTGGCTGCTTACACCATTGAGTAAGCGCTAATTTATTATTTTTTTTTTATTTTCTACCCTGGACAGCCTAAGTATTGCTGTAGGTGTTTTCACCTATAGGCATACTAGTTCAGAGTGTGAAAAAGGGCTTAAGTGCAGGCATTGCGAAAGTAAAGAGCATCAGGCTGCAAAGTGCAAGGAGAGTAGGGTTTGTGATATCTGCAAGCAAGCAGGGCATTATGCTCATCTATGTGACAATTATCAGAATGCTAGGGAGGCATCCTTTGCAGAGGTATTGAGTCGGGAGAAATGGAGGAAGAAGGCTTTAGGCTGGGTGATTGTGATGGAGGGGGAAACCTCTACGCAGCCAGGAGAGAGCGGCCCGGCTGCGGCGGCCACTGAGAGTGGGGCTGGGGTTGGTGCAGCCAATGCTTCAGCATCAGAGGCAGCTTCAGGGCCTGTGGTTTTGGACGGACAGGTAGAACAGGGGAGGGGCAGGGGGCCTGGCTCCTCTAAGATCGAAAGTATGGATACTGGAGCACTGGCTCATCAAGTGTTTGAGCAGCAGCAGGATGGAGTGGACTCCAGTCCGCTGTCCTTGTCTGAGGTAATAAGTGGTGTTTCATCTAGTGAGATAGATGAGGAGGAGGAGAAAGAGGAGAAAAGGGAGAGTGAGTATGAGCTGGCCTGTGGACAGAAAGCAACTAAACAATCGGGAGAAGAGGAGGCAAAGAGTAGTAATAAGAAAGCTAGGATTGAAGCTAACCCTAAATGGGGGATGTCGGTGGAACCAGGGGCTGGAGAGACAAGTAGTAGTGGGCAGGGGGTGGTGGATTCCCCTGTGTCCATTAGAAAACTGAGCAGTCAGGTTGGTGGTGTGGAATTGGAAGGACAGAATCTTTAAACCACAGATTTAATTATGGCTGGAATCTAAATTTTGGTACCATTAATCATGGCTCTTATGCTATGTACTATTAATACTAGGAGTGTGGGACAGAAGTGGAGGAGAGCTGTGGTATTGCAGGAGATAAAACAATTGAATGCTGACATATTTTGTCTTCAAGAGTGTCGCTTGAAAGGCCTGCCAGGGAAAGAAGAGTGGGATTTAGGGGATGTAGTGTGGGCACCTGCATGCGCCTCTCAAAATGAGGGTGTAGGCATCCTATGTAAGAATAGGGAAATTAAGATTGTGTCTAATGGGATTATTATACCGGGCAGGATCCTTATGTGTATATTACAGTTTTGTGTTTTTTCATTTAAATTATTTAATGTTTATGGTCATGCCAATGAAGGAGAGAGAAGGGATCTCTTACGAGACCTAAAGCTGTATCTGCCAGGGAGGGGGCCTTGTATCATCAGGAGATTTAAATTGTATCCATTTTGAGAAGGACAGAGTAGGTATGGGGGAGAGCAAACTGGATGGCTCCTCTAAAGTACTTAATGAGATTATTGTGGATTTAAGTTTGAAGGATGTGGCGGAAGAGGTGGGAGGTATGGGGAGGGATTTTTTCTTTCAATAGCTTTTATTGAATTTTTTCAGAGAAAATAAAGAGTCATTGATATATACTTTTACATAGCGGAACAATAAATCCATAGTAATGCAACATATAAGAGAATGAGTTTCAAATAGATATATATATAAACAACTGTGGTTAGTGGGCGCAGGTACATCAATCAAGCATAAGGAGGGGAAGAGCTGTCCCTCTCCGGACACCCCAAATGGGTACAAGCTGTGTCATGGAAAGGGGAGGGGCACATCTAACCCACAGATCAAATGCTATTTAAACTGGCGGGGATGTGTCTGTCTAAAGTCTGCTACCTGCCTAACCAGGTAATATTTTAGCAAAGGTGGTATTAAGGAGTAAGAATAAAGAGAGAGAGAAAGGAAGAAGAAGGGGAAGAAAGAAGATGTATAAAAAGAAGAATAAGATGTCCTTCCGGAATGTTCTACCAAGATTGTTTTATCCAATTCCTATGAGGATGTCAAGGGCATGTGCCTCAAATTTTTTAACATTATCTTGTAGGATACTAATCATTTTTTCCTGAGCCATGATCCAAGATATTTTTCGTTTGGCCTGGTCACTGGAAACCGTGGGCTGCTTCCATGCTTTCGCTATCATAATTTTAGCTCTTAGAAGGATAAAGTGAACGAGGCTCCTTTTACTTTTAGAGGCCTTTTCTATTGTAAAGTTCAGCAGTGCTATGTGGAGGGACATAGGTATGAACAAACCTGTCGTCTGTCTGATGATTGCAAAGATCCTATTCCAGAACCCTCTTTGTTTTGGACATTCCCACCAAACATGGAGCATGGTGCCTGTGTGATTGCATCCTCTGAAACATAGGGGGGGAGTTAAAGGATATTATTTTGCAAGTCTAGCGGGAACCAAATACCATCTAGTTAGAACTTTTAGGTCTGCCTCCATCAGAGATACATTGAGTATACCTCGATTTGACCATGTGATCACTCTGTGCCATTTGTCCAGCTCCCATTCCTGTTTGAGCTCCCTTTCCCAGGCCAACATGGAGGTTGTTTTAGAATGTTCTACAGATAGTGACTCATATATCACCGAGATCCCCCCTCTGCTCCGTAAGCTGTCCACACCAATGTTCATATGGCGTTATGCTAGGTGGAAAGAGTTTGGATCCCCAGATGGAGTGTAGGAAGTGAGAGATTTGTTGGTGTCTGTAAGTTTCAGTTGGGGGCATTTCAAGGATATTGATACAGTGATTGAGGGTGAGTGGACCCGATGAATTAAAATAATGACCTATTCTGTATAGCCCCTTGTTCAGCCACCATTGAAAGGCTCTAATGTTCATGCCTGGGGGGAATTGGGGATTGTGTAATAAATGTGCCAGCGGCTTAATCGGGGATTCTGGATTCTGGGGACCCTGCATTACTTTTGAGTTTGTCCCATATTGACATAGTATGAGATAATGTTGGGGCAAGAATTGTGGGTCATTTACTAGGGTGACTCCACAGTAAGAAATCTAGTGTGAATTGTGGTACTGCTTCCCTTTCCATATGCACCAAATTGGGTTTTGCAATCTGGGAGTAGGTCACTGATATTTGGGCTAATTGTGCTGCTTGGTAATACCTGTGCAGGTTATTTAGTCCCATTCCTCCCTTGCTTTGGGCTCTAAAGAGGACCCCCTTGGCTAGCCTGTGCCCCTTCGATCCCCAAACAAAGGCTATAATTTTCGCCTGAAAGTGTTTCAAATGGTCCATTTTAATAGGTATGGTTAGGGACCGAAAGAAATTGAGAATACGTGGAAGTTATGTCATCTTTATAGCGTGAACCCTCCCTAGCCATGACAGAGGTAGTCGAGACCATTCACGCAAATCCGATTCCAATCTGTGAAATAATGGCAGATAATTGGTTGCATATAGCTGATCTATCCTAGATGGTAAATGTACCCCTAGGTAGGGAGTGTGAGAATCATGCCATGTAAAGGCGAAGTGACTTTTTAGCCGGGAAACTAAGGAATCTGGTATTTATGTTAAGGGCCTGCGACTTTGACATATTGACATGTAGCCCCGAAATTTTTCTGAAATCGTCCAGTAGGCAGCATACGTTTGGTAGAGAGATTAGTGGTGAGGTGATGAAGGAGAGCAGATTGTCTGCAAAAAGAGCACATTTGTGTGATTCTGGGCCACATTGTACGCCACGAATATCCGGGTGAGTCCTGATCGCTATGGCTAAAGTTTTGATCGCTATTGCGAAGATCAGGGGGATAGGGGGCAATCCTGTTGTGTGCCTTTAGAGACTGTAAATGGCTCTGAGTAGTAACCCTGAAGATGTACTCGTGCTTCAGGAATTGAACATAGTGCTCTTAGAATGTTAGTGAAGTGTTGGCCAAACCCCCAATACTTTAATATTTTGAAAAGGTACGGCCATGATACAGTATCAAAGGCTTTGTGTAAATCTTTAGATAGTAAAAGTCCTTCACGAGATTGCCCCCCCATACCAGCCTCATCTCAACAGTGAGATAATGTTAATTGCCCCTCTAATCTGATCTGGGCCTTGCCTACCCGGGATGAACCCCACCTGATCTTTATCTATGTATAAGCTTATAAAGGAAGACACCCAGTCTACTAACAATTTGGTTAGGATCTTTAGGTCATTATTAATTAATGATATGGGCCTGTAGTTGCTAACCTCCCCTGAATCTTTTCCTGGTTTTGGAAGCACTGTGATAAATGCTGAGTTAAGTGAGCATTCCAGGGTCGTTCTCTGCCTTAGGGCGTTAAATAATTGTGCTAGATATGGGGACAGAATGGGTGCAAACTTTTTGTAATAGGGGTTTCAGAACTCATCTGGTCCAGGAGCCGACCTCCGCTTCAAGTTTTTGATTACCAAGGTCACTTCTTCCGCCATTATTGAGGATTTCAATCTATCTATATGGCGGTCTCCAGTTTGGGAATAGGTAAAGAGTCTAAAAAGGAGTCAATACTGGTTTGATGTTCCTGCGCCCCTCTGCTATATAAAGTTTTATAGAAATCATGGAAGGAGCTCATTATTTTCTGAGGGTTGTGTGTCCCAGATCCATTTGGGAGACGTATTTGTATTTTTGGTAAGGTAGTAGAGCGAAGTTTGGGCGTTAGACCAGCTGCCAGCATTGAATCCATTTTATCTCTCATTTGGTAAAATCAGGCCCCACTCCATCATAATTTTTTCTCTGCTCTTGATGTAAGAGCAAGATTTAAAGTCAGTCTGGCCTCATCGAGTTTGGCTGCCGGAATAGATTTAGGGTCTCTTTTATGTTGCTTGCTAATATTTAGGAATTCATTTTCTAGTTTATCTATGTCTGCTTTATTTGCTCATTTGATTTGGGAAGAAATCTGGATAAGTTTCCCTCTGATGGTGGCTTTATGGGCCACCCACAGAGTTTCAGGATTTATATCTTCCTTATCATTTAGGGAGAAGTAGTCATTGATGGCTTTTTCAATTTCGATTGAGCTCACTGGGTCACTAAGTATTGATTCGTTAAGCCTCCAGTGATACTTTCCATGAGAACCCTGGGCTCTTTGTATGAGAAGAAAAACCATAGAGTGGTCTGACCACACAATATCTCTTATGAATGATTTGTGTGCTAGGGGTATATGCCTGGTAGACAGGAAGATGTGGCCAATTCTGGAAAAGGATTGGTGTGGGTGTGAAAATGGGTCCCGAGTTTGAGAATTGAGTTCCCTCCAAATGTTAGTTAGTTTATGTTGGTGAATGAGTCTAGCTATACGTAGGCTGTTTGGGTGGGCGGGTAGTCTGAGTACCCAGTGGGTGTTTTTTGTCAAGCCCCGAGTCAAAGGCTATGTTGGTATCTCCTCCCACCACTATTGTGCCTTCCAGCATGGGTCCCAGTTTCAGGAACATTTGTTCAAAGAATTTTGCTTGGCCTCGATTGGGTGCATAATAAGGAACGAAGGAGTAAAGCCGTTCATCCAACACTCCCTTAATTAGGATAAATCTTCCATCCAGATCTTGCTACACCCTAATGCTATGTACACATGATAGGATTTTCCGACAACAAAACCGTGGATTTATTTCCCCTAAGCGTTCAAAGGGCTTTTCTCAGAGTCAGGCTAAAAGGTGCCATGCAGTGCTTCAGCTGGTGTGTTCAAGGGACAGGAACCACACCGGAGCAGAGATTCTTGCAGCTCTGCAAGGACAGGTCCAGAGGTGGTTCACACCATGTTAGCTGGAGCCAGGAATGGTGGTGTCCGATAATGGCTCAAGCCTCCTGTCCACCCTTAGACAGGGAAAGTTGACACATGTGCCATGCCTGGCACATGTCCTCAATTTGGTGGTGCAGCGTTTCCTAAGTACGTACCCAGGGTTGCAAGATGTACTAAAGCAGGCAGGAAGAATCTGTAGCCATTTCAGGCGGTCATACACAGCCAGTGCTCGGTTGGCTGAAATTCAGCGGGAATTGCACCTGCCCGTAAACCTCCTGATTTGTGACATGCCCACCAGGTGGAACTCAACTTTGGGAATGCTGCAGCGGCTATACATACAGCAGAGGGCCGTCAACGAGTACTTGTGTCAGTATGGCACGACGACAGGCTCAGGCCGCCTCGGCTTTTTTTCCCCACGCCAATGGCTGATCATTAAGGATGCATGCACTGTATTGTCACCATTTGAGGAGGCCACAAGGATGGTGAGCAGTGACAGTGCATGCATCAGTGACACAATCCCTGTTGTGTTCCTGCTGGAGCAGACTCTGCGTGGCATTATGAACAGGACACTGGAGTCAGAGCAGCAGGAGGAAGAGGAGGACTTCCTTTCCACTCAAGGCCAACTTTATGCAGACACCATCATTCCTATGTCACAGAACACACAGGAGGAAAGAGGGGAGGAGGGTGAGGAGGAGGATTCTGGCACTTTCATAGGCTTTGAAGAAGAGGAAGACATACGTCAATCTGTAAGTGATGGCTTTCCAACCCCAGGACCCTTGGGAGTAGTACGTGGCTGAGAGGAGAAAGTTCCAGATGCTGTCATCTTGAGTGACCCCGAGGAGTCTGCTTCTCAAGCCTCTCAAAGCCTGAGACAGGACCCAAGAATACGTGGCATAAAGGAAAAAGATGATTACTGGTTGGCGCCCTCCTTGACCACCGTTATAAGGGGAAGGTCTCTGAACTCATCTCTTTCCCACAGAGCGTGCAGAGGATAAAATCTCTTGAGGACACATTAAAGAGGATTTTATTGAACGTTTTTCCTGACTCTAGTAGGTTACAGTGTGGTGGCAAACGTTGTTTTGAGTCTTCCGTTGGTCAATAAAGGAGCGTTGGAGAAGGCATCCGCCTAAGTGAGGCATTTCGGAATTTTTTTAGTCCTCGCCGCCCAGGGCTGTCAGCTTCCACATCCCATTGGCAGCGTCTGCATCACATGGTGGATGATTACCTTGGGGCCAAAACAGAGACGGAGAGCTTTCCAGCTGACGATCCACAGGCTTACTGGGTCATGAGAATAGACCACTTGCCAGAACTTGCCCAGTATGCTACTGAGTTGTTGGGCTGCCCTGCATCCAGTGCGCTTTCAGAACGGGCGTTCAGTGCTGCAGGAGGTTTCGTTACTGATCATAGATCGCGTCTGTCCACAGACTCTGTGGACTGTTTGACTTTTATAAAAATGAATCAGTCCTGGATTACCAGCTATGAAGCTCCTGATGCCAATGTCACTGATTAAGACTTTTTGGGATGTGGAATCTCTGCAGGACTTCGAGGTTGCCTAGATTTGAGGGTGTTCAATCATTTCATCTGGAAGAATATTTTTGGTATAGGTTTCATGGGCACAATTAACACCCAAAGACCAATTTTTCTGCACCTGTCTGACAGGTGCATTTCAGGTGCATTTCATTGCAATTTTTTACAGCAAGGCAAATTCTTGCTTTCATCAAGAGTACCTCTATAGCAGGGATATGCAATTAGCGGACCTCCTGTTGCAGAACTACAAGTCCCATGAGGCATAGCAAGACTGACAGCCACAAGCATGAGACCCAGAGGCAGAGGCATGATGGGACTTGTAGTTTTGCAACAGCTGGAGGTCCGCTAATTGCATATCCCTGCTCTATAGGGTTATGGTGGGAAGGCACCACCGACACCCAAAGACCAATTTTTCTGCACCTGTTTGACAGGTGCATATCATTGCAATTTTTTACAGCAACGCAAATTCTTGCTTTCATCAAGAGTACCTCTATAGGGTTACAGTGGGAAGGTGCCACCGACACCCAAAGACCAATTTTTCTGCACCTGTTTGACAGGTGTATATCATTGCAATTTTATACAGCAAGGCAAATTGTTGCTTTCATCAAGATTATCTCTATAGGGTTACGGTGGGAAGGCGCCACCGACACCCAAAGACCAATTTTAACGCACACATTACTTCTATCCAAAGTCAAAGTGACGCCAGAATGTATCCAAAAAAGCTGTTGCTGAGCAAAATAAAGGCAGCTTGCAGGAAAAATGTCATTTTTTTGGGCTTTATAAATTCATTTATTGCTGCAGCAGATTCTAGACATGGTACAGATCTGCCACTTTACAGTTATGCCCTGTACACACGGACGGATTTTCCGACGGAAAATGTGTGATAGGACCTTGTTGTCGGAAATTCCGACCGTGTGTAGGCTCCATCACACATTTTCCATCAGATTTTCCGACACACAAAGTTTGAGAGCAGGCTATAAAATTTTCCGACAACAAAATCCGTTGTCGGAATTTCCGATCGTGTGTACACAAATCCGACGCACAAAGTGCCACGCATGCTCAGAATAAATAAAGAGATGAAAGCTATTGGCTACTGCCCCATTTATAGTCCCGACGTACGTGTTTTACGTCACCGCGTTCAGAATGATCTTTGTGTGACCGTGTGTATGCAAGACAAGTTTGAGCCAACATCCGTCGGAAAAATCCTAGGATTTTGTTGTCGGAATGTCAGATCAATGTCCGACCGTGTGTACGGGGCATTAGACTAAGGGGATCCCCCCTGGCACTATCTTGGAAGGAATTTTTCATTTTTAGGCTTTCACTTTAAAAATCAAAAAATCACTGCTCATTTAAAAATGACGTTTTTCACAAACTTTTTTTTTTATTGATCCATGTCCCCCAGGGCAGGACCCGGACCCCTATAACCATTGTATGCCTAATTACTTGCATTTAAGCCTTCAAAATGGGCACTTTTGATATTTGATGTTTGGGTCCTATTAACTTTAATGGGGTTCATTATTCGGGTCCGAACGTTCGCGGTGTTTGGAAGTTCTGGTCCGATCTGAACAGGGGTCCATTCAGCCCATCCCTAATGGAGAGTCAGAACCTGTGTCCGAGAATTGAGCAGGATTGAGTTAAAATGGCGGCCGGCCTCGAGCTGTGACTGAGGGGAAAGCTGGCTGCAGCTTTAGGCCACTCACTCCGGAGGCTCTCCGACACGATGGGGAGGAAGGCAGGCAAGATGCAGTGCTGCTTGGGTGGAGGATGGCAAGTATGCTTTCCTGTGAGCTGGAGGATGGTGCCAGGATTGGCCGTAATGGCGATGGGCTGCGGACTAGGCCGGAGGCCGCGATGTGTGCCAAATCGGCACAATAGTGGTATGGGCTTGTGCAGGGGGCGATGCCCAACAAATGTGTGGGGTTAAGACCTGTTCCAGGCGTAGCGAGGCTCAGATGGATGCGGATGAAATGCTGGGGATCCAGGAGCTCTTCTCTGAGGCGTCCTGCACGGCTCACTTCCGGTCACGCCCCCCTGGAAATGTGTGGGGACCGATTTTACATTCTTTTCAGATGGGGGGGTTTGTAGATCCTGCATAGATTTTATTTTGGTTGGGAAGCTATCTTTTGGGGAAGACCCTCCTTATGGGAAGGAGGTATGGAAGTTGAACACTTCCTAATTGGAAGATGAAGAGGTTTGTAGAGCCTTTTCGTCCTTTTTTTCTGAATTGGCCGCTGAGAGGGGCAAATTTGAAGATATTCTCCTTTGATGGGATTGGGTAAAGGAGAGGGTGGCAAAGTGGTTCCAAAAGGTGAGCATTAAAAAAACTAAACTGAGGAGGGAGAAGAATGCAAGGCTGGTATCCCAGCTGCATTTTCTCTATAAATGTAAAGCCCTGGGGCTGGATGTAGAAGAGGAGATACAACAAGTGAGGATGGAGAGAAACAAAGATTTAAGACAAAGAGGGAAAGAAATAATTTTTAGGGCAAAGGTATGTGATACTTTTTTTTAAAAAGGCCCTTAACCCAAGGGGTTTCTTCTCAGCTATTGAATCACAAGGGAGGGAGGTAAAAGGATTCCCTTTTTAAAAAAGGGAATCTGAAAGACATTAGGAATTGGAGACCTATCACTCTCCTCAATTGTGACTACAAAATCTTAGCCAAATTGATGGCAAACTGATTGAGGGGGGTGGTGGGGAAGCTGGTAGGAGATTGGCAGACCTGTGTGGTACCAGGGTGGAGAATGTCCGATAATTTGGTGTTGTTGAGGGACCTAATTTTTCATATGCAGGCTAACAACAGACTTTTGGCAGTGATTAGCACGGACTTAGAGAAAGCGTATGACAAGTTGTCTCATATCTTCTTGTTTCAATGCCTAAAACAGTTGGGGATCCCAGAACATATGACTAATGCCGCGTACACACAAGCGGATTTTACGGCAGACTTTGCCCGGCGGACTTTTCGCCGGACTTTGTTGGCTCCTTGCGCCGGACCTAAAAACGGACGGACTTGGCCACACACGCTCACTTCAAAAGTCCGCTGGTTTGGAACGCGGCGACTTATAGCACGTACGACGGGACTATAAAAAGGAAGTTCAAGCCCCACTATGGCACCCTTTGGGCTCCTTCTGCTAATCTCGTGTTTATCTCGTGTTAGTAGAAGTTTGGTTAGAGATGATTTGCGCTTTTCACACTTCAGCTTATTTCGATCGTTTTCTGCGGTTCAGTTTGTGCTTGTGAGGTTTGTATCTGCTTTTCAGTGCGTGTTGGTCAGTTCGTACCCTGCCTGGTCCGCTCGTTCCTGATTTTCAGGTTGTTCTTCATAGGCCTTGCTGTTCTTCAGTGCGTTTGTTATAAGTTTGTTTGTTTGACCAGCCGACCGTTTTGAAGCCATGTCGTGTGGACGTTCTCGTTCTCGAGTTCGTGCTGCGTGGGGACTTGGTGTTGGGGTTAATACTTTGACCCGAGTCCAGTCCATGAACAGGGCGAGGAGGAGTTCATGGATGAAGAATTGGTTGGGCCAGCGTGACCAATTCTCACACATGCCTTTGCTCCGTGAGCTCCGTGAGAATAATCCTGAGGATTTCAGGAATTTTCTCAGGATGACGGACCCCGTCTTTGAGCGTCTGCTGGCTATGCTGACCCCCTATATCAGCAGGCAGGATACCTGCATGAGGCAAGCCATCAGTGCGGAGCAGAGGCTAGTTGCCACGTTACGTTACTTGGCGACAGGGAGAAGTCTTCAGGACTTGAAGTTCTCGACAGGCATCTCCCCCCAGGCTCTGGGGATCATAATCCCAGAGACCTGTTCTGCTATTATTCAGGTCCTGCAGAAGGACTATATGAAGGTAAGTTTTATCCTTTAACATTACATGATATGTATTAAATGTTTTTTAATGTATTGTATAACTGTCCTCCTTACCTAATTGCCATGCTTTCAATATGCTGTGAATGTCCCCTTTATCTTCATGCATGCCTGTTTTTGGACATTAATCATTTATTGACCTACATGCATATTTTCCTTCATTAACCTCCCCACTATGCAATCCTGTGTCCATTTATATCTCTAGCCTATAGTCCCTTGAACAATGTATATTGTCTGCTCCATTGTCTTGTTTGACCCTCCCCCACCCCACAAATGTTTGAACCAGTCAGGTGTGTTTGTTAACCTAATTAGAACCCCTCCGCCACCCCACAAATGTTTGAACCAGTCAGGTGTGTTTGGTAACCTAATTAGAACCCCTCCCCCACCCCACAAATGTTTGAACCAGTCAGGTGTGTTTGTTAACCTAATTAGAACCCCTACCCCACCCCACAAATCTTTGAACCAATCAGGTGTGTTTGTTAACCTAATTAGAACCCCTCCCCCACCCAACAAATGTTTGAACCAGTCAGGTGTGTTTGTTAACCTAATTAGGACCCCTCCCCCACCCCACAAATGTTTGAACCAGTCAGGTGTGTTTGTTAACCTAATTAGAACCCCTCCCCCACCCCACAAATGTTTGAACCAGTCAGGTGTGTTTTTTAACCTAATTAGAACCCCTCCCCCACCCCACAAATGTTTGAACCAGTCAGGTGTGTTTGTTAACCTAATTAGAACCCCTCCCCCACCCCACAAATGTTTCAACCAGGCAGGTGTGTTTGTTAATCTAATTAGAACCCCTCCCCCACCCCACAAATGTTTGAACCAGTCAGGTGTGTTTGTTAACCTAATTAGAACCCCTCCCCCCACCCCACAAATGTTTGAACCAGTCGGGTGTGTTTGTTAACATAATTAGAACCCCTCCCCCCACATTCAAATGTATCAATGGGCCATCAGAGGGGGTGATTAATCTTATAAGTGTGCCTTATGTTTTTGAACATTTCAATTACAAACACACATATTAATAATGTTTGACTGCTGTTGTTCACTAATGTTTTGGTGTAATCTGATATACAATTTAGGTTTTAAAGTCCTTATCTTATTTTTTTTTCTTTTTTGCACTCCACAGTTTCCTTCAAGTACACAGGAATGGCAGACTGTGGCCTCCCAGTTCACTGACCGTTGGGACTTTCCCAACTGTGTCGGGGCGATTGACGGGAAGCATGTCCGGATTGTGCCACCACAGCATTCGGGGTCTTATTTCTATAACTACAAGGGGTTCCATAGTGTAGTTTTGATGGCGGTGGTCTTGGCACATTTGGACTTTCTGTTTGTGGATGTGGGGAAGAACGGCCGGATGTCTGATGGAGGAGTCTTTGCACAGACCGAGCTGTGCCATCGTCTCCAGACCGGTGGCCTGGAATTGCCACCTGATGACGAGAATGTGGATGGACTCCCCTCAGTTTTTATTGCTGATGAAGCGTTTGCTCTCGGTGAGCACTTGATGAGGCCGTTCCCCCAAAGGACACTCACCCCTGAGAGGAGGGTATTTAATTGCCGGCTGGCCAGAGCAAGAAGAGTTGTGGAGAATGCCTTTGGGATTCTGGCCAGCCGGTTCCGTTTATTCCTTTCTTCAATTCATTTGGCGGACTATAAACTAAACTACGTTATCCTTGCTTGCTGCATCTTGCATAACTTTTTAAGGAGACATTCAGCAACATATATATCCTCTGTTGGACCTGAGGCCGGACTGGAACAGGATACCACTTTGACAGGCCTAGAAATTGGCCGTATTGGCTTGGCCCCCCGAACCGCACGTCAAGTGCGTGACCGTTATGTCAATTATTTTAATGGTGGGGGGCCATTGCTATTCAGCAACAGCTGTAATTTTTCGAAAAAAAATAAAATAAAATTATTTTCTAAAATATCTTGTTTTTATTCTTGTTTGCATTTAGTTATGTCTGTCTCCTAGTGCACTTGTAGTAGTGGCAAGTGCATTTAGCTTTATTTAATCAGGCCCCCAAAAAATAAAAATAAATTTGTCTTGAATAATCAGCCACACACATTGTATTATGAACAAATTTTTACTTTGTGCACATTGAAAGGTGCTTTTTTTTTTTTTTTTTAATTTTTGATTAAAATATTTTACGTTGTGTAAAAAAATGTTTGTTTACAAAATTATTAAAGGCATATTTTAGCAAAAATAGACCTTTCTAAAAAGATTTACATACACAACAGTGTTTTTAGAAACAGAACAAAACATTAAAGAACTTACAAAGTTCAACATTTATAGAACGGTGCATGTGATGTCACCCTTGGAAATCGTTCATTTAGAATATGCTCAAAATTGAGCTTTACAAAAGGGTCAAGTCAACATGTGCTATCTCCCATCATGGGTGAGCAATGTACGTGTTTTGTGTGTGCAATCCCTTTTTGTTCCTATCACCACCAAAGAATTTTCAGGATGAAGGGGTTGCAAACACAAAACAAGTACATTGATAACCCATGATGGAAGATAGCACATGATGACACACCGTGTGCATCAGAATGTAAATTTTGGGATCACCAAAAAATTAGAAAAATTTTTTTGAAAAAAAAACAAACTTCACAAGGAAATGAAGAACATGATTGATGTTTTTAGGCCAAACGTTATTATATTCTGCCCAAAACATCAATCATGTTCTTCATTTTCTGTTGCATGGAGTCCAGGCGAAGTTGCATGCTGTGAATTTGGTCACGCATTTTATCGATTTGGCCATTCCACAGCATTATCTGGCCAATCAGTCTTTGCGCACTGTCTGTGGTGAAGGGCTCTGCCGCTTGGCCTTCCACAACCAGAAACTCACCTAAAATGAGTGAATAAAAACAAGGTTTACAATATGCACGCCAAAATACATTAACTCAAGCTGGGTGTCAGTCACTCACTTGGTGGGCTTGAAACCTCGCACACTTCCTCCACCTCTCCTTCCTCCAGGTCGTCGGGTGGGCGTGGTCTTGGGCTGGGGCTTGGGGTATCTTCTGCCTCAGGCTGGTGACTTGGGGGGGTCCTGGGATCCTTGGATTGTTGTCTGAGTCTTTTCTCCCCTATGAGAATTGAACAAAAGGTATAGTTAAAACACAGTGATATTTTAGATTTTAATAAATAAACGTAAACGTTGGTTATGAGTTGTGGCCAATTGCCTTTTTTCATCATAAAAAATTTTGAAAACAGGATGAACATTCCCTCTGAACAACAATTATAAACAATGCACATTTTCTGGCAAGTTTCACAGATGCAGACACCTCAATGCTCTCCTATGTGTATTACCCCTCTAAAATTTATTTATGGTCACATAGTACACTATAGTGCTCGTGAGTCCAGATGTGGAAACAGCTGCTGTGTCCTGTCCCTACATTACACTGAATCATTTTGGAAGAAGCATTATATTTTCAAACACATCTACACCACATCAACAAATTATGGGAAATTGACAAATTATCAAGACATAAATGTATGTCCAACCCTGTCCCATCGTATTTGGGGAAAAAAATAACGTCATTTTCTAAAGTATCATATGTATTTTACAAAGAACGGTCTTTACGAACAATGCTGTATAAAGTCCAAAAATAAGGATCAGCATGCAAGTTAAGTATCTCAATAGTAAAACACAACAAGTACTTACTTTTTTTAAGCAGCTTCTTTATTCGCCAATATTGTTCTGGCTCCCGACTTTTGATGTCAGACCACCGCTTCCTCAATTGTTCTTTCGACCGTTTTGTGCCAAATTTTGATTCTAGAGCGGTGACAACTGAGGACATTATTTTGTCCTTCCGCATATTCGGTCGTGTGTACGGTCCTTTTTTCCCATCGTAGTCCTCCCTTCTCAATATGGACACCATCTCCACCAAATCTTCAAAAGCCATGTTGGTGGCCTTATATCTCCTCCGGGATGTGGATGTTTGGAGCTCCGGGCTTTCCTCCGCGCTACTTCCACTGATTCTCTCCACCATGTTTTGCTATCTACTCCCACTGTTCAATGAAGAGTGAAGGGGCGGGGCCAAATCATACTAAAAAACGTCAGGGGTGGGCGACGCAGGCGGAGCATGACACATGCGCAGTGTATATAAAGCTATTACGATGGCCTACGTATGTCCGTGCGGAAGTAGCGAGCGTCAGAAACGAAGGTAAGATTAAAGTGGGGGGGTGTGTGTGTGTGTGTGTGTATGTGTGTATGTATGTATGTGTCCCCTAGATTACAACCAAAAATAATCCTGTGATTTGTGACTGACATTAGTTTGGATCTTGTGTCTTGTCTTGCAGAAAAAATGAATCCCTTGTGGGAGGTCAAACACCCCCTATATTATAATAGGGATGTTAGGAAGGCAACACTGGGCACACTTTTAGAGTTTGTGAAGACTCGAGTCCCCCAGGCAGACCTCAAGTTTGTGGACAGGAAAATTGGTATCTTGCGAAACATGTACAAGCGGGAACACAATAAAATCCAGGAGTCGCTCAGATCCGGTGCAGCAGCTGACCAAGTATATGTACCCATGTTGTGGTACTACAACAAAATGCGATTCCTGGATGACCAGACCGAAGCCAGGCAATCACTTTCCACCCTTCCCCCACCCTTCCCTCCAGACTTCCCTCCACTCTTCCCTCCAGCCTTCCATTCACCCCCACCCCAGCTGAGGAGTCCCAGGATGAACTGGGCCTTTTCAGCATTGATGAAGTTGATGCGCCCAGCTTCAGCCAGGTATCCTTTTTTTCTTTGTAATTTGTGATTGTGTAAATGTTATTAATGATGTTAACGTGTTAATTTTTAAAGTGCTTACAAAAAAATGACTTCTGCACAAAGATTAATATGTAGACATATCACTAGACAGTAGTGGCCAAAAATATACTTAACTTCAGATATTGTTGATCAGCTGAAATACTGGTGGTGTCAAATAGATAGCCTTTACTATTTTGTGTAATTATATTTGAAAGTCATGAGCTGAAAATTGTGTGTGATTGCATAACACAAAATTACAACTATGTCCTTTTTTTTGACACAGGATGACCTCAGCCAGGAGGAGGCCTTGCCCAGTGGGAGAGAGGAGGAGGCTGTGGCTGGGCCAAGTCGAACCTGCACAGAGTGTCAGGTGCCTCCCCTCCGCATTCTCCACAAAAGGACCAGGAGAATGACACCAACTGAGCAGGAATCCCTAGCCCTCATATGGGAAGCAAGCCTCATCCTCAGCAAACCACCCAATGCAGAGGAGGCGTATGGCACCTATATAGCCAACAGATTGCTGGAGTTGGAAAAGGGCCAACGCCTCCTCTGGGAGGGTGTGATTTTTGAGGCTTACCAGAAGGGCTTGAGAGGGGAGCTTACTGCTACCACATATCTGGCAGATTAAGCCACTCCTCCTCCTGCTCCTCCTCCTCCTCCTCCTGCCCCAAGTATACCACCAGAGGCACAACCTCCAAGGAAGGCTGCAGAGAAGCATGGAGGGAAGGCTGCAGAGAAGCGTGGAGGGAAGGCTCCACAGAAGAGTCTAAAGTGATTGCCTGGCTTCTGTCTGGTCTGACGGTGCTCCCTGTGCTCCCTATAGTCGCAAGATACCAATTTTCTTGTCCTCAAACTTGATGTGTGTCCTGGGGGACGAAAGGCTTCCCAGATTCTAAAAGTGTCTCCAGTGTTGCCTTCCTAATTTTATTTAGAAAAAAAATTTAATTATTTTTTGGTTACCTTACATTATTGCCTATATGTTTTGATTAAAAAACGCCATTTTGTTTGGGAGTAGGCAGGTACAGGTCAAAAGGGCTATGGGGTTGATTTGAGAAAAGCAAATAGACTGTGCACTTTGCAGAGGGCAGTTGCCCTCTGCAAATGCAATTGCTCCAGAGCATCAGAAATTATTTAAAAGCTTGACTTTGCAAAGAGTACCCAATCCTGTGCAAGGAAAATTCTAAAAACAGCATTTTTGCTTGCACATGATTGGATGATGGAAGTCAGCAGAGCTTCTGCTCATTTACTAAGCTTTGGAGCAACTGCTCTTGTAGAGGGCAACTGCACTTTACAAAGTGCACAGTCTTTTTCCCTTTAGTAAATCAACCCCTATGTGTGTTTTTGACAAAAGGCTAAATCATTTCTAATATCAAGTGAAAAGTACTAGTGAATAGTTCACTTGAGAAATTGCACAGCAAGTGCACTTGTTGGAAGTGCAGTCGCTGTAAATCTGAGGGGAAGAGCTGAAATTAGGGGAAGCTCTGCTGATTTATTCATAACATCATGTGAAATAAAAATTAATTTCATTTTTTGGGCTTCCTTGCATGTGCCCCTCGGATCCACAGCGAAGGCACTTCAAAATGCTCTTTCTGTGGAATTCAAAGTAGAATCAAGCACTTGTAGTGAAAAATGTTTTTGCCTTTGTTAAATACACCCCCCTATGTCTAATGAACAAGGGACACCAACCTCATTAAGGTTCATTAAAACAACTAAAAATCTGTAGGTTATTGTGGTAACTTGAAAATACACACAAAAAACACCAAGAAAATGTGGTTATCATGTAACACACATTGTAAAATAGATAAGTGTTGAAATAAAAAAAAAAAGATGAGTCCAAAATCGAATTTAAATTTTAGAATTTATGGAGATCTGGCTTTTTCAAAATATTATATTAGTCATGGCAGGAGGATAAATCATGAAGAAAGTAGTTTGTGAGAACTCTGTGTGAATATAAAGCAGAAAAACAACTTCATTCCTCTCGCATTATCAATCCTAAAAAAAGCGCTGTATTAAAAGACCACAGAAGAGGAATGTGCTAGCTTCAAGACAAAGGCTAGTTTTACCAGACCGAGCGCTTCCGTCTTGTAATTGCTTCAGAGCATGCGTCAGTTTGAGTTCGTCGGACTAGCACACAGACGACCGGTTTGTCAGCTAGAAAGAAGAGTCCGTCGGATAAATTTAAAACATGTTTCAAATCTAAGTCCGTCCAACTTTTGAGCAAACAAAGTCCGCTGGAGCCCACACATGATCGAATTGTCCGACGAAATCCAGTACGCCGGACCAAGTCTGCCGTAAAGTCTGCTCGTGTGTACGCGGCATAAGATCTTAAAGAGCCTGTATACTGGTATCATTAGTCGAGTTGTAGTAAATGGGGACTTAGGGGCAGCGTTTGAGATTAAATCGGGTGTTAGACAGGGTTGTCCACTGTCCCCGATATTATTTATCTGTGCAGTGGAACCTGTGCTTAGACATGTACAAAGAGATAAAGTAATGAAGGGGGTCTTTCTTCCAGGGGGATGGTCAGTCAAACATTGTCAAAACATTGGCTTATATGGACAATTTGGTGTTCCTTTGTGGGTCCCAGGCAGAGTTTAATAGAATGACCCTGTCACTCCGGATTTTTTGGGGTGTGTCGGGGCTATCAGTTAACTGGGGAAAGTGTCAGAGATGCGATGTGAGCGCGACCCCAGATATCAGGTCAGATATGATTCCAAAGACAGAAACTGTGAAGGTGCTGGGGATCTATTTTGGGAGGAATCTCAATAGTAAGGTGAACGTGGAGGTGGTGGTAAATAGGATCAAAAACAAAAGGAATTTATGGAAACCAAGGTAGCTGACTTTGACTCGTAAGACATTGATGGCAAAGGCAGTCTTTCTGCTGTTGGTTGTGTTTTTTTTGCCTTGCATTTCCCCCTAATAAGATTTGGTGTAGGAAACTGGAGGCTGCCTTCTACCGCTTCTTCTGGGGCTCCAAGATGGAGAGGCTCTGGAGGGAGTTGGTGCAGAGAGGGCTGAGTAAAAGAGTGTATGAGTTTCCGAATGTGGGGAATTTTGTTGACATGCAATATTGGCTTGGCACTTTTAGATCGGTGGTGAGTAACTGTAGGGCTGCAAGTATTATGAAATACCATGCAGTGAGGTTGTTTTCAAGATGGGGGTGGTGCAAGAGGGACCTATCAAAGCCTAAGCTTTATTTGAGACTAAGGACTTCTATGAGGATTTTGGTTTGGAGGGGTTGGTAGGTGCTTGTACCGATAAGAAGAAATTGAAGCTGTGGTTGACAAGAGGCCAGACAGTTTGTAATATGTTCAATTTTAAGTCTAAAGTGGTGGAGGAGGTGTGGTCAAGGCTGAAAAGGAGGGGATGAGCTTTCAATAGGCAGAGGGAAATTGCCTGGATGACATTCTATGAATGTCTGATGACGAAGTTGTTCTTAAACTCAAGAGACCTGAGCAGGTCGGACCAATGCCTTAGGGAGGGGTGTGCATCCCTGGAATCCATGTACCACGTTTTTTGGGGTTGTTGGTTTGCTTGTAGAGTAAGCAGGCGGTTGGGTAAGTTTGTAAAGGAGGTGATTGGTGTGCAAACTTTATGTATGGAAGTATGGGTGTTTGGTCTAGTGGGCGGGGAAAAGGAGCTTCAGAAGAAAGTCTGGACGTTTTCAAGTGTTATGAAGGAGGTGTTGTGGGACATTAGATGTCTGCATGTGAGGAAAAATACGGTACTGTCAGTGGAGGAATGTGTAGATTTGGTGCTGGCAAGATTGCACCTGTTCTGTCTTCAAGATGTGGAAAAAGAAGGCGTAGATTACACAAAAGGGGTGTGGAAGAAACGCAGGTGGTGCATCCCAAGTTGGCACGGAGTGACTTGAAGGACTGAGATGAGGTAGGAGGAAGGGATGAGAGTCATATGAGTTATAATATGAGGTTTAGGTTGTAGGATGAGAGCTTTTTTGGCTAATGCAATGTACACACGAGCGGACTTTTCGACCGGATTGGTCCGACGGACCGAATCCGGCGGACAATCCGACGGACCGAATCCGGCGGACAATCCGACCGTGTGTGGGCTTCATCTGACCTTCAGCGGACTGTTTATGTCGAAAATCTGACGGACTTTAGATTTGGAACATGTTTCAAATCTTTACGTCGGAACTCCGCCGGACCCAGTTCCTACCGAGAAATCCGCTCGTCTGTATGCTAGTCAGACGGACAAAAACCGACGCTAGGGCAGCTATTGGCTACTGGCCATAAACTTCCTTATTTTAGTCCGGTCGTACGACATCACGTACAAATCCGTTGGACTTTGGTGTGATCGTGTGTAAGCAAGTCCGTTCGTTCGAAAGTCCGTCGGAAGTCCAGCGGAAAGTCTGTCGGACCTTTGTTGCCGAAAAGTCCACCTGTGTGTACAGGGCATAAGAGTATTAGTATAGGAGGAAGGGAGGTAATAGGGTATGAGTAAGGTTGTAAGTTAGGGTATGAGTGTGTTTAGATGATGAGTGGATGACCTTTTGTTTTATTAGGGTAGGGGGGCGGAGATTGTGAGTGAGTTTGAGTGAGCGGGTGCTGAGTTTTGGGTGGCAGGATTCAAGCCATGCTTTAATTTTCTGTTCACTCTCCAGCACTTAAGCGTACCTTCCTTGACTCCCTCCCTATCCCCTCAATAACCCAAGGCCACAGAGAACTTCTGGAGGAACCCTTCTCCTCCGAGAAGGTATTGGACACCATCAAATCCCTCAAACTGGTCTCCTCTCCAGGGCCCAATGGCCTCTCCATGGGTTATTACAAAAAGTTTGGTCATTGTCTGGCGCCATACTTGACGCGATTCTTTAACTCTCTCAGGGGCAGAGCCCCACTGGACAGGGACCTTAACTCTGCATATATCTCTGTGATACCCAAACCAGGGAAAGACACAAACAAGGCCAGTAACTATCGTCCAATCTCGCTCATCAATAATGATATAAAGATAATAACTAAAATAATGGCCAATAGAGTAGCGAGTTTTATAGCAACATACATATATAGGGACCAGGTGGGCTTTATCCCTGGGAGACAGGGCCCAGACCAAATCAGGAGAGCAGTGGATATTATCTCTTTGCTTAATTCTCAATGGGATGGCAGACCTCCTCAGGGGGGTTTTGTCCTCTCGATAGACCTTCATAAGGCATTTGACTCAGTAGCATGGTCTTACATTTACGAGATGCTGGAGAGGTGGGGTTTCGGACCAAACTTCCTAGGTATTATACACTCACTTTACTCGTCACCGAATGCGCCGGTCCGATTACTGGGTAATTATTCATAAACATTCACCATAGGTAGGGGTACCAGATAGGGATGCCCGCTCTCCCCCCTCCTCTTTGCGATGGCCATCGAAACCCTGGCTATCACAATTAGGACCAACCCAGACATCAAGGGGGTTTTTTGTGGAGAAAAGGAACACAAGTGCACATTATTTGCTGACGACCTACTCCTCTTCATAACTTCCCCCCTTACTTCCACCCCTATTATATACAAGGTTTTAAGGGACTTCGGACAGGTCTCGGGTCTACAAGTCAACCTTTCCAAGTCTATGGCCCTGAACGTTACGGTCCCCCCGGAACAGATCGCCCAGTTAAAAAACAATTTCACCTTCACGTGGGCGACAGATGCCATTCTGTATTTGGGAATTAGCCTCACCAATAATATAAGCAACCTCTTTCAAGCTAATTACCCCCCATAGCACGTAGATGTTCTGAGGACTTGGAGAGGTGGTCAAAATGTGGTCTATCCTGGCTTGGCAGAATCAACGCAGTCAAAATGACTCTTTTCCCGCGTATGCTTTTACCTCTCCAGATCTCTCCCGATCGCTATAAAGAAACAATTCCTACATAAAATGCAATCACAAATCTTATGTTTTGTGTGGGGAAACAGGGGATACCGGTGCACCAAGGAGGTACTTTACAGGCTAAAAACACAGGGTGGTATGGGACTTCCAAATTTGTGGTGGTACTATCAAGCCGACAGCTCGCCCAAATATCCATAGCATATTCTCGGGGTCCTAAACCGGACTGGCTCTCGATGGAGAGGAAAGCGGTCCCCCTGAATACCGTAGCCTACCTCCTGTGGAGCTACTCCAAATCCAGACTACCTATTATGTCTCCTACTCTATCTCACTCGGTAGCACTGTGCAACACACTACACAAACAACACTCTCTGACCTCTCCCTCGCCCCCCCCTGTCCCACATTTTCCACAACCCTATGTTCCCCCCAGGTCTGAACATTCAAGCGTTCCATTGGTGGACCAACAAAGGCCTGTTTCGCATTGGCCGCTTCCTCTCACCATCGGGGCCCCTAAGTCTGCAACATTGCAAGACACAGTTAGAAATGCCCAACTCAGAAATGTTCAGATACGCCCAAATCCGCCATTTCCTTAACTCTATCTGGATAGAGAAGCAAAAACCCCCTAGGATCACACCTTACGAACGATGGTGCTCTAATATTATGGATCAGAAAGGAGGTATTTCGCTGATCTATGCCTCCTTGGTGGCCAAAGAAGGCATCCCACCGTACGCCCGGGCCTGGGAAAAGGACACGGGGCTCTCATGGGAACCAACAGAGTGGTCCCAGGCTTTCCAACGCTAATTTAAGGGTATCCTTAATGTTTCATTGATAGAAGCAAATGTAAAAGTTTTAACCAGGTGGTACTACGTCCCCTCCAGATTGGCGATAATATACCCGGAAGTGTCCTCCCTTTGCTTCAGGGGGTGCGAACTGGAGGGCACAATGTTCCATGTTTGGTGGACTTGTCCTCGAGTTAGGTCTTACTGGAAAAAGATATTCCACACTCTAAGGAAGATAACGGGCACCATAATCTATCCAGACCCCCACCATTGCCCTCTTAAACCAAAGAATCCCCTCGATTCCTAAACACCTGCAAGCCCTAATGTTTTATATCCTCCTAGGAGTGAAAATAACACTTGCAAGGGCATGGAAAACTCCTACTGTCTCTTTCAGGGGGGCCGAGCGGAAATATCTTGGATAATGGCACAGGAACACATAGTGGCAAAACTTCAGGACAAAGTAGGTAAATTTGAAGCTCTCTGGGAACCCTGGGCTTTGCACTGCAATATTTCACTCGGCCCAAGCATTGTGAACGGATAACTGGTTGAACCTGGATCCCTACCCCTCTCTCCTTCTCCTCCCCCCTCTACTCTTTCTGTCAGGGACACTCTGCTCCCGCTCTCCTCTATGTAGGAGAAGGGGACACTGTACCCCTTATTGGTGAAGCGGAGCAGGTTATGAACAGGCTGGGATATCAAGTTGTTATTAGCAACCCTGTCCCCTGAATCATCTTACCGGATCTCCTATCCAAGAAGCCTGAAGCTGTGGCAGATCAGACTGGTCCCATACCTTGCTTTTCGCAGCCCTAGATCTGAGGGGGAAGGACAGGGTACCAGGGGGAGGTTGTGCTCGGCCACACTTTGCTCCCATTGGGGTGGCGGGCAGGACATCCCCTGGTGCAGGCGGAGGACCCCCCCTAATGATCACTTGGGACCTTCTCAGTAGGGGATGATAGTAGCATGTGATAGCGTTCTTTAGGACAACCCCCCGGGAGGGGGGACCCAATCTCAGACCTGATAGAACCGTCTCCACTGTTCTAGGGAACATTCCAGCCTAAATAGCATGGCTTGCGATTCAACCTGCGCACTTTCTGGCAAGCTACTGGTATATTATTTTTTCCTACTGTAGATTGTGATCTATTTCAGTAAATGTAGGCCTTGCAGGCCAATATTTCAATTGTTACCGTATGTTATCTTTATTCTGTTTAAAAATTAAATAAACCTATTGAAAGTAATTTTCTGTTCAAAGGTGTGGATGGTTATTGTAGCCGTCTAGTGGCAGGGCTAGGTAAAGCTTGGTGAAGGAAAACTGAAGAGCGGTATGTAGGGATAGAGTATTGGTTAGGAAGAGAGAGATTGCAGGGTCAAGCATAGGTGAGGGTAGGTAAGATGTTAGGTAGGACATGTTTCCAGAACTAATATGATGATGAGATGACCATGTATATTGATCTTTCATGGAAGAAACGCTAAAATGTAAAGGTTGTTCTGATGAGTTTGGAAAAAATAAAAATAAAAAAAAGAGAGTACAGTTGGGTGTTCTTATCAAGTTTGTAACACTTGTATTTTGTTTGTTATGTCTTTGCAAAACAGATGTGTTTTCGAGCAAGTTTTTTTTTTACTTTGGTTTATTGTATTATTTTTGGGTGAGGGATATTTCCCCCTGAAATATTTTAGATTTCGTCTATGTGTGTCGTTTGTAGGTTGTTCACTTTGATTTAATTGTCTGTGCTGCATTATTTAGCAAAATCTTTCTCAAGATGTTGTGACTATTGTTTAACCGCTTCCCGACCGGCGCACGCCGATGTACGTCGGCAGAGCTGCACGGCTGGGCAAATGGGCGTACCTGTACGTCCATTTGAATTTCCCGCCGTGCCATTGCGTGCTCGCCGGCAGGGATCTCCGTGAGTCGGGTCGCGGGTCCCGCGGACTCGATCGCCGCGGGGATACCCGCGATCGCCTCACGGAGCGGATGAACGGGGAGATGCCGTTGTAAACAGCATCTCCCCGTTCTTCCTAGTGACAAGTGTCACTTGATCTCTGCTCCCTGTCATCTGAGCAGAGATCAGTGACGTCAGCCACACAGCCCATCACCCTACAGTTAGTAATCACTCCCTAGGACACACTTAACCCCTCCCCGCCCCCTAGTGGTTAACCCCTTCACTGCCAGTGTCATTTACACAGTAATCAGTGCATTTTTAATCGCACTGATCGCTCTATAAATGACAATGGTCCCAAAAATGTGTCAAAAATGTCCGACATGTCCGCCATAATGTCGCAGTCACAATAAAAATCGCTGATCGCCGCCATTACTAGTAAAAAAAAAATATTAATAAAAATGCCATAAAACTATCCCCTATTTAGTAAACACTATAATGTTTGCGCAAAACAATTAATAAACGCTTATTGTGATTTTTTTTACCAAAAATATGTAGAAGAATGCGATCGGCCTAAACTGAAGAAAAAAATTTTTTTTTTATATATTTTTGGGGGATATTTATTATAGCAAAATGTAAAAAATAATGCGTTTTTTTCAAAATTGTCGCTCTTATTATGTTTATAGCGCAAAAAATAAAAATCGCAGAGGCGATCAAATACCACCAAAAGAAAGCTCTATTTGTGGGAAAAAAAGGACGTCAATTTTGTTTGGGAGCCACGTCGCACGACCGCGCAATTGTCAGTTAAAGCGATGCAGTGCCGAATCGCAAAAAACGCTCTGGTCAGGAAGGGGGTAAATCCTTCCGGGGCTGAAGTGGTTAAATCCTTAATCGATATCCATTTGTGGGCACAGTCCTTTTAACTCCTGTAAATTTCTGATGCAAAATGGTCAGACCTCAAAAACCATATTCTTTTGTGTCTAAAATTAACATACATATGTTTTTTGCTTTCCTTGCTCTTTTCCAAATCCTGTTTTGTTGACCAATAAAATTTGTAGCAATGTTTTACGTGTTTTGTTACTTTTCATGCAACAGATTTCCCAGCTGCAGCTTAACTAGGCTGATTGGCATGGCAAATCAAAAAAAGGTGTGATTTGTCTAAAAGTTACTTTCCTGGTGCCTTCATGATAGCATATGCACGAATTGTGCGTATGCTGCCATGGATAGGCACCAGGAAAATTACAGAGTGATAAGTATTCAATTTTCCATTTTAGCACAGTGGTTCTCAGCCTCGGTCCTCTAGTACCCCCGACAGGACATTTTTTTTTAAATTTCTCTTATGTAAAATAGCTGTCCAAAATACCAAGCCATTGACTGTGATTTAAAGTACCTGGGCAAGATGAAGGAAAACCTGCAAACATGGCCTGTTGGGGGTACTTAAGGACAGGGTTGAAAAGCACCGATTTAGAGCAGTGCGCTAAAATCTAGCTCAAGACAATTCTATTCTAATTGTGGGCATTTGAGGGAAACCAAGTGAGTGTTAGAACCCCTGCTTGTCTTTTTTAGGTTGGGCTTTGTGTCCCTTTTCTTAAAATTGGCTTCACTTCCCGTCACATAGCCAAACGGGAAGTGAGGGTTAAACCCTACCAATGTCTTTCCTTGGGGACACATAGGTCAATCTAACTAGTGTCCCCATTAGGCAAATTGCACTCTAGCACTTTGTTGTGTACACCCAAAATTAATAGGCATTTTGGGGTTTATTAAAGGAAAATCCACTCTGCAATAGAAGTGTAATCGAAAATCTGAGGGGAAGCACCAGTGATTTTAACATCCAATCATGTAGAAGCTAAGATGGTGTTTTTTTATTTTCCTTGCATGTCCCACTTGGATCTCCAGCAACTGCACTTCCAGGTGCACTTGAAGTGCAAAGTGGATTTCCCTTTAGTAAATAAACCCCAAAGTCCAAGATACCTAATAATAATTTGGGGTGTACAGAGTAAAATGTTAGAGTGCAATTTATCTAATGAGGAAACTATTTAGATTGACCGGTGTGTCCCCAAGGAAAGACATTGGTAGGGTTTTACCCTCGCTTCCTGCTTGGCTATGTGACAGGAAGTGAATAAATTTGAAGGGTGCAGACATCCCCAAAAACTGAAAAGACTTCTAATCCCTCTGCACTTTATCCCCAAGCAAAAATTAAGAAAGGAATTAATTTAGTTGAACTTTGCAGACACATTCCTAAGTTCAACTGTGATGCATGTCAATGGCCCATTTAGACCTTGTTTAATAGAAAACACCAGTTGCCTTTCATTATAAACATTTGTTAGTCCAGTCCTGTAAATCTGCATCTTCTTTACTATTAATTTACATCCAAATATGGATTCCTTCAGCTAAATGCACCAAATGCATCTAAATGCGCGACTGCTGTCTATGCGAGATGCACGAGTGCTGTGTGCGCATAGGTATGTGTCCATGGCACATATCTGGTTCCTGGAAGCGGTGGACAGCACAAAGGAATGACATCACACCCCTACAGGAAGTTGCTTGTACTGCTGCTAATTTCTTCCCACCAACATACCACGCTCACTGTTCTCTGAGGAAGAGATGATCCTTATTTGCAAATTAATAAAATTATTATTTTTTTAACATGGCGTGGTGTTTGTGTGGGTCCCTAACACACATTCAGACATATTAGGGCCAATTTAGACAAGATCCGATTTACCTACCAGCATGTTTTTAGAGTGTGAGAGGAAACCCACGCAGGCACAGGGAGAACATGCAAACTCCAGGCAGATGGTGTCACGGGCAGGATTTGAACCAGTGAGCCTTTTTGCTGCTAAGTGAAAGTGCTAACCACTACACCACTGTGCTGCCCAAATATATATCTATAGATGTAGATTCTTGTGCCCACCAGCAGAGAGAAGTTGGGTAGATGCCAAACTCCCAATTCTGGAGGTATAATAATGGTCTAGCACAGGGGTCTTCAAACTATGGACCTCCAGTTGTTCAGGAACTACAATTCCCATCATGCCCAGTCATGTCTGTTAATGTAATGCCCCGTACACACGGTCGGACTTTGTTCGGACATTCCGACAACAAAATCCTAGGATTTTTTCCGACGGATGTTGGCTCAAACTTGTCTTGCATACACACGGTCACACAAAGTTGTCGGAAAATCCGATCATTCTGAACGCAGGTGACGTAAAACATAAACGTCGGGACTATAAACGGGGCAGTGGCCAATAGCTTTCATCTCTTTATTTATTCTGAGCATGCGTGGCACTTTGTCCGTCGGATTTGTGTACACACGATCGGAATTTCCGACAATGGAAACTTTGTGCGTTGGAAAATCCGATGGAAAATGTGTGATGGAGCCTACACACGGTCTGAATTTCCGACAACAAGGTCCTATCACACATTTTCCGTCGGAAAATCCGACCGTGTGTACGGGGCATAAGAGTTTTACAATGCCTCATGGGATGTGTCATTCCGCAACAGCTGGAGAGCCATAGTTTGAAGATTTCTGATCACTCTAGCATGTCTTGAAAAAAGGTGGGTTCTCATGTGCCTTGTATAATGCCCAAGAAATATCAATAGGAAAATACAAGTGGATCATGGCACGTCTACATTTCAAATTTGGCACTTAAGATGGTCATGCACTATGCAATCTGATTGGCCAATCTCTGTACAACTCAATATTTTGGCAAAATAGGTAATAGGAAGACGCACTTGAACAATTAATTCATATTATAGGAAATCAAACAGGCTCTTGCACTAAATCTAACTTTTTTTTTTTCTTTCAATAGATTTTTATTGAAGTTGCAACAACGTAACAATATTGTGGTACAGCAAAAATAGTTGTCGAGCAGGCACAAAATAAATAGTGTATTGTACCGATACATGTACAACAGAGTCATAACAGATATGGTTCTGGATACAGAGTAGCAGCCACTAGTCATCATTATCTTTATCCAAGGGAGGGGAAAACCCCTCAGTCCCAACACCACTAATGGGAACCAGCTGTGTTGGGGTCCGAGGAGAGTCCCTCCCCCCAGAGACAGATACTCATACGTTGCTTGGTTAATGGCTGACTAATAATGGTCGCTTGTTTGGGGAAAACCCGTTTCATGAGTACCATAACGTAATTTTGGGTTAATCCCCAGAAGTTCGTCTACCGATCTGTTGCACTTAGCATCTGTAAACACATCTAGAACCATGCTGTACCAAATTGGCACTCATATGCCATGAAGGGATAGAGAGAACAGAAAATAAAATAGGGAGGAAATAGAGAGAGAGAGGCGTTGTTGCAGCGACATAGGACGGCTTGGCGCTCGACTTAATCAGAAGAGGGAGCATGGACCGGAGCCCCAGAGATGTTTTTGACCCAGGGTTCCCAAACGGCATTGTTTCTGTCTACTGTGTCCAGTAGGATGCTGACTATTTTTTCCTGCACCATAATCCAGGATATCTTTCTTTTAACTGACAGAAATGAGACCGTGGGCTGTTTCCAGGCTCGGGCTATTGTTAATTTATTTCCGAGGAGGATGAACCTAATAAGGGGCTAATTTCGGTACCCCAGGGATGGAGAAGTTCAATAAAGTGTACTGTGGGGTTTTAGGGACAGGTGAATTCGTAATTTTCCTAATAATATGGAATATTTTGTTCCATAAGTCCCGGATTTTGGGGCAGTCCTACCAGATATGGAGCATGGAACCAATATGTCCACAGTTACGAAAGCAAAATGGGGATGCATTCGGGTAGATTTTAGCTATCCGCGAGGGAACCATATACCATCTCATTAAAATTTTTAAGTTAGCTTCAACTAACGCTATGTTGAGGATGCCCTTTGAGGCAGCAACAGAAGCTCTGTGCCACTCAGTGATGGTCCATTGTTATTGGAGTTCTTTCTCCCATTCTCGCATGAAAAGCGCCTTAGAATCAGCCCTAGCAAGTGCCCAGTAAATCACCGAAATCCCCCCCCCTCTGCTCTATGGCCTGACCACACCACAGTTCATATTCCGTGATAGATAGAGGTTTGTGTATGGAGGGCCCTAGAGATCTGATAAAGTGGGATATTTGTTGGAGTCTAAACCTCTCCGACCCTGGCATGTCTAGTTTACTAGTACAGTGGGCAAAGGAAAGAAGACCCATCGGGTTTACAAAGTGACCAATCCTATAAAGTCCCATATCTAACCACCATTGGAAGGCCTTAATTTCCTGTCCAGGTGGGAACAAGGGATTTCTGAAAATGTGGGCTAAAGGGCGCCAGTGGGAGACCAAGTGTGAATTGTTTTTAAGGGAGTCCCAAAGTGTTAAGGAATGAGAACGGGTGGGTGCAAGGATGGCCGGTCTGGTCTTGTTTGGGCACCAAAGTAAATAGTCTAGCGAATCTAACTTTTTTTAAGATCTAACTGATTGCAGTGTATGGTCACCTTTAAAGATCAAGATTGAAAAATATTAATTTATTGGGTTTAGAAACACATCTCTGTTCTTTGTAATGTATTGAAAGATTTGGGTACAAATAGAAAAAAAAACACATTTCAAAGATATATTAGAAGTAATAGGAATGAGATTAGCATCAAAAGGGTTAATTCACTGAGAACACCTACTAATTGTCTAACAAGACACATCCAATGAGATTAAATTAACCAATTGGATTGGGCGTGAGCTATTATCAATGAGAAAACTGCAGTTACTCTAGTACCAGTTGCAGTCTACATATTTATTATCGTCTGCGTGCATCGGTTTGCACGTTCAATCAATTACTTTTCCGGCGCACCAATTAAGGTGTGAACCGGCGCAGCGCATTTGTCTTAGTAAATCACTCACATTAAGTTAATATTAGTGCACATAAAAATAGCATGTTACCCTTTTTTTTGTAAAATATAAAAGATGAAGTTGCGATAATTAAATATATACCAGACAAGTCAAATCTTAAAACTGTGCGTATCTGGCAACAAACTTCAGTACCCAAACTTGTCCATAGGGAATGCTTTAAAAGCCTTTACAGGTGCCATTATGCTGGAGAGGATGTAATTTAAAGGGCACTATGGCCCATTTATGGTGGGATTGTCCAAAGATACGGGAATATTGGCAGATGGTGCGGCAATATATATATGGGAGATCTTGGGCATAGATTTATCCGACGACCCGTAGTCATGTCTATTTCATAATACAAATAGCACAATGGAACAATACAGGAGTACAGTATTACCGTGTCTAATAAATACAGCAAAAGGGGCAATACCAAAAAAATGGCTAGATCCAGAAAGTCCCACAATAAGAGAATAAGAGAATAAGGCTTAAAAGAGTTGAATATATATATATATATATATATATATATATATATATATATATATATATATATATATATATATATATATATAAATATAATGGAATACGTGAGTAGTAAGAAAGATAATCAAATAGAAAGATTCTGGCAAAGATTGATAGAATTTAGGAAAACTAGGAAATATACAGAGATATTAGGTGAATAGATGATGAGGAGATGGGAAGAGAGGTGGAGACTTGGGGAGGGGGAGGAGGTAAAGGAGAAAGGAGTGAGCACTAAAATAAGGGCGGGGGGCTGCAAGGTCGAGAGGGAGGAGACGGATGTGGGCGTCTTGTCGGCTCCAACTCTAGTCCTGGGATGTGGGTTATGCCTGGAGCCTCTCCTCCCGTGATCCTGGCTCTGGCCTCGGGCTAGATGCGGATCACCCCCCCCCCGGGTTTCCCCGCTGCCCCCCTGATCTGGTGCCTTTGACCCTCCCCCCCTCGGATTTCCCTGACAGAGGCTCGGCGTTCTATGGGCATGCTGGGAACGAGCGGGGAAAGTGGCTATACCAGCTGTAAGGAGACAGGAGCTCCGACACTCGCCTGAAGCAGACGCTGCAATCCACTATTACCCACTGCCTGATGCCGATACGGGACTAACGATCCCGCTACCCATTATCCATCTATTGCAGGGAGGCTTGTGAGATAGTATTGCGGAGGCAGAGGAAGAGCGCAAAGTGGAAACAAAACCCCAGAGGATCGAGAGATTGGTAAGATCGTTCAAATCTGGCAGAGGGGGTAAGTGTACCCCACTAACTGTATATTGTAGGGACCTCTATTACAGTGGCCTCGGGAAGAACCAGGAATATCGTTAGGTTGCTTTGTACCTCTCTGGATATCTCAATTAGATCCAAAGAACCCTGACTTTCTTGCTCTCTTACTACTGTTTGTATTGTGGTACACAGCATCCTTTGCATATCATGAAGTTTATTTATAGAACCAAGCTAATCAAAGACACTTCATAAGCTGATGTATTTAATGTGAGTTTACTGGACTATGCGACTTGATGCCATTTTTTTTTTTTTGCTTTGCATGTTCAAATCCGCTTCTGGCCATCTTGATGCTAAAACGTATGGAGACTCTGTGTACCCTCCCCCCACTAGGTAACTACAGAATACTTGCACCTGTCTGGGGTAGGGAACACACCTTGACTGCATGTGCAGATTGAAGCGTGGTGGGCTTGTCGCGTATACGGGTAGGAGCTGAGTCCGAGAGGTCCCGAGAGGCCCCCCCGTGTAGGGTGGGCGGCTCTTGGCTCATGGTCTGTGGTCCAGCTGGGGCGAGTGGCCCCGGAACTCCGTTGTGCGGGCTCAAAAATTAATTGTGTTGCCAGAACGTAAAATTAGTTTGCTGCTGGTGATCCCTGAATAGATCTGAATAGCCTACTGAGTAACTTGGGGGCAAATTATATTCATAAGATCGGTGTTCACGAACCTAAATAGCCTAGTAAGGTGGGACCTTACCGGGACTATCCGGATACATCTCAGGACTTTTTGGATATTCTTCATAGAGTTCCTTAATGGTACATAATTTACATAACCAAAGGTACTTGCGCAGGCTCTATAGATGATAATAAGTGAGACCCCTTACTTTAACTGGAGACCCCCTCTGAGTGATTTGCCTATACTCTATACCTATTGCTCACTTAGTTCACTCTGTAAACGCTTTTAGAATAGGGTTTAACAAGGGTGATCCTGTTTCTGATGGTAATGGAAGGAGAGTGGGGGGGAGGGAGTAAATAGTGGGGGTATACAACCCTGGATAACTTTGAATAACCCTGTGGATTCAGGTCCCCATCTGAAGTACAGTAGAGTGGAAAGGGAAGGAAGAAAGAAGGGAAGAAAAAAAAAAGAAAACAGGAAAATATAATGAAGGGAAAGCCAGGGAAGGGGGCCACTGCTAACTCAGCTAACTCCACTAGAACAAGTGCAAGCCCGGACACTATCAGAAAATATATGGTTCAGGATAGCGGCAAAGAAAGCCCGGGAAAGGCAGCTGGAACTAAAAACAAAACCCCTGAGTGCCCACCCAAAGTACGAGAAGGCAGCTGGCGGAGAGGGATACACACACCGCAAACACTGAGATAATAGAAGAAGCAGTAATGGTACCCCAACAAAACAAACAACTTCCAACTAAAAGCGAGATGGCAGAAATGTTTGCAATGGCTGGAAACCTCGATTAAAGGAGAGATTGAAATTGTACGTGATGATATGAGCCACATCTTAAAAAGAGTAGAAGAGGTTTAAACAATGATGGATAGACAAGGGATAGAGATAAAAAAGCTCAAACAACAGATGGAAGAGATCCAGCGAGAACAGAGGAACTTACTGTACAGACTGGAAGACCAGGAGAATCGTAATAGGAGGAAAAATCTACGGATTAGAGGTCTCCCAGAGATACAAGGAGAAAAGGAGAACCTACAAGAAAAAATTGACCAAATCTTTGGAGGCCTATTAAATCCACTTGATAACAGCCTTAAAATTAAATTGGACAGAGTACACAAGATTAGAAAGCCCACAGAGATTAGCGAGGATGCTCCACGGGATGTAATCGTAAGATTCCACAATTATCAAGACAAGGAGCAGATAAAGTCCAGTATGAAAAGGAACCAACCAGTGAGGTTTGGAGAGACAAACCTGCAGATTTTCCCAGATTTGGCAGCAGAGACATTATCCAGAAGAAGAGTCCTTAAACCGCTACTGGCTCAACTTAAAACATATGACGTTCAATATTCTTGGGGGTTCCCAGCATGCCTAATTGGGCGTAAAGAAGGTCGCTCTGCAACATTGAGATTCCCTGAAGAGACGCGGAAATTTTGTCAGCGCCTAGATATAGCACTTGTGGAAATTCCGGGATGGTGGGAAAGAATAGTAAGCCAAGATGCTACAGAGGATCCACCTGCCTGGAAACCAGTCTTTAAAATAAAAGGCCCATGAACAAAGAAAAATTAGTCATAACGAGACTTATAAAAATATAATTATAGGTTAAGTAATGAAACAAGTGGGCAAGTTGGTGGGGGGGGGGTGTGGGTGTGGAGTGGGGGGGTCAATGGGGACAGGGGGGGTGGGGGGCCGGGTATGCAATATCCCAAACCCGGGGAAGATTATAGGATCCAAGGATTGCTTCGCTGAGCTCAACCTCTAAGGGGCTAACCAAAGGGCCGGGTGGTGTGAGTGGGGCCACGGTTATTTGGGCCATGACGTGGCCTGTTACCTCCAAGGGGAAGGAAGGGGGTGGGGAAGGTTGGGGTAAGGGTAGGGTAGGGGAGAGTGAAAGACGCAGGTGGGAGGGGGGGTAAAGGGAGGGAGGGGGGCTGGAAACTTGTATTTACCTCAGTGCTTCACACCCCCTAATCTAGTAAGGATAAGCAAAGCACTACCTATTGTTCAAATAATAAGATGTCTGGGTTAAACATAATCTCATACAATGTAAGGGGTCTCAATTCTCCCACAAAATGTGCAAACATAGTTGGCGAATTGAAATTCCTCAGAGCAGAGGTAGTCTTGTTACAGGAGACGCACCTTTTTATCTGAAAGAGCCAGAGAATTGTTTCCATAGACTACCCGACATGGTATTACGGAGACTCCCTGACCAAGGGAGCAAAAGGAGTAGCGATAGGTTTCGCAAAGGACGTTAGGTTCATGTTAGAGGAGAGAATGACTGACCCGGAGGGACGGTTTCTATTCTTAAAGGGTAAACTTAATGGGGTAGACTGCTCATTAGCAAACGTGTATGGGCCCAACAATAACCCCAATAGCTACCTACTGGGAATTCTCTTAAAGTTCGAGGCCTTTAAGAAGGGGGAGGCATTATAGCAGGAGATTTCAGTCTGTGCCTTGAGCCAGGGAAAGACAGTACGTCGCGTGCCCGGGGGACTGGAGTGGTATGGATGAACAAATTGAAAAAGAAGCTGCGACAATGTCAATTGGTAGCCGTTTGGAGGCTCCAGCACGTTAACGCAAGAGATTATTCTATCTACTCCCCCGTACACGCAACGTATTCGAGAATAGTTTTTTTTTTTAGTGGAGCATCGCCTTCTCGAGGAGGTAGAGGGTTCAAATATAGGCTCAATGATGTTCTCAGACCACGCACCTGTGAGTTTACAGTTAAAAATAGGTAAACGTAAAAAATTTGCGCAATAATTGGAGACTAAATGAAGACCTTCTCCACGATAGAGAAATTGACAAACGAATTAAAGAGGAATTAGAATTTTACTTTAAAACAAACACATCAGGTGAGACATCAGAAGCTATAGTTTGGGAGGCCCACAAAACATATATCAGAGGTATCTTAATGATGGTGGGTACGGAAAAAAAAGAAAACAGGTGAAAGATAAATTAGTTCTGCAAAAGGAAATCTCTGACCTTGAACAACAACATAAAGTAACAGGGGACGGTGAGATACTGGTTGACCTATATAAGAGAAGAGAGGCTATGCGGGAGTTAATTGAGCAAGAAAACCGAAAGCTATATAACCTCGTGAAAAAAGAAAGATACCTAGGCGGTAACAGACCTGGAAGATTCCTGGCGAAGGCTTTAAGTAAAAAGAAAAACAATAACTATATTGATAAAATAAAAACTAGTACAGGGGAGATCAGTTATAAAGATACAGACATTGCGGCAACTTTCCAGGAATACTATGGGGGGTTATATGCTATAAACAAAAACGATACTGTGGAAGAGAGGGAAAAAAAAGGAGTAAAAATTAAAAATTACTTAAAAGACATTGGTATGGTGAAATTAACTGAAAGGGAACAAATATCCTTAGAGAACCCCATAACTGAGGACGAATTAAGAAAGGCACTCAAGGAGACACAGGGAGGTAAGAGCCCAGGCCCGGATGGGCTGACGGTTCTATATTACAAAAAATATCAGGATTATTTAATACCTAAAATGTGCTCTTACATGAATAATATCGGGGATAAAGGGGAAATGAGGAGAGAAGCATTGGAAGCTAATATTGCCATTATCCTTAAAGAAGACAAAGATTGTACATTATGCTTTAGCTATAGACCCATCTCACTCTTAAATGTGGATATGAAATTATTCGCTAAAGTGATCGCCGCAAGATTGAAACCAATAATAAATAGGATCATACACCCAGACCAGGTTGAATTTATATCGGGCAGGGAGGGTCGGGATAATAGTATTAAAACTCTCTTAGTTGTACAAAAAATCAAAAGGAGTGGAGCCCCGGGTCTACTTCTGTCAATAGACGCTGAAAAAGCGTTCGACAGAGTCGGCTGGGACTTCATAATGGGTACACTGGAGGAGATCGGCCTTAGGGATAGGATCTGTAGATGGATAGGGGCCCTATACTCTGGACCTTTGGCGAGAGTGAGGATTAATGGGATACTTTTGGAGCCCCTTGAAATGTATAATGGCACAAGACAGGGGTGCCCACTCTCCCCGTTGTTGTTTATACTAACCCTTGAGCCCCTTCTCTCTAAGATCAGATAGAACCCGGACATCAGTGGGGTAACAATCGACAAAGAGGAATATAAATTGGCTGCCTTTGCAGATGATATCCTGCTCTATGTAACACGGCCTAGGATCTCCCTACCGAACATCATGTCTACTTTATTGGAATATGGGAGGTTATCCAATTTTAAAATTAACCCGACTAAATTGGAAACACTGGATATTAACATTAGTAAGGCTAGAGACGATTCATACCAAAAACATTTTCCCTTTCGGTGGGGGAAAAAAAGAACTAAATTATTTAGGGGTCAAAATTACTACATCGATAGAGACGCTTTTCCAGGTGAATTATATGCCCCTCCTCAATGAAATAAAGCAAGAACTAAATAGAATCTCATACGGGCAGTTATCCTGGGCAGGGAAAATAAATATCTATAAAATGGTAATACTACCAAAAATGACTTACATTATGCAAATGCTTCCAATAACGCTCCCACAATCATATATTAGAAGTTTACACACTATGTTTTTAAGATTTATTTGGAGAGGAAAAATACCACGTTTGAAATTTACACAACTAACTAGAGCTAAAGGTAAGGGGGGATGGGGGGCACCAGATATTCATAAGTATTACGAGGCTATAGCTATAGAAAGAGTAATAGAATGGGATAAAAATAATGTAGAAAAACACTGGGTAAAAATAGAAAATAAAATTAGTGAAACCAATTTAAATAAAATAATATGGATGCCACTTCACTTGAGAAAATATAGCAGAGTAATACACGATATCACAAAACACGCACTTAACATTTGGGACATTTTGCACAAAAGGGGACACTGGGAGTTTAACTCACCCTTAATCCCACTTAAGGATTCTGATTATTTTCCACCAGGGAAAGAGGAGTGGTTTGGTAAGTGGATATTGGAGGATAACATCAAATTAAAAGATGTAATGTGCCAGGATAAAATATGTACATTTCAGGAGCTCTAGGACAAGAAAAACCTGTTAGTCATTAACTCATGGCGATATAATCAATTGAGCCATTTTATAGATTCACTCCCGCAGCCAATTAGAGCAGCAGATAATCTACTTCCACTAGAGAAGATTTGCATTGATAAAAACAGGAGGGGGAGATTTTCTAAGATCTATAAAGTTTTGATTGGGCTGGGGAATATAGAAGTCCCGGCTTTCATAGGGAAATGGGAAAAGGAATTAGAAAGTAAGCTCACTGAACCAGAGGTACAGCTTATACTGAGGAGAGCTTCCGCTACCTCAGTTAACTGTAAAATATTAGAGCTAAATTTTTAGTGCCTGGCCAGAATGTACTTGACCCCTGATCATACTCATATATATCAGAACGATACTTCACAATATTGTTGGAGGGGCTGTAAGGAACTAGGATCAGCGGCCCACATTTGGTGGGTTTGTCCGGAAATCAAGATATACTGGAGAGAAGTGAGGGGACACATTAAAGATATCACCAATATTGATTTACCTGACGACCCGTGGGTATGTCTTTTCCACATGAGTCAATTGCCCACAAAAACGTATTTGAAAACGCTACTACCACACCTTATTGATGCGTCTAAAAGTCTTATACCTAGATACTGGAAAAGGAAAGAAAGACCCACGATGAGGGATTGGTTTAACAAAATGAATGATATTTATAGCCTAGAATATTTAAGGTTTAGTGGAGGGATGAAAATGGCGGCCTTTGAAACGAAGTGGAGAACATGGGTGGAGTTTAAGGAATCCCTAAGAGCTGCGGAGATATGGGCTATCTAGCTTAGAGACCAGTTTTTACTTTGTGGTGACGTAGAGGCTAGAGGAGTAGCCATGGGGGTAGAAATGAAGAGTTTATTGTGATAGGAGGGGGGGATGACTGAGGTATGGCTAAGAGATGGAGGGGCATGGGAGGGGGTTTCGGGTTTTCGGGTTTGGCTTTATAAGGGAAATATGTGTAACAAATAATTGCTTGGGTATACGTGTTTTGTAAAAAAAAAAGAAGACAAAAATTGCCACTATGATGTGATAAAATAAAGGGGAGAATTTTAATATAAAATTATTGAAAGATGACTCCCGTAAAAATACTTCGCTGATGTGGCAAGAAAAAAATAAAAAAAATAAAAAAAATAAGGGCGGGGGGGGGGGGGGGGTGAGTGGGAAAATTGTAATATGTATGTTAAATAAATGTGATTTTTACTAATTTTTGTATATGAAAATCAAATAAATAAAACGTTAAACAAATAAATAAAAGTCTTTACAGGTGATCAGTTTCTATTTTTAGTACAGTGTATGAGTCTATAGACAACCCATATACTGAATTTTTAAATTTAGAAAATCTATTGCGCCAAACATTCTGATATGAGAAAGAGGTATCTATAATAGCACAAGGACTGTAGGCAATAGACACACCTAAACCCCAGTTTTGCAGATTAAGAACTGGTACTCAAAAAACTATTGTTTAAACCCACGGATGCTCTTTTCACCACCACTTTTCTTTTGCACTAGTTAACAAATGCAGAAACTTTGGATGGAGAGTTTAGAGTAGTATAAAATGTTTCGGAGTTAAGAAATATACTTTTATAGGCAGTTTGAAGCTATAGAAATAATAAGTGGCTGCAGATTAAATCACAAGGATCATTTTAAGTAACATCAAATTACACAATGGCTTGTGCAGCAAACATATATATCACATATGATGAATAATAAAGGGAGGAGTTGACACCATTGCGTGTATCTGTCTAAGCGGACGGGCGTTCGGCCAGCCGGCCAGCTACTTTGCTGTTTTTAACATTTGTTGCTGTAAGTTTAATTTTATATTCCCATTAAAGGTACTTTACCAGATTTACGCTATGGTGAGTTCCTTTTTTAATTCTGGGTAACATTTGAATCACTTCTTATGGGTCCTGCTTGATCGGGGTATCCTGGCTACCTGCTGGATATATTTTTTTCATCACACCGACTATCTGGAGGTACCGCTTCTAACCCCCCTTGGATAAAGGCCCTGGCTGGGTATATAGCCGCAAGCTCATCTGGCTTGCCTTATGGTAAGCGTGCATTTTGTGTGGTGTTGGCACATTGTCTGCAGTGGAGGAATTTGTCACTGATTATAATCCATTTATGCACACTTATGTTCACAGACTTTGTTTAGCACTATTTTCATTGGATGTGTTTATCTCAGAACTACATATGCTACACATTCAATTTGTTATGCCTCATGGTATAACCATACATCACCATTAAAGTTTGTTTATGGTTATTACTGATTTTATATACTCTTCTATTTCTATATCTAGTTTGACAACTGCTTTCAAAGTCCCGGGGGCATTTTTTCCTCTTTTCTAGTACAGTTGGGATGTGGCAGTCAGTCTCCAGTGCCTTTACAACCACTTAGCTTGCTCTCCATATATACCAAGATAGATTATGGTGGACGATGATGGGTGATAATGATGTCAGTGGACCATAATGGTGATGGATCACAGTGTCTAAAGATGGATTGCAGTGGGTGGAGATGGTATTGCTTGATAAATATTGGTGATTGTTGAAGATGATATTGGTGGGTCATGGTTCTGGATAATAATTATGATCAATAAAATACAGTTTATTGGATCTGTTGCCGTGCTAACACATAGACAATAAGCAAACACAGGAAAAATAGGTAGCATTAAAAGGTAAATTCATTTGAATTTGGTAAACAAGGCAGAGTAGAAAATATATTAAATACAAAGAAAATGAAGAGGAATAAAATGTCTGTGCCAATGAAACAGTCACCACTTTGTCTAATGAAATGTGTTTAAACTGTAAATCATTAACAGAAAGTCTGTAAAATAGCATACAAATACAGATGATATAGGATACTTATTTTATCTGTGTACCCACCATAATTTTCTGCAGAAGTAAGACAGAAAGAAAAATCTAATTATCAGCTTTATTATTACTGTACATAGCTTTATATTTAGAATAACATTTTTCAAAAGGTAATTAAGATGAAAATATTACAATTTGAAATGTTGTTATCACAAGGCACAGAATACATTGATCTTAAGACGTTCTTGAACTCTAAAAAAATTAAACTTCTTTTCCACAGCAGTTTGAAATTACTTTTATTGGATATTTCAAACTCTTAAATTGAAAAATGATTTTCATGTGCAGTTCCCAGTACTCAGACTTTATGTTCTTGCAACTTGATATCCTCTCTTTAGTGTGTGTATGTGTGTGTGTGTGTGTTTTGAGCACAAACACACCAATCTTTTATAAAAGTTGCAAATAAATGTTTTTTTTCCAGATAAAAAAATAAACCAGCATGCCTATTTCGATGACCTCTAATATAGAGTTTTTATATTTTATATATATAGTTTTTGCAAACCCCACACATAAAGAACAACTGAACTTGAAGCTGTGCCCTAAAATGACAGGCAGAGGGCAATGCACTAGTCGACAATGTTATCTGTAGTTTCCCTGTAGCTGACATTTCCCCATTACTGATGTAGTGCTGGTAGATTTTTCAATCTACCGCTTATAGGTAAATTTAGTGGGTCATCTGTTCTGTACCTAGTTAGATTCAATCTAATGTTAGACTAGCCTCTGTTCTAGCTTGGCTGTGTTGCATGCAGTTCCACATTGTGCCTGTGGGTGTCATTGTCACTATGGGTCGGTGTTGGAAAAGCAACAAGCTGAAGTGTATGAGTGCTCTTCTGTCCCGGAGATAACTCGGCGGAGGTGGTCCTCCGAGTTGCATTCTGGGAGAGGGTATTTATGGGACAGACGCCATGTTTCTGGGAGCTTTACCTCGTGGCCCTCCTGGCCTAGAGGCATGTGTCAGTGAGTCCTACTTTGCGGCCCTCCGGCCTGGAGGATTGCGCTGCGGCAGCGGAGTGGGTGGACCCAGAAGCCTGTCTGGGGCCTGCTATTGCTGGGATGGTCCTGTGCTGTCTGTCCTGCGGTAAGAAGCTTGACAATCGGGAAGATCCAGGGGAGGACCCATCTTGAAAGGGACCATGCAAGGCTGGTCTGTGTAGTGCCTGTAGGTAAATTCTGCTGCTGGCATACTAGATTAAATACTTTTTTTTATATTAGATTCATTTAAAGGGGCTGCTTCACTTCAGGTGTGGGGAGTTTATTTACCACACGGTTTTGATATCAGTGTACACAGCGATATTACACTCTCATTTTCCAGTAGGCGCGGTGGAGATATTGATAGGTGACAGGGCGGTGTCTTTTTAATATCTATTTATCTATACGTTTCTTTTTTTACCACCCGCGGCCATGGATGCGTTCAGCTTTCTGGCTAATAGGCAACTTAACCTTGAGTCAGTGTTCTCGCACGATCAGCCTATGGCTGAAGGTGAAGAAGATTTTTCTACAACATTAAAAACACTTGATAACCTGCTTGAAAAACAGGTAAAGACATGGTGGGATGTGTTCACATTTGAACACTATCGTAGAGAAAACCTCATATTCAGGAGCCTGAGGTGGGAAGTTCCACCCCAGGATGGGCTGAATGACCAGTCATTCATGAATGAGTGGCTGGAGTTTTTCAATAAAGTAGGTAGGGAACTGCAGGGATTAGTCCTGAAAAGGAAACAATTTAAATTGAGCATGTTGAATGAGCAGATTAAAGTATTGCAGGATAAATTGGAACCCATCAAGGGCTCCAATCAGATGAATGAGTTTAATATTAATATAAAGAAGAAATTAGATAAAATTGATAGAGAAACACAGAAAAAGAAGGTGAAAAAATTTAACAGAGATTTTAATGATTTTAAGACTAATAAGATATATGCTTGGCAAACCACAGCAAGTAGCAATATGGAAGACCCAACGACCAGTAGTAATGCGGCAGGCAGACCTGCTAACCCCCTTTCCAAACCAGAGGTTACAAACAATAACGGAAAGGTGGTTAATAGGGGTGGTGGCGCATTGGGACCGAGGATAAAAGAGAGAGACCATTATGGGGTGGAGGACCATCGTACAGGTGGCCGATTTCATTCACCCAGACCCCCCTCACGGGGAAGGGGAGGAAGAGGTCAGTACCAATCCCCGAGACCACCATCACGGGGAAGAGGAGGTTATCCACGGGGATATTATGAACACTCATCCCCCCGGATTTACAGAGATGACACACCCCACGAGTATAGACAATGGCAGCAATATCCCCCTCCTCAGAAGTACCCAGGAGACTATGGAGATGTGCCTCTCTATAACAGGTTCTCACCCCTAGAAAGATATGAACAACCAGAATATGTTCCTTTTTTAGGACAACGGGGGAGGGGAGGGGGGACCCCGAGGAGGAATCCCAATGGGGTATATCAGAAAGGAGGAGGGAGGCAGGTGCCCCCCCGAGGATACAACAACGAGAATACGTACCCCCGAGGAGAAGGAGGGGATGTAGGGCAGGAAGATCCAAAAAACCCAAGAAAAAGACCGAGAGATGTATGAATATGGGTATTTATAACCTCAGCAGTGTTGAACTCAATCACAAGGAACTCAACATATTGAACCTGGGTCTGAAATGTGCTCCAAAAAAGGAAATGAATAAATTTGATGTCTATATAGACACACACAAATTTATCAGATCCATGAACATCAAAAAGTACTTCCTGAGTCATCCGGTGGTCTCCACAATGAAAGCTGTGATACCCACCAATAAAGTGGACACTGGGTTGAGGAACAAGTCTATTTTTAATCCTCAAAACCCAAGCAATCATTTTATAGAAGTTTTTAAGAATTTAGTATTGAATGACATTGAAAAATTGGTTCCACGCAAAGGAGTAAATCCCCAATACATCAGGGAAGGTATTAAATCTTTGGAAGAAAAAAAGGATCTCATAATACGACCTGCTGACAAGGGTGGGGGGGTCGTATTGTTGGATAAATCTTTCTACCTGAATCAACTGTTAGAGCTACTGGGGGACAGTTCCACTTATAGGAGGCTATCCTCTGATCCCACTGAAGCTTATAGATTGCAATTAGCAACCCTGGTTGAATGGGGCTATAGGATTGATGCAGTAAATCTAAAAGAAAAGAGATATTTGGTTCCGAGTGCCTGTAGAATCCCAATTATTTATACCTTGCCCAAAGTTCATAAAAATGCGCAATGTCCCCCTCCACGACCCATAGTCAATGGGATTGGATCTGTCACAGCCAGATTGGGGCAATATTTAGACAAATTCCTGCAACCAAGTGTGAAGGCTACTAAAGCCTACCTGAAGGATACTGGTGATTTATTGGCCTTGCTCAGTAATGTACAGTTAGAGGCTTCTTCAATGGTATATCTGGTGACGGCGGACGTAGCCTCTTTATATACCGTGATACAACATGAAGATGCTGCGTTGGCCCTCAATTGGGCATTGAGTAAAAGAGAAGATATCCCGGTGATCCAGAAACGTTTTTTGGGACATGCATTAGATTTTTGCATGTCCCACAATTACTTTTGGTGCAATGACCAATTTTATTCTCAGCAGGTTGGCGTGGCTATGGGAGCCAAATTTGCCCCTAGCCTCGCCAACTTGTTTATGGCTGAGTGGGAAGACAGAAAAGTTTTTAGCCAAAGCAGACCACAATTGTTATTTTATCGAAGGTTCATTGATGACCTCCTGTTTATTTGGGAGGGCACAGAGGAATCTGCTATTGAGTTCATTCAGGAATTGAACACCAATAATAACAATATCAAATTGGAGCATCAAATCAGTAACGAATCGGTTAATTTTCTGGATGTTACGATAACAAGAGAAGGAAGTGGCCTGAAAACAAAGGTATTTTTCAAACCCACCGATCGCAACAGTTACTTGTCAATAAGAAGTGGGCACCATCCGACATGGATAAGAAATATCCCGAAAGGACAAATGTTGCGAGTACGTAGGAATTGTACAGAATTAGAGGATTTCTTTGAGCAGGCTGGTACCTTGAAAAATAGATTTATACAAAGAGGTTATGAAGAGGAAATATTGGATGGGGTCATTCAGGAAGTGGCGGAAATGCCTAGAGAGCAGTGCCTGACTAAGAAAGACACAGGAGTAGAAGATAACCAACATCAGTTTGGCTTTATATCTGGTTTTCACTGTCAATACAAGGACATTGAAGACATTTTTAAAAGATATTGGCATATTCTTTGCAGGGATAGACACCTGGGAGAAGTATTACCTAGCCACCCTAAATTCATATATAGGAGGGCCCCAAATTTTGGTGACCTGGTGGTTAAGAAAATTCTGAACCCACCAGGACAGTATGACCTGAGATTGGATTTTAAGGGATTTTATTGCTGCAGAAGATGTATTTGTTGTAGGACGGTTAAAGTGAAACACAGAGGGATAAAAAGTGTGTCTAATAGAGATGGGGAATCTTTTGATATTAAGGAGTTCAGTACGTGTAACTCCTCACACGTAGTATATCTCATGTGGTGCCCCTGTGGCCTTTTATATGTGGGGAGAACAAAGAGGCTTTTAAGGGTTAGAATCGCCGAGCATCTAACCAATATAAAAAATGGTTATAAGTACCATAGTGTTTCCCTGCATTTTAAGGAAAAACACCAGCAGGACCCTTCCTTATTGCAGTTCTGCGGGATAGATGTAGTTCACCCAACATGGAGGGGCTCTAATAGAGTTAGGAACCTGTCCCAGAGGGAAACTAGGTGGATATTTCTATTGAAGAGTCTGGCCCCCAAGGGGTTAAATATAGAACTAGATTTAAACTGTTTCATCAATGACTTTTAGTGGTAGTTTATTTCTAATCCCCTAGGGATGTATTATTATTTCTAACCAGGGCTAAGGAACATATCCACAGTTTGCGAAGGCTTGTGTGGCGGATCCGCTAGTTGAGAATATCCCACATGTACAGTTTAATAGGTATGATTTAATCTGAGGTAGATTGGGGTTTGGGGATATACTCCATATGATTTTTAGTGCGATTTTTATATGCGATTTTTTTATATGCGATTTTTGTCATTCATCATTAATTCTCATAGAAAGTACTCATTACATACTATAATACATTTTATGTATCTAGGTTTCTAGATTTTAGGTCTTTATCATTCAACATGCACGTCAGCTTATTATCACACATGGGATTTATTTTTAATGAAGATTAATTATAATATTTTAATATTTTAGGATTTTATTTTTATGTTCTGGGTCTATTCTCATTTATAGATTGAATAAATTAATTCACCATTTAGCAACATACTATATGTATATATGACTGATGTCTGTAGTATATATAGGTATATGGAGTAGTGAGGTGCATATATAGAGAGAGACAATTTACCCTCTGAGCCTTATGAACTTTATTTGGAGAGCGGATGTTTAGGCAGTTATTGTCAACCCGTATTAAGGCTTGCAATTGAGTGATCAATGTAGGGTATAACCGTAGGTGTTATTCAAACCAATTAGTATGTTTTTATTGTTGTTAACATCAGTCCATGTCATTATTCGATCTGACCCCTGCTTTGCACCGCTGTGTAGTTCCCAGCGTAATTCAGACAGCGGGGACCCGAGATGTGCGCAGGCGCAAAGCGTGGCTTGGTAGACGCAGGCTGAATATGCATATAAGGGGTGATTGATGGGGAATGCGGCCTATCCCATGAATAAGTCATCTTGTGACGAAACATGTCGGGGGCGTGGCCGTAATACGTGACACACAGTGCTGCTATCCTCACGGAGGGAGGAAGTTTGTGAGTACACGGAGACGCGGAGGAGCTGTCAGGGAGGTGGTGAGATTGAACGCTGTGCGCCGACACACCTCGGGTCCGCCGTGACCATTTGTTGCAGTTTGGTTCCACTATACACAGTTTGATGTGATCTGCACTTTATCGTTTGGCTGATTTTTATCGTTTTAAATGTGAGTGGTATATTAGAAGATTGTAGTGATTTTATTAAAAGTGTTTAAATTGGTTCACACTATTTGGAGCACTTTTATTTCTTTTATGTGGGCCTTATGTTGAAACAATCACCGTGGAAACAACGACTGATCCTATTACCCGGGGGTGGTAAACAAGCGATTTTTGCCATGCATGAGAGTGCAGGCAAAGCTAGTCGGTGAGTGTTATTCTTAAGGGAGTGGAAGCACCGTGCACCAGAGGTGGATGATTTATGCTATCACCGGGTTGCATCAAGATTGAACACTTATCTAGAACACTATTCATCACGTGTGTTGTTATAATTTGTTTGGACTAATTTATTTTTTTTGGACTGATATTTTGAAAGTGTGAATATTTTTTATGTATATAATGCATGCTTAGCTTGAATATGTTGCACCTTATCACTGAAGAGGCATTATTATTCTAGTTTAATAGATGTACTCATTGATGGTGAGTTATACGAAGGGAGTCACATCATCACTGTATTTTTACCACTCATTGAGTGCATTTTTTACATATAGTCTTGAACATTTTTTCTGTACACAGTTTTGTTGGTTCACTTTAATCATTTGGATACACTGACTCCTTTAGGGGGTCACACCATCACTGGTGTTTAGCACATGTTCACTTTTATTGATTAATAGCGCCTCTGATTTTTTCTGTGTAGTGCCTGTAGGTAAATTCTGCTGCTGGCATACTAGATTAAATACTTTTTTTTATATTGGTCTTAGGAAGGGCCTGGTGACTCGATTGGAGGACGCATCCTAAACTACTCTACCGCACAAGTACCCCCGAATTGGCTAAGATAGTCAGCACCTCTCCCAAGATTTTCGCTCGTCGAGCCCCAAGCTTGGGTGATATGCTGATCCAGTCTGAATTTGTTAAAGAGCCAGACCCCACTTGGCTATCGAAGTACCCACGAGCAAAGGGTATGTTCTCTTGTAACAAATGGCAAATGTGCCCCTTCGTTCATCGAACCTCCACCTTCACTGATGCTCTCAATGAAAGGACATATGAAATACGCGATCTCATTAACTGCTCAACATCAAGAGTGATCTATTTAATCACGTGCCCGTGTCCTAAGATATACATAGGCAAAACTAAGAGACCCCTGAGAATACGTTTTGGTGAGCATTTAAGGGAAATTAACACTAAAGGAAAGATACCAGAAAAACCCCTGGCCAAACACTTTGCTCTGTGCCATGGAGGATCCTCTGAGGGGTTAACAGTTAAGGGGATATACGCCTTAAAGTTACCCACCAGACGAGGAGACTTTGACCGTGTACTCCTCCAAAAAGAGAAGTGGTGGGTATACAGGCTAAAGTCCCTGGTGCCGGTGGGATTAAACACCGAACTGAACCTACAAGTGTTCTTGGAACCCTGAAACAAGACTAAGCCACACCATAGTGAGCATCTCCCTTAACATACTATATGGTGGGTGCTCTGGTTCTTATACTGTTCTGTAGTTTATCCTTAATTACCCACTACCTTCAACCAGCTTAACTAAATATGGAGGTGACAGCAATTGTGACACCTTTTAGTTAGACCACAATGATTAATGGACAAAGTATAGGCTACCCTATGCTTTATGATGGTTGGGTGTCATTCACACAGTGAACATAGAATAATACTCTTTAGGAATAACTATAATTCTATTTTTGAACTGCTGCCACTTATTTTGTTAAAATCGGCGTGTATATGTGTACATGTAAATACTCAGCATGCCACTCGGGTGTTGTCTCTTCTCTTTCCCCTACTCAGCTTCTTCCACGGTACCAATTACCAACCATGGTGATAGTCCCGATCCCGTCTTTATGCCTATCCTTTTATCACCCACATCAGACCATATTCTCCCCACTACCTCCACTAAAAAGTAAGGAGGTTCCTAATATGCGCTAGGATACTTTCCCAAAAGGAATGACCAAGCGATCGTTGCATTTAAAACAACCACAATGTTTGCATTGGCCGATAGGCCGTTCTGAACAACCAGCCACCTATGATTGGCTTAAAATCCCTTCAATTTTTTCAACACTTTCCATTGGTGGCGACCCTCAGCGAAAGACACTATAAGAAGGGTGTGAGGCAACCGACCAATGAACGTCCAGAGATGAAGCTATGTCATTGAATCACGGCGAAACGCGTTGACGTCACTGCGCTACCCAGTCCGTGCGCTCAGGGCACTGAGGGAGACACACAGCAAATGAGCTGATACGAGGAAGACATAGCCGCAGCTCGGAAAGGGGAAACCAAAGGCCCGCCAAGGGTCTCCGAGATACGGGAATCCTTACCCCCTACTTACAAGCGGAGCATCGCAATCCACAGCAGGACTTTGTGGGTATCCCGTGCCCGAAATAGGAACGCTACGGTCGTCATGGCTTTCAGGACTAATGGACTACAGTACCCCTAAGTAGAGCAGCGTGGAAGACAGTGGTAATGTACAGCCAATAACAACACAGCTAAATATAAACAGCAATTGCATTCTAACTACATTACTAGATCGTTGTTTGAGTGACTGCACTGCCACCTGAACACCTAGCTAAACTGCTGACTGACTGTCTATGGTGCCACCGCATACCTGATATCAGCTTGAACCGGCATCTCTAACATCTCTGCAGGTTACTAAGGACTTCCAGGTAACTATATAGGGGTTAACACGGTTATAGGACGATTTGTCTACACTGCCCTATATCTAATTTAGAGGAATAGCTAACCCCCACCACAAATATAACAACAGAATTACACCCTGCCTTATCACATCACAGGTGTCTTCTCTTCCACTGTGTCTAACACTCTCCCATTGCATAATGCCACAGGGGCCCACACTATAGTCTAAACACTAAATTGGAACCCATAATTTGGGTAGACCGTAATCCAATATAATTTGATTGATTGACCTAACCATTAGGCCAATGTGGCAAACTGCAATATGCCCTGATTGGGTAGCAATATATGTTTCTTAGATGTATTGTTTGTCAAGTCTGTCTTGTCTGGTTTATTCAAGGCCTAATCACATTACCATTATTGTTATTAATAATTTCAGTAATTGTGTTTCTTTTTTATGTATAAGATGAATAAAAATTGATTTTATCACTATACCAACTCTATACTCCATTGTTGCATAAAGTAACCCCTTCTCTTGAACCCACCCTTTCGGGTTCTCCCCCTTCCCCAACCCTCCATTTGATACTGGCTTAAAGGTTCTGGTACTGTGTTTGCTGTTCATTGAAAACTACTACATCCTGAGGCAGAGGATCGTACGGGTTTTATTACAATCAAGTCTGTGGCAGAGACTTTTTGTTCATGCTGCGTTCCAGGTGCTAGGTTAGTGAGAGAGACCTATCCGGGCGGGCAAAGATTTATTTCTGAGCTGAGGATACATTCATCCCAAAGATTTCAAGTCCTTAGAGCTACATCAAGAAAGGTATTTGAACTTCCCTGCAACTCTCCTTCTACCTTTTTCCTGCTCCTTCTTCCAGTTATCTCCCATTAAAGCATTGGAAAAAATACTCAAGTGACTGGTGCCTACATTGTTTGATAATAAACTCGACGAAACCCTAGACCCGGTACCGGTGAAATTACAGGTAAAAAGGTGACGGTAACAGCCCGCTAAAAATCAGCAGCTAGACCGTGAGTTAGTGCTACACTGACTTACTATTAGGGATGGGCCGAACGAACCCCTGTTCAGTTCGCACCAGAACTTTCGAACACCGCAAAAGTTCGGACCCGAATAACGAACCCTATTAAAGTCAATGGGACCCAAACGTCAAAAATCAAAAGTGCCCATTTTGAAGGCTTATACGCAAGTAATTGGGCATACAATGGTTATCGGGGTCCGGCCATGGGGGATATGTATCAATGAAAAAAAAGTTTGTGAAAAACGTCATTTTTAAATGAGCAGTGATTTTTTGATTTTTAAATTGAAAGCATAAAAATGAAAAATTCCTTCCAATATAGTGCCTGGGGGGGGGGGTCCCCTTAGTCTACCTGTAAAGTGGCAGATCTTTACCATGTCTCGTATCTGCTGCAGCAATAATTGCATTTATCAAGCCAAAAAAAATGAAATTTTCCCTGCAAACTGCCTTTATTTTGCTCAGCAACAGCTGGAGAGTCAGTGTGTATAATGAGGCCACAATGTAATGTACTGGGAACAAGATTAGAGATTTTTTGGATACATTCTGGTGTCACTTTGACTTTGGATAGGAGTAACGGGTGCGTAAAAATTGGTCTATGGGTGTCGTGGCACCTTGCCACTGTAACCCTATAGAGGTAATCTTGATGAAAGCAAGAATTGGCCTTGCTTTAAAAAATTTGAAACAGAGAAAATTCCCCTGGTGGACTTTAAAGGCACATATAAGGAATGTTTAGGAGAGTATATAGAGTAAACAACAGTTTATTTATTACAAAAAAGTTCCTCAAGTAAATATCAAACAAATAACATGAATAAAAACAGGGAATGCAGTTCCATAGATATAAAGCTAGTGATACCAATACGCTTGCACCCGACGCGTTTCGGAGTTGCTTTTGCCTCCTTCTTCAGGGGTGATTGTAAGCTTTAAACAGAAATTTCTGTGTGGGGAATGGCATATGCAACATAGACATAGTAAATATACGTAAAAATCCAAACCAAAAAACATATAATTACATAAATATACATATATTCGTTTACACTTACATTGGTATCTATAGATATTGGTTACGCATTCCAAAAAGGTTTAAAAGAGAACAGACGTATTGACACATACTGCCCATCAGACGCGTCCCCTGATCATGGTGTGTAGAGCTTTAGTAGAGTGTATCCAAGATATTCATATAGCCTCTATCGAGGTAAAGTTGAATAGGTAGGAATGTATGGGGTAGTTTTACTTCCTTTCAGTAGGAAGAGAAGCCCATTAGTCAAGGGCGTATAAATGTTTGGATCTAGCTTACTCTAGCTACTTATATGTTTGGCCAACATGTATTTATCTACATATTTTCATAACCTACAGGACCCGCATTTGGCCTCAGTGTGATTTCAGATCCAAACATTTATACGCCCTTGACTAATGGGCTTCTCTTCCTACTGAAAGGAAGTAAAACTACCCCATACATTCCTACCTATTCATCTTTACCTCGATAGAGGCTATATGAATATCTTGGATACACACTACTAAAGCTCTACACACCATGATCAGGGGACGCGTCTGATGGGCAGTATGTGTCAATACGTCTGTTCTCTTTTAAACCTTTTTGGAATGTGTAACCAATATCTATAGATACCAATGTAAGTGTAAACGAATATATGTATATTTATGTAATTATATGTTTTTTGGTTTGGATTTTTACGTATATTTACTATGTCTATGTTGCATATGCCATTCCCCACACAGAAATTTCTGTTTAAAGCTTACAATCACCCCTGAAGAAGGAGGCAAAAGCAACTCCGAAACGTGTCGGGTGCAAGCGTATTGTGAAAAATAAAATTAAATAAATAAAGAAATAGGTAATTGTTGTACAACCGGTATAAGCTGCTCCCCCAATTTTTGAATAATCAAAAAAATAGATAATCAAAAAATGGAATGTAAGAAAGATAGGGGGTGCTAAATACCATAAAAATCAAGTGCACTGAATATATATATATCTCTTGCATTACCAAAAAATGAAAAAATAAAAATAATAACAATTCATGATAAATTACACAATGAAGTGCCCATAATAGTGAAAATAACAATAGTGATTAATTGTCCACATAAAATAAGTGGTTGAAGTGGTTGAAGTGATATCTTGCAATATTATCCCAATCTTGCTGCTGTTAGAAAAAGGTTTTCCATCACCAGGAGAAGATAAGAAAAGGAAAACACCTCGAAGTAGTAGATATCTGCTTACCAGATACCAATGACTCCTTTAGTTAAAAAGAGAGTCACTAGCGCTTGCGCAGGATTGTGCCTGCTCACATGGATGGCCGGACTGTGGATGGTATTATAGGCATGGATCGTTCCCGTCACACTCATTCAAGATAAGGATATGGATACATAGGAAACAAAAACAGTCTCCATAGCGTAAAACCATTTATTAAAAAAGGTAAACAATAAAATAGCCAAATGGCCGCTTACATTGGTGGGTGCCTACCCGGCACTGGGGCTGCTTGCATGTCAGGGTAACTTCGCAGTCAGAAAAAACCTTCCATGTCTCCTCCTAGCTGGCGTGCGTTCCAGCTTACACAGGGGGGCAGCCAAAGGATCCGGATGTTGTAAGGCAATAGGGCATGTGACCACGTACCGCTCCGACGTACGTTTCGTTATGAACGTCTTCATTTTGTGGTAATGCAAGAGATATATATATTCAGTGCACTTGATTTTTATGGTATTTAGCGCCCCTATCTTTCTTACATACTTTTAAAGGCACCTTAGCACCAAACAGCGCTAACGCGCACGCATATTCCCCTGCAAGGTAGCAGCACGTCCCTGACAGTAACGCACACAAAACGATATGGCGTTGAACTGGCAGTAATGCACACAGAACTATATGGCGTTAAACTGGCAGTAACACACACAGAACTATATGGCGTCAAACTGGCAGTAACGCACACAGAACTATATGGCGTTAAACTGGCAGTAACGCACACAGAACTATTTGGCGTTAAACTGGCAGTAACACACACAGAACTATATGGCGTTAAACTGGCAGTAACGCACACAAAACTATATTTCGTTAAACTGGCAATAACGCACACATAAGTAAATGACGTTAAACTGGCAGTAACGTACACACAACTATATGGCCTTAAACTGGCAGTAACGTACACAAAACTATATGGCATTAAACTGGTAGTAACACACACAGAAGTAAATGGCGTTAAACTGGCAGTAACGCAATCAAATAGATGGTGTTCAACCGTCTAAACTGTTCCTACTCTAACTATACACTAATGTAAAGATTACTGACACGGTCTCACTACACTACACTGAAACTTTATGAACTGTCCCTACTCTACACTAATGTATGTATGAATGACACGGTCTCACTACACTACAGTGAAACTATCTGAGCTGTCCCTACTCTAGCTGCACACTATGCAAAGCTGAATGATGGTCATCCTCACTACACTCACACTATCCCTAGACTGACACTAAACTAATATTCTACACTGACAATTGAAGCAAAATAGCACAGTATAGCACACTAACTAACTAATAGCACTGAACAGAGCCCTGTTCTATCTCTCTCCACGTCAAAATCACACTGAAAATGGCTGCCATTGAAAGAATACTTTTATACTGTGGGGCGGGAATAAGCCATGATTGGATAAAGTCTTGATGACAGTGTCCAATCATGACTCTGACAGTGCTCTGTGCCCTGATTGGCTTTCACTGCTTCAGCCAATCAGGGCTTGTAATGCACTGTTCAGCGCCGCAATGCATTGTGGTCGGTTCGGGGGGACCGAACAAACGGTCGAATGACCCGTTCGTTCGAATGCTCTCCGAACATCCAAACAACGAAAGTTCGTCCCGAACTTATGCTCAGGCCGAACCATTCACCCATTCCTACTTACTATGCCTTGTTCTGCATTGTGTCTCTATGTGAAGGTTGGCATCCTGGTAAAGATAGGGTTTTCACTTCCTCGTGTCAGATACTCCAGCAAAAACAAAGGAAGTTCACTGGTATGTTTCTGAAGGAATTCCAGAAAAAAATTCATGGTACTGCTTAGGCATAATTACGTACCTTTCTAAAATGTCCCTATAACATGACAAATCTACAGTATACTCTTTGAGTTCAGTTCAGCTTGAGGCTGGGTTCACACTATCTGCGACGTGGCTCGCAGCAGGGGCTCCGGTGTGTCCCTGTTCACTGTTTCAGGTCCGAATTAGGTCCGAATTTTTGCTTGAATTTGGACCTGAAACGGAACCAAAGATGCACAGGACCCATCAGTGCGCTCCGCAGCCACCAAGGAGATGTGTGAACTGGTTCCATTGAGAGCCAGTCACACTGTCCTGTCATGTGAATTGGATGCGGGGAAACCGGCATCTAATTTGCAGAAGTATGAACCCAGCCCTAAAGTGAAGCTTGTATAGCGCTGGTAGATTTGCAATCTACCGCAGGTTAGGTAAATTTAGTAAATTGTGTGTTGGGAAGGTTGAAGGTTCGCCTCTTTTCCAGCTTGGCTGACGTTGTGTGTGCTTCCGTGCTGACCGGTGGGTGTCGCTGTTACCACTGGTTGATGTTGGAAAGGCAACGCGTCGAAGTGTATAGATGCTCCTCTGTCTCGGAGACAAGCTCGGTGGAGGTGGTCCTCCGAGTTGCATTCTGGGAAGGGGGTATTTATGGGACAGACACCATGTTCTAAGGTCGTTTTACAGCCACCTGCTGGCCCTCCTGGCCGACAGGTATGCGTTAAGGAGCTACCTCGTGGTCCTCCGATCGGGAGGCCCACGATACAGCGGTGCAGGGGTGGGTCCAGAGGCTTGTCTGGGGCCTACCACCGCGGTCGAGGAATGGTCCTGAGCTGTCGGTCCTGTGTGGCGAAGCTGGACAACCGAGGAGATCCCAGGGGAGGACCCGTCTTGGAGAGATCATGCGGTGAGCTGGTCTATAGAGGGGCCTGGTGACTCGGTTGGAGGACGTATCCAAAAGAAGTAACCATACAGCATAGTGTTGCCGGTTCGGCTTAAAGGTTCAAGCACTGTGACTGACTTTCATTCCAGAAAAATCTTATACATCCTGTGGCAGAGGATCGTACGGTTTTACCCCCCAAACAAGTCTGTGGCAGAGACTTTTGATTCGTGCTGCGTACTGGCTGCTAGACCGGTGAGAGAGGCCTATCCAGATGAGCAAGGAGTGTGTCCCACGAGGGGAGCGCATTCCACCTAATTATCTACCAGGACATTTGTCGCTAAGATTCTATAAGAAGATATTTGAGTTTCTCCTGAAAGTTTCCTTTTCCGCCTCTTTCCTGCTACTTCCTAAAGTTTGTTTGTTCAATAAAGCATTGAAAACATACTCCAGTGTTGGTGCGTGTGTCGTCCAGAAGTAAACTCAACGGAACCCCTAGACCCGGTGCCGGTGAAACCAAGGGAAGCAAAGTGAAGGTAACAGACCCACTTAAACCAGCAGTTCCACCGTGAGTTAGTGCTACATGTGGGGGCATCATCCGGGATTTGTTGACCGACAATTGTTGCAACCCAGTGGAGTGTTTTACCGGGAGTTTACAGACAGAGCTGGACTTTGAAAAAAAAATCTTTTCAGGAAGAGGAAAGGTTAAATTGCGGGCCTTTGCTTTTTGAGTGCGTAGACGCTGGGTGCCAGAAGAGGCCCAGGAGCTACGTGACTGAAAGAACAAGTGGGAGGAGTTACCCTACTTGCTACCGCGTGGGACGCGTGTAGTGTGCTTGACACCAGAAGAGGAGCCTCGTGATCGTGCTGAAAGATCAGAGTGTGGCTATGTCTTTTCCGGCGTTGCAATCGGTTGTGGGACCCAGAGCGTTCCCTGTAAGCACCATGATGAATACTGTGCAATTTGGAACTCTGCTCACGGATACTGGAGTTCAAATGAAGCCGCAGGGGAAGTTTGTCCTGTATACCTCAGGAGATGTTGAGGGATTAGGCATAATTTGCCATCGATGTGGAGGATTGGCCGTACATCTTCCTCCATTTGGCCGATGTCCGCAGTGTGGAGTGTACTTGTTTGTGGTGGAGCCATCCACTATGCCACCCCGTGCCTATCGGATGGATTGGGTGACCGGTATCGCTACAGTGGAAGCTGCTACCGCTGCAGAAAGAGAGCGACGGGCCACTACTTTGCCTGTTGCTACTGAAGATGTTTCAGAAAAAGACACTGTTGCTGCCGTCTCATCAGGAGACATTACTTTGATTTCTGAGTCCACTACGCCTGTTCCTGTAGTACCTACTCAGAAGAAGGTGGGCTATGTGAAGGCTTCCCGCGGCCATGGTCGAGGCCTACCAGAGAGGTTACCTGAGCCGGAGCTACCAGAGTCTTCACCTGGGATGGGTAAGCCACTGTTGGGGACTGTAAATAAATATTTGCCAGCGGAAGAATTAAGGGACTCGGAAATAGAATCCATGCCAGGTCTTTCCGGGGATGATGACTTGTTTGAAACCATGTTGCAAGAGCTATTGTGGTCACAAGGCGAAGATGTTGCCTCCACAATGACCCTTCCTGAATGGACTGCAATGAGTTCTGGGAAGGCGTCGCCCTGTGTGGAGACGTACAGTGCTGTTGCTGGGACTTTGTCAAAAGTTATTGATTCGCTACAGACACCGGCTGGGTCTATGTTGAAAAAGTCGTTGGATTCCTGTGTACCGCCTGGTATTAGGAGAGACAGACCTTTGCCAAAACTTGCTCGCTTGCAAAGGATGTTAAATAAGCGTGTGGCCGCAGAGTATGGATTGGAGTTCCCCAATGTGCCCCAGGATGTCATGCGGGTGATTGAAGTTAATCGGGAGCTTTGGCATAGTGACGCTGTTTGGGACTACTTGTCTGTGCCTAAGCCCTTTAGAAAGACTGGATGTTCTGTCCGGATGGATGAACGTTTCAACGGATGCTTTGTACATTGGAACTATGGTCGGCACATCTATGCTGATAAGGTGGTAATCTGCAGACCGGGAAAGGACAATGCTGTGTACTTTATTACCAATGTGGATAAAGAAGGAAAATATGTGACTTTGCCAGATTCTCGGTTTTACTGGTAAATATGGACACTATTACCTTAAAGTTACTTAGCTAGATAGTGACAAGGTAAAGAGATCTGCGTGATCAAGATCTACAGATCCTTCCGTGTTTTAATTTCAAGGACTTCTTTTGCAAAGGGAAGAGTTCTCATGCAGGGATGGACTTCAAAGTTTTGTCTCTAATATAAAAATAATAGGAAGAGAGTCTCATTTTAAATGAGGCTTTGCTCCTGGTGTTGCGCAGTGTGTATATATGTGTACTTAAATATGTTTCTTTTTCGGGGATCATCGGATTATATCTATATCTGGGAGGCTTTTCAGCTAGTTAGTTAGTAAGGATGTGTACAATTATATTGTGGTTTTGTTCGTGAACATATTGTTTTATAAGATATAAGTCTCATAATGTCTTTATACTGTCCTTTCTCTCTTTCTTTGCCTATCTAAAGTTATGAGAAACTCAAATGCTACTCTCAGGCTTGAGAGTTACTGTTATGCCCCGTACAAACGGTCGGATTTTCCGATGGAAAATGTCCGATCGGAGCGTGTTGTCGGAAATTCCAACCGTGTGTGGGCTCCATCGGACATTTTCCATCGGATTTTCCAACACACAAAGTTTGAGAGCAGGCTATAAAATTTTCCGACAACAAAATCCGATCGCGTCAATTCTGACCGTGTGTGGCCTGTTCCGACGCACAAAGTGCCACGCATGCTTAGAAGAAATTCCGACACGGAACAGCTTGGTCTGGTAAACTTAGCGTTCGCAATGGATACAGCACTTTCGTGACGCTGCAATGTTAAAAATGGCTTAATACAGCGCACTCTCTTCTTCTTTATAATGTGAGAAGAATGAAGTAGTTTTGCTGCTCATATTCACACACACTTCTCACAAAGTTCTTTCTTTATTATTTATCGGGATTCCCTTAATATATTTTGATTTGTCACATCTGACAAAAATATTTTTGTGTTTTTTTTTTTTGTTTTTTTTTTAAAGCCATTTTTTTTTTAGATTTTATGTTTGTATTTTTTCAAAGGCTGATCTTTGTTTAATTTTATTTTTAGTTTTACTCCAGAATATTTTTGTGTGTGTTTTGTGTGTCAAGTTACCACAACACCATTGATAACTTTTAATATTTAATCTCAAGGAGATTGTTTGGTGTTGGTGTCCCTTGTTAATTTCACATTGTATATTTGAAATGTACCTGAATCCTCACAAACAAACTGTCCTTTTAGAAGGAAAACACACATAGGCAAGTATAATTGAAACCAAAAATCCTTTATTAAGGGCTCAGAACCAAACAAAGAGGGAGGCAACGCTGGATAAACAGTTGAAATTGGTGAAGCCTTTGACCCCCAGGGCAGACATCAATTCTTGAACATCAAAATTGGTGGCCTGATGAGTCCATATGTAAGGGAGTACAGTCTGGTCGAGAAGTCCCAGAGACCCGGAAAGCAGCAGATGACATCTGTGTCCCCAGGCTGTGGTACCACAAGAGGCTGCATCTTTTGCCAGACCAGACTGGATCCAGGGTCCTCACTTTCTGGTCTTCCTTCCACACTTCCTTCCACGCTGTGGCTCTGCTGTTGGAGATGTGGCAGGAGAAGGAGTAGGACCTGGAGGAGGAGGAGGACTAGTAGGACCTGGAGGAGAAGGAGGAAGAGGACCTGGAGGAGGAGGAGGAGGACCATGTGTGAGGTCACAAAGGTGGGTATCAGATGTTATTTGGGCCCTCAACCCCTTATTGAGAGCTTCAAACATTAATGACTCACACATGAGTAGTTGGCCCTCCTCCATCCACTGCATTTTACAGGCAATGATGGCAGCAAAGTCCTCCTCCACGGTGTGTGGTGCTCCCAGGGCCTCTGTAGCCTTCCAAAAGAGGCCTATGGCAGCCTCCTCTAGGGTACTCCGCCTCCTGCCACTTTCTCTTTGCAGGTGTAGGGGAGGGACCTGCATATCAGGCAGCCTGCTCGGCCCGGCCACCTCCTGGCTGAGGCTTCACTGTGTATGAAAAAGGGACATGGTTGTAATGTTTTGCATCATCAATCACAATCATAAATTAGTACTCCAAACTAACATCTAGTTAACATCATTGATTGGACAACCTGAAATATTTAGAATAATGCTATACCTGGCTCAAGCTGGGCTCCTCCACATGTTGTTGCCTGGAAGGCCCAGGTTGGGCGTCAGAAGCCTCAGCCGGGGGGGAAGGAAGCGTGGAAGGAAGACTGGAGAGTGATGACATGGGTTCAGTCTGGCCTGCCAGAAAATGCAGCCTGTCATAGTACCACATCCTGGGGACATAGATGTCATCTGCTGCTCCGGATCTCTGCGAATCCTGGACTTTCTGGCGCTCCCTTATATATGTGCTCCTCAGGCCACCAATTAGGATCTTCAAATATGTGATGTCTGCCGTGGGGATCACCTGCTTCACAATTTCCAACAATTGATCCAGCGCTGCCTTCCTCTTTGTTTGGTTCTTATAATGTTGGTGGGTTATCTCCCACAGACAAGGCAGCTCCCTGAACATGTCAATGAATATTGCCATGAAGTCAGTATCTTTAAAGTTATCCATTTTCACTGCAAGACACAACACAAGACAAACCCTAATGTCAGGCCAAACTCTCCTAATCTTGTTACAATATAGGCCTCAATGTACAAGCAGTATAGGCACAAGTATGTCTCTTACCTTCGTTCTTACGATCGGCGCCTCCAATGCTCCTTCCTCCACTCACAGATCGTACGTAATACGCACGCGTGTTACGCTTTATACACACTGCGCATGCGTGTAACTCCGCCCGCCCCTGACGTTCTTTCTAGTCTATTCCCCGCCCCTTTTCATTCGCCGCAGTGGGGGAAGAGCACATGGCGGATACACAGCAGGTGCGTGCTAATTACAGGAACGAGGAGGAGGAGGAGGAAAGCCCGTCCCGATCCAGAAGGAGATTTAAAGCCTCAAATATGTCCTTTGGGGAGATGTTGGAGATGGTCGACATCCTGAAGAGGACCGACTATGATGGAAAGTATGGACCTTACCCCAACCCCAATGTCAGAAAGGCCAAGACCATGGCGAAAGTGGTCAGGAGTATGCACCGGAATTTCGGGGTACAACGATCGAAAGATCAGCTCAGGAAGCGGTGGTCGGACCTCAAATTACGAGAACATGAGCAGTACAGAAAGATCCGGAGAGTGCTGCAAAAAAGTAAGTAGTTGTGCTGTGTTCCTATTCTTTTTATGTTTATTACGTTCGTGCTGCTCCATGTGCTTTTCTTAAAAGTGTACATTTTAAAATGGCAACTTTCATGTTCATGGGCACATTATTTTTTCGTATCAAACATTTTTCTTTCGGCCTATAAAACACCATTGTTTTGGCCATATGCATTTGGCCACATTTTTTACGCCCTACTTGTATGAAACTAATTTGGTGGTGTAGATGGCTTTGTTACTAGAATGAAATGCAAACCAGATTCTGTGTAAGGAGAGGACACTGAGCAGCTGTTTTCACATCTGGACGCTGGAGCACTAGTGTGGGACCCCAGAACACCATTTTTATTAGGGGGCCACACAGGTGCTCCAGTGTATACTATAGGGGGGTCTCCATCTGTGAAGCTTGTACAAGACGGGTAAAGTATTGCAGCTTGACAAAGGACACTGAAAATGCTACATCTTGGAACTCTGCTAAAATTGACAATTGTACCCCACTTCCAAGCAATGTTTCATCTTTATAGTTCTGCCATCAAATATCTGTGTGCTAAGTATAGCATTTTTGTTTTACATAGGGGAGAAAAGACTCGGAGGACACCCCTCATCCGAGGAGACCAGAGCCCCCCCCCCTCTGGAAGAAATCCCTCCAACACAAGAAGAGCAGGAGGAGGAAGACGTGGTGTAACTAGTCACCACAACAGGTGAGTGTCTGCGACCACAGGCTCAGGTAAGAGATGGATGCCGGCATATTTTTCATACCTGTTTTGTTTTGCTCTCTTTTTTTCTTCAAAATCTTTATTTATCCAAAACAGTTTTACAAAAGAATTTTTTACATAACAAACAAACCTCATACACATCTAACCATGCAGTAACATTTAACAATTATACTATATGATCTGGGTCTCTGACACCTATCTGTTAGCATGCCATGGAAATGTGTATTCTCAAAATTCCCCCCCCCCCCTAACACACAGGCCATACACTCTCAAGGAAAAAAAAAAAAAAAAGGGTTTAACCCTACCATAATATGTCTTATTCTGCGTCTCTTACCATCTCTCCTTCTCTGAGCAATTGTGAGGAGGTACTGTACTCTGTCCATCTAGACCATGCATTAGCTGATTGATTACTCAAACCCTCCTCTATTACCTTTCTCTCCTCCATGGCGCGCATCTCCGCCATCTCACTCTCCCATTCCATCATAGGGGGCATATTTGTCTTTTTCCATTTTCTGGCTATGCAAGTACGTGCTGCTGTCAAGAAATATTTTAGTATACCTTTCTTTATGCTTTTCAAAGAGCCCGGTATCATAGACAAGATCGCTATTTGTACATCTGGGTAAAGATCTTTACCAGTCATATCTCTGTAGATTTCAAAGATTTTTTGCCAGAATGGCTGTATTTTGGGACAATAATACCATATATGAGACATTGTGCCTCGAGCTGTATGACATCTCCAGCATTCCTCATTATTGATCGTGCTTATCTTATGTAGATCCACAGGGCATTTATACCATCTGGCTAAGATCTTATAGTTTCTTTCTTGATGTTTAATAGATAGTGATAATTTATGAGTTACTGTAATAGCTTTATCCCATTTGTTCTTAGGAAACTCCATACCCAATTCTCTTTCCCATTTCTTAGTGTAGGGTATATCTTGGTTTTGATCTTCAATATTCAGGATCTTATATATCTTTGATAAGACATGTGTCGGTCTCTCTGATTGAGTAAGAATTTTTTCTAATGAGGTTAAGGGTCTGTCCAAAACGGCTTCTTTTGTTAAGGACAAAATGTATCCATGGAGTAAGCCATGCAGCATCCATTTATTTTTATGTTCTTCTCCCATATTTTCTAGTGGGAGAATTTTTCCCCCCTCCATCGTTTCCACTATCCTAGTGGCTTGATCACTTTTCCATTTGAGAAATGACTTAGCTTCCCTAGTAAGTGGGAATTCTGGGTTACTAAATAGTGGGGTCATAGGCCCTCTAAAGGTTGAACCATATCCCTTTTTTAACATTGTATCCCAGGCTTTCATTGTCGAGACTACCAAAAGCGGCATATGTCCTTCCAGTGGTCTTAGTTCCTTTTTAATCCATGGCAGAGATTTCAATTTTAAACCTGTTATCTCCTCTTCTAAACTAACCCATTGCTTATTATTACCATTATGAAACCAGTCTACTATTCTGGTAACCATTATTGCTTTAAGGTACATTGCTATATCAGGAAGGGTGAGGCCCCCTTGTTCTTTGGGTTTATTTAAAACTTTTCTACTGATTCTAGGCGTCTTTCCAGCCCATATAAATTGCCCAATTATCCTACGGAGCTTATTCAAGATGTTTGAAGCCGGAAATATAGGGATAGTTTGCAGGATATATAATATTTTGGGGAGTATATCCATTTTTATAATATTTATCCTACCCATCCAAGAAAAGGTGCCTTTATCATATTGCTGGAGAGTTTTCGTTATTTTGTGCATCATTGGGACATAATTAAGATTCTCTAGTTTCTTCAAATCATTGGGGATGAGTACGCCGAGGTATTTAATGGCACATTCTTGCCATTTAAAAGAAAAGTTTTTTTTAAGCAGCTCTACCTCGCTCTTTGGCATATTGATATTCATTATTTCTGATTTACTGTAGTTCACTTTAAAATTACTTAACGTACCAAAACGATCAAATTCTGCTATCAGGTTAGGTAATGTTATCAGAGGATTAGTAATATACAGCAAGATATCGTCTGCATATACAGACATCTTATACTCTATTTCCCCCACCTTTATTCCTTGTATGTCTTTATTACCTCTAATCGCTCTTAATAGGTGCTCCATTACAAGTATGTATAAGATTGGAGATAGTGGGCATCCTTGCCTAGTTCCATTTGATATACATATTTCTTCCGATAGGCCCCCGTTCACCCGAATCTTAGCCGTTGGATGTTGGTAAAGGGCCATAATTTTATCCAACATTATAGAGCCCACTCCCCACTGCGTCAATGTCCCTTTAAGGAAGCTCCATCTCACCCTGTCAAACGCTTTTTCGGCATCTATTGCCACTAAACAGGATGGGATGGAGCCCCTCTGGACATATTCCAACAGTGTAAGTGTTTTCAAAGTGTTGTCTCTTGCCTCTCTACCTTTCACAAACCCCACCTGGTCTAGGTGTATATACCTAGGTATCAAGGGGGAGAATCTATTAGCAATAATCTTGGAGTATATTCTGAGATCAATGTTCGTTAAAGAGATTGGTCTATAGTTACTGCACAAGGTATGATCCTTATCCGGTTTTGGTACTAGAGCGATGAAGGCTTGCATACCTTGTGCCCCGAAAGGTACTGTTGTAGAAACTGCATTAAAGGTCCGCTTCATTATTGGTGTAAGCTCTTCTTTAAATATTTTATAAAACCGTGGGGAGAAGCCATCTGGACCTGGGCTTTTCCCTAGGGTTAAAGAGTTAATTACTTTCTGTATTTCTTCTACGGAGAATTCTTCCTCTAACTGTGCTATTTCTTCTATTGTTAACTTAGGGAGTGCTGTATCTTTTATATATTGCTGTATATTTTGTTGATGGCATTCTAGATCTTTATTGGCATTATGCTTAGGTAGATTATATAATTTCGCGTAGAATGTCTGGAACTCTTTCATAATACCTTTTGGGTCATATCTCATATCCCCCGAATGTGTCTTAATTTTAACTATGGGCAATATATTACTCCTATTTTTTAGGGCCCTTGCTAATAATTTACCTGGTTTATTACCCTGTTGATAATATAGGGAGCGATTATTATCCCTGATTTGTAGTGTCCTCTCGTTTAACAGTGTTTGTAGCTCTGTTTTAAGTTCTGTTAATTCCATTAGGGTTTCCCTTGTTAAGTTAACTTTATGTTGTAATTCGACAATCGATATTTCCTTCATTAATTGGGTTATTCTACTATTTTTAATTTTTTTTAATCTGGCCCCATGTTTTATGAAGAGTCCTCTAATAACACATTTTAATGCCTCCCATTGGATCGGTAGAGATGTATTATCTCCGATATGGTCCTTTGAGAAGTCCGTTATCGCCTTTCTTATCTCTTTTACACATGCTTCATTATACATCAAGTTATCATTAAGTCTCCAGGTTCCTTTATTATTCTCACCCTTAAGTGTGTCTATTACCAAAAATATAGGCGCGTGGTCAGACCATATAGAGTTTTGCTCTCTTTTTAGGTGATCGTGATGTTGTGGATCCAGATCCTTTCACATCAGAAAGTGCCCAGATCCTGATTGGGGAGATCACGGGGTGTAATTTAGCTTTGGAAAACCTCAAGAAAAACATCAATGATGTTATCCAAAAAAATAAGAACATCATTGATGTTTTGGGGCGAGTTTAAAACCCCTCAAAATCACTTTCTTCTTTTGTGTTCAACAAATTTTAAAATGTTTTAGCGAATTTTTCTCAAAGCTAAATTTGGAGGATGCACACAATGTGCCAACATGTGCTATCTGCCATCACGGGAGATCAATGGACGCGTTTTGGGGGTGCAACCCCTTCCTCAATAATAAAGTAGCTGAGGGGAAGGGGTTTCTCCCCCAAAACACGTCCCTTGATCCCCCGTGATGGCAGGTCGCACATGTTGACATTGGGAAATTTGTGTGCATCTTCCAAATGTGGCTTTTCCTGGGGTGACTTCACCCCATCTGAACGCAATATCAAACACAGTTCCTAAATACTCATGTCTGATATTGCCTTCAAGTTCTACCAAATGTGAACTTTGTAAGTTCAAGATTTGTGTCTTTCTTGTTGGTTTTACACATGACTGTTTTATCTTAAATGGACATTTCTATTTGTGATAATGCCACCCCAAAAATTGTTATACAACAAACATGTTGGTTTGTTTTAAAACCTTTTCTAAATGCAACTGTGATTGTGCAGGTATTAAAATGATTGGTAATGAAGAATGTGTGGATTATTGTCTCAAGGCTACAACACTTTGGTGGTGATGTAATTGGTGTTTTCTGTGAAAATGGGGGTTATTTCCTAAGGGCAAATCCTCTTTGCACTACAAGTGCAGTTTCAGTGCAGTTGCAAGTGCACTTGTAGTGCGAAGTGTCTTTGCCTTTAGTAAATAACACCCAACAGTGCTTTGTAAGGTTACTCAATCACGCCATTTTCAGGACTCCCCACATTTCTGTCAGGGTCAGCTAAAACAAACACAAGCAGGAAATGTCACCAAAGATTTGTTTTTTTTTGGATTTTATTTGATAAAGGCTTCACAAATTGTCTGGCATATTGATGCCCCCCCCTACCCGCAAAGAACTCAAGGTATCTTAAGCGGACATCACGGGCACTCAGGGAGGGCAACCCAGGATGGCCACTTTCAAGCGCAGTCAGGGTTGGTTCATTGATCATTCCGGCCTCAGGCCCAACTGAGCCAGCATAGTTGGCAGAATGTTTGCGTAAAAAGTTATGTAGAACACAGCACGCCAGGATTAGATGATTAAGTTTATACTCCGCCATGTGGATGGGTGTCAGAAATAGGCGGAACCGGCTGGCCATGGTTCCAAATGTGTTCTCCACCACTCTTTTGGCTCTGGCCAGCCGGTAATTAAAAACCCTCTGTTCCGGGGTGAGGGTCCTCATCGGGAATGGCCGCATAAGATGGTCCCCCAGCGCAAAGGCTTCATCCGCAACGAAGATGAATGGGAGTCCTTCCACATTGTCTTCTGGAGGTGGCAAGTCCAAGCTGCCATTCTGGAGCTGCCTGTAAAACTCCGTCTGGGCGATGACTCCACCATCAGACATCCGGCCATTCTTCGCCATGTCCACATACAGGAACTCATAAGTAGCCGACACCACCGCCAACATCACAATACTATTGAACCCCTTGTAGTTGTAATAGTACGACCCCGAGTTGAGTGGTGGGACGATGTCGACGTGTTTCCCATCAATTGCCCCTCCGCAGTTAGGAAAGTCCCACCGCTGGGCAAAGTGGGAGTCCACAGTCTGCCATTCCTGTGGCGTGGAAAGAAACTGTTGAGGAAAAAAAAAACATTATTATTTTTGCACATAACCATGGAAAGCAGATTATAGACACAAACATTCTTGGCCAACATCCAGATCACATTTTATTAAAGGGAATTTTACAACACCAAAGTATAAGGTACACCTATCATATTCCCCCTCCCACCCCCTCTCATGGGCCATTTCTAACATTATAGGGGGGGGATCTTGGACAGGTAACCCTCTTCACTTCATTGAGAAATGAATGCCTAAATACAGGGTATTACTTGGAACAGCCCCTCCTTAGTTACACTATTGGCAGCCCACTGGACAGGTAAAATAAGTGTCATAATACAAAGATATAAATACACATTGTACACATTAGAGCACATTTTGACATTCTGCTATTACCTATCAAGATAATAATAGGATAGAAAAACTTCAAACAGTACCATTTGAAAGTATACAGGCAGACCCTACTACATGCTTTGGGGAATTCATCCATAAATCTGACCAGTAAAGAGATGGGTATAGTGTGTATGGGTTTGGCAAAGTCAGCAGATGAATGAGGATAGATAGAGAATTGGGATCAGCTGACTTAGCAGTTGGGGGGAGGGAGGGTTAATAAAAATGATTTGGGGACACTAAAAAAACAAAGCCTCTGGCACTCTGCCTGAATTTAAACCACAAATCACATTTCTAAAAATTTTAGGGGGTGTTTGGAGTAAAGCACTACTATGGAGCTGATAAAATACATTGTTAAGTGACTACATGAGGTGAATATAGGGCAGGAGAGCATGCTGGGGAGGTTAGTGAAGGTATATATGTATGAAGGACAAAAAAAAAGATTACATAAAAATCCAGCATGCATGAGGAGAAAGGGGACATTCACAGCATATTACAATCATGGTAATTAGGGAATGAGGAAATAAATACAATATATTAGCAAACATTACATACAATAAAATGTGAGATTAAAGGATAAAAATCTTACCTTCATATACTCCTTCTGCAGGACCTGGATGATGGCAGAACAGGTCTCTGGGATAATGATCCCCAGAGCCTGGGGGGAGATGCCTGTCGAGAACTTGAGGTCCTGCATGCTTCTCCCTGTCGCCAAGTACCGCAGGGTAGCAACCAGCCTCTGCTCCGGAGTGATGGCTTGCCTCATGCAGGTATCCTGCCTGCTGATATAGGGGGTCAGCGAAGCCAACAAACGGTGAAATACGAGGTCCGTCATCTGGAGAAAGTTCCTGAAATCATTAGGATTATTCTCACGGATCTCACGGAGCAAAGGCATATGAGAGAACTGGTCACGCTGAAGCAACCAATTCTTGGTCCATGAACTCCTCCCCACCCTGTTCATGGACTGGACTTGTGTCACGGTCAGGACCCCAACACCAAGCCCCCGCACAGCACGAACTCTACGAGGAGTACGTATACGAAACATGGGTAGAAAACGGTCGGCTGCTCAGAACATGGGCGTCCGCAGAACTTTTTTCAGGGGGAGCATAATTTTATGGACACCCATGCTCGGTCCCTTTTCGACAATGTCATGAAGGGGAGGGGCTTAGTCATTATCACATAAAGCTCAGGCAGGCAAAGGATTGAGAAACGTGATGGTGGTGGAGGAGGATAGAGGCGGGAGGGTGAAAGAGAGACCGTGATATAGATGGCATGGTGGAGCCACCCACGGAGGAGGCTGGGATGGGAGACAAGGACTGGCACATAGAAAGCAGAGGTCGGCGGCGCAGAAACCCGTTTGCGGTGGCCAGGTGGACTAAGATCGTCAGGTTGCCGACCCCGTTATAGTGAGTACTGAAACATTTTTAGTCTTGTGGAGGAAACCTGGAGAATGGGCTGTAATAACAATTCTGACTTTTTAAAAATCACAAAAAAATTTCAAGTATAGGCTGTTTTTATCATGATCAAAATATGGTCATAACAGATCATCATGTATTGCTATACATTGCAAATTTGCAACATAAAAAATGTACCTTCTCTAGGCTATATTTATATGGACTGGTACGCCTGGCCTGAGCAACTTCCAATACAATGTGGAGCTGAATGATCTCTTATATAACACATATATCTTTCAAGCCTAGAGAATGTACATCTTTTTATATTGCAATACTTCTGTTATGGCAGTGGCGGCTGGGGGGGCGCAAAAAATGTTGAAAAAAAATCATCAATTGCAGCCACTGTGCCAAACGCTGCCACTGTGCCATCAAACGCTGCCACTGGGCCATCAAACGCTGCCAGTGTGCCCATCAAATGCTGCCAGTGTGCCCATCATATGTTGCCAGTGTGCCTATCATATGTTGCCAGTGTGCCCATCATGATTGGCGGAGAGGCGGTTTAGTGTTAGGAAAGTGAATAGTCATTCGCTTTTCTAACACAGCTGAGTGACCTGCGAGCAGGGGTGGCAGGAGAGAGGGGGCAGCGCTCCCGTGCGCCCTTAATGTACGGGCCGCCATTGTGTTCTGGCCATATTTTGATCTTGATGAAAACAGCTATACAGACTGCATAATACAGTCTGTATAGCTGTTTCCATCAAGATCAAAATATAGCCACAACAGTTGTATTGCAATACAAAAAGATGTACACAGTGGTGTCGTTATACAGGCACTGCTGTTACCTGTGGTTCTTCAGCGATAGTCCCAGGACAGGCACTGGCAGCCAGGCAGTGTATTCTCTGTTGTCTCAGCCACTGCACATTACGCAGCTGTGACCCGTGGGAGGAGCCGGCGCCGCGCCGCACCAGCCGGATCGGCATAGGCACAGGACAGCCACAACATACATTTACACAGGCAGAGGCAGGCTGAGGCAGCAGCCAATCACGGAACAGCCGGGTCAGCGTCACGTTTATGTTAAGCAGAGGCCCAAGCAACAGAGCCAATGAGGGGTGAGGAGGGAGGGACGGATGCATGTGTAGTCGGAAAAGACTGAGAGCAGACTTTGAAAAAAAAGTCCACGGCTGCCACGGAGGCGGCCGCGGTGGCCATTGCAACACAGGGGGCAAGTCAAGTGTCTTCACTCTGAAGGACTTCAACACTCTTACGGTTCCAGGGGGGGGCAATTGACCCCCCTTGCCCTATGGTGCGGACGCCCATGGCTCAGAACGAAGTAACAGAACGCACTGAAGAACAGCAAGGCCTGTGAAGAGCGACCTGAAAAACAGTAACAAACGAACAAGAACACAATGACTAATTAAAGTCACGCGGAACTTGCTTGCACGCACTGAAGAGCAGATACAAACCCACAAGCACAAACTGAACCGCAGAAAACGTTCTGAAAGCCACGAGTCTGAAAAAGCGCGAATTGTCTCTCACCAAACTTTTACTAACACGAGATTAGCAAAAGGAGCCCAAAGGGTGCCGCGCTTGGTTCTGAACTGGCCTTTTCTAGTCTCGTCGTACGTGCTTGACGTCACCGCGTTGTTGGCGATTGGAAATTCTGACAACTTTGTGCGACCGTGTGTATGCAAAACAAGTTTGAGCCAACATCCGTTGGAAAAAATCCTAGGATTTTGTTGTCGGAATGTCCGATCAATGTCCGATCGTGTGTATGGGGCATTACTGTGTTGGGACAGACGTTGGGGACAATGTCTATTAAAGTGGGGGGAGTATGTAGCGCTGGTAGATTTGCAATCTACCGCAGGTTAGGTAAATTTAGTAAATTGTGTGTTGGGAAGGTTGAAGGTTCGCCTCTGTTCCAGCTTGTCTGACGTTGTGTGTGCTTCCGTGCTGACCGTTTGGTGTCGCTGTTACCACTGGTCGGAGTTGGAAAGGCAACGCGTCGAAGTGTATAGATGCTCCTCTGTCTCGGAGAAAAGCTCAGTGGAGGTGGTCCTCCGAGTTGCATTCTGGGAAGGGGGTATTTATGGGACAGACGCCATGTTCTAAGGTTGTTTTACAGCCACCTGCTGGCCCTCCTGGCCGACAGGTATGCGTTAAGGAGCTACCTCCTGGTCCTCGGATCGGGAGGCCCATGATGCAGTGGTGCATGGTCCAGAGGCTTGTCTGGGGCCTACCACCGTGGCCGAGGAATGGTCCTGAGCTGTCGGTCCTGTGTGACGAAGCTGGACAACCGAGGATATCCCAGGGGAGGACCCGTCTTGGAGAGATCACGCGGTGAGCTGGTCTATAGAGGGGCCTGGTGACTCGGTTATAGGACGTATCCAAAAAGAAGTAACCATACAGCATAGTGTTGCCGGTTCAGCTTAAAGGTTCAAGCACTGTGACTGACCTTCATTCCAGAAAAATCTGATACATCCTGTGGCAGAGGATCGTACGGATTTACCCCCCAAACAAGTCTGTGGCAGAGACTTTTGATTCGTGCTGCGTACTGGCTGCTAGACAGTGAGAGAGGCCTATCGAGACGAGCAAGGAGTGTGTCCCACGAGGGGAACACATTCCACCTAATTATCTGAATTCTACCAGGACATTTGTCGCTAAGATTCTATAAGAAGATATTTGAGTTTCTCCTGAAAGTTTCCTTTTCCGCCTCTTTCCTGCTACTTCCTAAAGTTTGTTTGTTCAATAAAGCATTGAAAACGTACTCCAGTGTTGGTGCGTGTGTCGTCCAGAAGTAAACTCAACGGAACCCCTAGACCCGGTGTCGGTGAAACCAAGGGAAGCAAAGTGAAGGTAACAGACCCACTTAAACCAGCAGCTCCACCGTGAGTTAGTGCTACACTTGTACTATAGGTAGGAAAATGTGAATATTAGAGAATTAGAGGTGGGGATAGAGAAGGCTTTTTACATGTTTTATTCTCCTTTACAACATCACTTTATTCTGCTGATCTTCTGCAGCATCTTTACAGTCTATCGCTGTACTACAGTGATAACAGGGTGCATGTTGTTTTTTCACCAGGAACATCTCCTAATGCCGCATACACACGATCAGAAAACATCCCTTGTAATAGAAAAAAAGCATGACAGGACCTCTTTAATGTTAAATCTGGGGTCAAAAAGACCTCAAATCTCATATTTACACTAAAATGCAATAAAAAAGAAAGAAAGAAAGAAATGTCATATTCCCCCCCCCCCCCCAAAAAAGCCCCTTTAAGACTGTAGGGCGGAAGTGCCTGTCAGGGAAGAAAACCTGATCCTCTCCACCGCTACCAACGGCTCCAGTAAGCGGCAGAGGCGACCGGAGCATGGCAGGCCTCTCCCGCCCCCAATAGAAGTGAACTTGCGGCAAATCTGCCGCAGAGACGACTTTTATCTGAAAGAGGACCACCTGCTGAATAAGATACCGGGGTTATGGCAGCTATCTGCTGCCATAACAATGGTGGTCCTCTTCAAACAGCTGATGTATAACTGCGGCGGGCGGTCCTTAAGTGGTTAAGGGAACAGGTTTGGTTTTTTTATGGTTAACAAACGCTTTAAAGAAAAAATTGTTTGTTCTTCTCTTCATTATATAGCAAATATTTTATTTTCGCTACTCTTTTCTAAGTTCCACCCTAGTTACTGGTGGACGATTGTAGCGGCAGATACTAAGATCAGATGCATTTCCAAATATTGTAGTAACAGAATAAACAATTATATGTTACAATACAAACAGTGGGGTCTATTTACTAAAGGTTAGAGCCTACCCTCATTTCAGATTTTCTCCTCAGATTTACAGCGACTGCACTTCTGGGGAGGACATCCCTTCCGGCTGTTTGTAATAACAGACAAGCGGCTGCTTAGCCACATCGGTTTTTATTACAAGAAAGCCGACCATCTGGTACCAGGGTGATGTCTGCCGCTGCAAGCATCACCCCAGTACAACACTTTGAAGCACTATATTGGTAAGTTTGTCAACGATAATGATTATTACAAAAAAGTGACCACCAATAATCGGTCGACCCCTAGTTTGAGGTGTGTGAGTGTATGAACTTAAAAATGGATTGTTGTTAAATAGCTTTTTATGTGTTTTATAATGCCTGTTTGTAAAGTGTGGATGATGATGGTGCCTTGTGTCCTTTTTCCTTTTATTGGCAGCTTGTGTACTCTACTTACCTTGAGGAGTAATGGGCCACTGCTTCCTGACAGAAGCTGAGACTGGAGGGTCCAGGATATGGCTCAGGCTTTCTGTTAAAGATAGAAGAGTAACCACTTCTGGACCAAGCCTTTTTCTGACAGTTATTATTTACAATTTAAGCCCGGGTTCACACCTATTCGAATTAGATGCGGCTTACACCGCATCTAATTCGCAGGACATTTTAAAATACATTCATATGAATGCATCTGGTTCACATATGTGCGTTGCAGTCGCACTGCGCATTGCACAAAAAACGTGTGCGTTTTCTGGGCATTGCGGTGCGAATTACGGGCCCCTTATCTTCTATGGGATCTTCGCAGATGCATTGCGTTCTGAACATGGATTTTCTACTTCTCCTCACTACACCCCCCCCCCCTCCCTCCCCCTCTCCCTGCTCACTGATCCTGAGCTAAAACGCAGTGATTCCTTTGAACAGGAGATTTTTATCTCCCCAGTGAAACCTGAGCTTCAATTCGCACAGCACATGTGTGAATCTGGGCCAAAATAATTATTTTTTGCTAGAAATATACTCAGAACCACAAACATTATATATATATATATATGTATGTAGGAAGGCCAGTATGGTGGCCTGAATTTATGGGAGGAGCCCGGGGGGGTATTTAAGCAGCCCGCTCACCTGTGGTGCTTGTCGGTTTCCTGTGCGCGATACGTTACGTCACTAGGCCGACTATTTGAATACCAACGTCCGCAAGTTGTTGTCTCGCGAAGTTCCCGCATTGCTATTTCGTGCTCGAGAGTGTCAGTGTTTACCGATTCGTATCGTTCGTACCACGCGTCTGGCTTGGCTGTCGCAGGTAGGGTCCCGTCGGACTTTTGTTTTTACGCATTGTAAGATATCATGTCACTAAACCGTGATATCAAACTTACGAAGCACCCGCAACTTTTACGTACGTAACCGCAATGTATATCACTCGCACTATCGTTATGTAACCATTTCGTGTTATTTAAGGAAACCACCGCGACGCGTGCGTCGCTTCATTTCAGGCATGTCTAAACTGCTAAAAACATGAGTCAGCAGACAGCCATAGCGATTCGCAGTTCACAATCTTATCGAACCACGTCAGTTTGATACCAATCATTTCTCATTTCTGAACATTTCTAGATACATTTCTATCATTTCAAACCATTTCAAAATCATTTCTCATTTCAGTCACATACCGCGCTCCGATTCGAATCCAGTCGCACCTAAAAGATGCACCGATTCGCTCCGGTGTGCCCCAGTAGTTACGGCCTCATTTCAGTACATGCTCCAGAGTCACGTCATAAGCAGTCGATAAAAAAAAAAAAAAAAAAAAATACATATATATATATATATCGACTCACCGATTCGTACCTCTGTCATGGCTATCATTTCATTGCCACGTAGCACACTCCGATACGAATTTAGTCGCATGGAAATGCACCGATTCGTCTCGGCGTGCCCCAGGTATTTGCCACATTTCAGTACATGCTCCAGAGTCCGATTCGTAGTCAGTCGCTACAGCAGCACGACCGATTCGCGCCTCTGTCATGGCAAAACAATATGTTACACCTGCACTTACCGCGCTCCGCTTCGAATCCAGTCACATCCTCCATGCACCGATTCGTTACGGCATGCCCCAAGGCTCGGCCTCATTTCAGAAACATGCTCCAGAGTCCGGATCACAGCTAGTCGCAGATATCGGGCGACTGATCCGCATCTCTGTCATGGGAATTGCTACCATTTCACTCCCACAGCGCATCACCGTTTCGAAAACAGTCGCATCCGACATGCACCGATTCGTCACGGAATGCCGCAGTTGATTCGGCCGTATCCATACCTATACCAGAGCTCGGTTAGTTGCTAGTCGCAAAATGCGGCACAACCAATGCGAGCCTCGGTTAAGGTAAATACATTTCTCTCATTTCGTTCACACTGCGCTCCGATTCAAATCCAGATGCATCAATCATGCACCGATTCGTCCCGGTGTGCACCACTGTTTTTCAATTGCCTCATTTCAGTACATGCTCCAGAGCCCGGTTTACGGTCGGCTCAATCACGACACGACCGAGTCGGACCTCTGTCATGGAGTTCACTCATTTCATTATCAAGGCAAACATTTCAAAATCATTTCGTTGTCACAAGATTGCAAGTACCATACAAGTCATCGCTTCAAGGAAGTCAGCAAACCCTTCACGAATTATCACCTAAAAAAAAAAAAAGGCAAGAAATAAGTTGGGTAAGTATGACTTAGAGAATCAAAGGAAAAACTTGAAATTCATGTCACCCCCGATAGGTTACAGTCAACCAAAAAATACGAGCTAAAAGACAGGATATTCTCATCAGATCAATCATGTCACAGGCCGGCAGCGAAGACTTCACGGCCCCTCTGTCACCTTCCCCGGTCTCAGAGAGCGGCAGCGTGCAGTCCCTCAAGGGATGGACTATCCCCAAACTGACGGCGGAGCTAAGATGCAGAGGTGTGCCCTTCCCCGCCGCAGCGAGGAAAGGCGAGCTGTTCAAGCTCCTTTTTCCCCCACCAGCAGCAGGACCCAGTACTCAACAGGCATCCCTTCAGTCAATATCTTCGGCCATCGCACAACTTCACACGATGGTGTCGCCCCTGTCTACCTCGGTCTCAGACGTACAAACCAGGGTGGCACTCCTGGAGGCTCGACCGACCGCGGCTATCGGTGGTCCTTAAAACCAAAGACCCCAGACTGAACCGCAAGTTATCTGTCCCAGAATTCACCTTGGCCTTCGGCATGCTGAGAGACGTCCCATGCTCAGCCGCCCCCAGCAGAAGGGAAGAGCTGGATTGTACCTCCATACGGTAGTAGACTTGGGCTACAAGTATGGAGGAACTTCCTTTTACGATTACCACCGTTCCTTTTCCGCAAAGGCCGCAGCCAGACTCACACAGTTCCAAACAACAACAAATTGGAGTCTCATTGACACAGAGCTCTTCTGCCGCCATTTTGCCGGCTTACGCTCACCCCTAGGTGCGATTTGCCAGACCTCCACCCACACTGCCACCTGGTGCGCCAATGCGACTATCAAACGTCCTTTCGAATTTCCCTCTACCTCCGGTGCACTTCAGGGCCAGTCGGCCCCTGAACAAACGCCTCAGGTGGACAAATTCGGACGCCCAGTCCGAACCGTGGTGACGGGCAGCCATCTGCAATAATTACAATTACGGGTCCTGCAACATCAGTCAGTGCCGCCTACTCCACATCAGCACCTTATGCCAAAGAGCGCACCCAAGGAACTTGTGCGAAGTCAAACAACAGAAGAGGGCATGACTAAGCCGGATCAACGTCTTATGGCTAAGACTCTACCTCACCTCACATCCCACCCCCTCCCTGGCCACCTACCTTATCCAGGGCTTCACAGTAGGCTTTCACACAGGCCTCATTTCACTACCCCACAGTACGTACGAATGTGGGAATCTTCGTTCAGCAGCCATCGACGAACAAACCATAGATCGGCTCTTACAAACAGAACTAGACCGAGAGTACGTTATAGGCCTTTCACTCAGCCCCCTTTCAGCACTTGGAGAGTCAGCCCTATTGGGGCTTGTCAAGGGCAAATTCACAAATAAATTACGTTTGGTGTACGACCTGTCTGCGCCGCATTCTTCCCACATCCCCAGTCTCAATTCCCTGATTCCCTCCGAAGAATTCTCCCTAAAATATTCCTCCGTAGACATGCCGATACAAACAGTCATCAAAGCAGGTACAGGTGCCTGGCTTTCCAAAGCCGACATCTCGGATGCCTTTAAGCTCCTGCCTATCCACCCATCCCTTTGGTGCTGGCATGGCATCAAGTGGAAGGAGGCATATTATTTGGCCACAAAACTGACGTTCGGTTCGAAGAGCAGCCCTTGGCTCTTCGACACATTCGCTCAGTCTCTTGCTTGGATACTGTTACACAAGGCTCAGTGACAAAAAGTCATCCATTACCTGGACGACTTCCTACTAATAGAACCTCCCAGCAAGCCCCCAGGAGACCTCGACAAACTCAGAGCGATATTCGGAAAACTCAATCTTCCCATCGCTGAGCACAAAGTAGAAGGCTCAGCACATAACATCACCTTTCTCGGGGTCAACTTAGACACCTGCGCTATGCAAGCCAGTCTCCCCCTCGACAAACTAACCCGCATTAAGGCGGTCCTTCACAAATTCACCCACACCAAGGGGTGTACCAAGAAGCAGTTGCAATCTCTCCTGGGAATGCTGAATTTCGCCATGCGAATTATTCCACAAGGCCGCACCTTCGTGTCACGCCTGCTGAGATTCCTGCCAGAAACACAAGACCCCGATCAGATCTTAAATCTAGACTCCGCAGCAATAGCGGACCTATCTATGTGGGACGAATTCCTGTCCTCCCAGAATGGTATATCCCTAATTATACCCATGGTTTCAGCCCTGTCACCCCAGGTGGTGACAGATGCTGCAGCCACCACAGGTTTCGCGGCAATTTTTGGCCATCATTGGTTTTCAGGACCCTGGCCTCAACAGATACTGTTGATACCCGGCTTTATTCAAACATCTTCCCTCTTCGAACTCTATCCCATAGTGGCAGCTGCACAACTCTGGGGTCACCATTGGACAGGGCAAACAGTAATCTTCACCACCGACAATCATGCCACGGCAGACATCATCAACAAAGGCAGGTCCAATTCCCTAGCAGTCATGTCCTTCCTGCGCAGATTGGTACAACTGTCCTTACAGCATCAGTTTAACATACACTGTGCATTTATTCCAGGCAGATACAATTTAGCTGCTGACGCACTGTCACGTTTTAACTACACCTCCTTTTTCAAACAGGTTCCCGGAGCCGATCCAGTGTCGGCCCCTATCCCTGCCTGGTCACAACTGACCCTGGACTAGTTCAACATTTACAAGGAGCAACGCAGCTCATCAATCACTCACTCTCTCATAACACACTCAAAGCCTACCAGACAGCTTGGAAGGCGTTCAATAAATTTCTCACATCCTGCCGTAAAGGACCAATAGATGTCAAACAGGTACTGGCCTTCATTTCATACTGCCACACTCAGCTGGCTTTATCTTACAATACCATTCGGCTACACCTAGCCGGCATACAACACTTCGTGACCCTGGAAGACCCCACAAAATCTTCACTGTTCTCATCACACGCTATACGAGCCATCCTAAGGGGCATCCAGAAACAACAACCAGTGATCAGTACTAAGCGCTTACCCATTACGGGGCCCATCTTCAGGGATATGTCGACTATTCTGGCTACTTCGCCAGTCGGTCTGCTGCCCAGCACGGTCCTACAAGCAGCCATATAGTTGGCTTACTACGGGTTCTTGCGACCTGGCGAATTCACCTATAACCACCCCACAGACCAAGTATTATGCAGACGGCACTTGCTTCGCCACCAAGACCATTTCATCCTTCACCTCGAGGTTTCTAAAACCCACCAAACAGGCTCTGGAGTGGACATTCACCTCTACAGAACCAATAACAGCTGGTGTCCAGTCACCGTACTTAACCGTCTCCTCTCACTCCTGCCTGGACAATCGGACACCAGTCCTCTTCTACCATTCCCAGTTAAACCCTTAAACGCATGTCAGTTTGTAAAACACATAAGGATACTTCTCCGCAATCTTCACCTTAACCCCAGTCAGTACTCCGGACACTCCTTCCGCATCGGAGCAGCCTCCGCAGCAACCCGCCAGGGGGTTCCAGACCACATCATCAAAAGACTAGGCAGATGGAAATCAGCCTGCTTCGCCCGGTATATACCCAATCCTCAAGTAGAGATGGCACAGGCATTCTCCAAATTGGCTCAATGAATACCTGAAAACCAATAATATATTATACCCCTACCTGAATGTTTTTGCCCCCTTATTTTGGCATACCGGCCATTAGACCAAGGCACACTTTCAGGTCCATTTCATATGGTAAGTCCACACTTCCAGGTCTATTTCCGATGGTAAGTCTTATCTTTACTATAAGTGTTATCTATGTCCATATCGGACATAGGGCTCCGACCATAAGTAGGAAGGCCAGTATGGTGGCCTGAATTTATGGGAGGAGCCCGGGGGGGTATTTAAGCAGCCCGCTCACCTGTGGTGCTTGTCGGTTTCCTGTGCGCGATACCCACCCTCCCATCCCCATTTCACAGCATTTCTCAACTATTCATTTCATTCATTTCTCTTACAGAATAATCATTTCTTAAACCAGGGTATGCCCCCTTATTTTGGCATACCGGCCATTAGACCAAGGCACACTTTCAGGTCCATTTCATATGGTAAGTCCACACTTCCAGGTCTATTTCCGATGGTAAGTCTTATCTTTACTATAAGTGTTATCTATGTCCATATCGGACATAGGGCTCCGACCATAAATATATATATATGTGTTTATTTGTGCAGCGGCCTTTCAAAAGAAATTTTTGGGGGAAAATTAACTGAATTAAAAAATAAAATTTACAGTAAATTTATTAAGCCCAATTTTTTGGGATATTGTGATAGACGATGTTACTCCAAGTACATAGATATCGAACATGTTATGGTTTAAAATTGCAAACGCTCGTAGAATGGCGAGAAACTACAATACTTAAGAATCACTATAGACAAGCATGGAAATTTTTGATGAATACTGTGGATTTCATATCGGCGCCATTGGCAGCCAAGTAAATGAGTACGTAACTTCTGAGTTACTACATTGGAGACTCGATTGAAGCTGATTCCGGCTTAGTTTGCGACTCTGGCATGCTGGCAGACGTGCCGGCTGGTCGCTCCATTCTCCTGGTGGGACTGGAGACCCGGGCAAAGCGGTGGAAGGCGGCAGGCGGGGGGGATTGTCGTGTCCTCTCCCACTCCTTATGATGACAGCTGAGCAGCTTCTGAGCCACATCGGTTGTTATCATAACAAAGCCAACCACCAGATCTAAAAAGCGGTACCGGGGTGAAGGCTGCAGCTGCTTATCACCCCGGTACAACCACTTCCTCAAAGCGCTGTACAGATACGTTGTTTTGCGGGAAGTGGTATGCTACAGGACTTATTTGAGCTTTAATTAATATTTATTTTTTCCTTGCACAGTGTGCCACTTATTGGCTGAGAACAATCAGCTAATCTCTCAGCCAGAGAATGGACGGCAGGATTGTCATCTGGCTTCGGCAGCACAGCAGAAGCCAGATGTCGTAAATCTGACTTCCTAACAAAAAAGGATCCTAGCAAGTCCCAGATAAGAGGACAGATCATTGCTAAACCGTTTGTGCTTGACAGCCCCCCCTCTTTTATTTCTCAATCCCATTCTTACATCAGTTTCCTCAGTCCCCCTGCATATCACAATCCCCCTTCACATCACAGTTTACAGTAGTGTTCTGAACCCCCGTTCACAATGGTATCTTAATCTTCTCCCCCACTAGATATGTGCATTCGTTTTCGTCCGAATGCATTTTCGTCTGAATTTTGGGTATTTTCGTTATCGTTTTAACAAACGATAAGGAACATGCAGAATCCGAAAACTGAAGGATCCGACATAAACAAATGCTTTATTTTCGTTTTCGTTGTAACAACAGTTCGATATAGATAGGAGATTCGACATGACGCTGACAATAGCGATCTGTGTCCATCGAACCTGTGGTCGAATGTGCCTAACCTTAGCTCTATTAGTTCAAGATTATTCTACATAGAGAGAAAAGATTCGACATAGAGAGAAAAGATTCAACATTATAGAGACAATAGCAAAAAAGGTTGAATGTGCCTAACCTAACTCTATTAGTCCAAGATTATTCGACATAAAGAGAAAAGATTTGACATGAAGATTCAACGAAGCAGTCGCCGTGAGCGGAAATTTATGGTCAAATGCTCCGCCCATAGGCTATAGAAGAATTCTAATGTTGGTTGCCTAGTAATAATAGTTAATAAATATAATTATTACTTGTATCATACAACATTAGAATTCTACTATAGCTTGTAGGCGGAACATTCGACCGGAAATGTACGATTGCAGCGTTGTACAGTTTAGCTGCTCCGTCGAATCTTCTTAGAACATTCGACAGACACCATAAGCCATCAATGACAGATTCAACCTTAATTATTTCAGATTTTCGGACAAATGCATTTTTTAAAGAAACAAAATAAAATTTCGGGAGTAACTAAATAAATTTATTTTTCGGACGAAAACAAAATACCGAAACGAAATATTTCAGTGTGCACATGTCTATCCCCCACCTTTACAGCACCTCCCCACAGCTTTGTCCACTGCCCTCCTTCACATCACAGTCCCCTGCAACTCTGGCCCCCTTCACATTATACAGCTCCCTGCTTCTCTGGGCCCCATCACGTTACACAGCACCCTGCATCTCTGCCAGTTTCCCATCTTAACCTCCCAGCTCTGCCCCATCAGAAAACAGCCTCCACAGCTCTGCCCCTTGCTACCTTATTTGGGCTCACAGAGCTGGAGACACAGTGGGAGACACAGCAGCACTGAATAGTGGGCAGGAGCGGGAGGTGCTGAAGTTAACCAGCAGGTGATTGGTTGCTAGGGTTGCCTTGCAACCAATCACCTGCTGGTTAACTTGTAAAGTTATCTTCAGAAGCTCCGTTCTTGCCCAATATTCAGAGCTGCTCCCACTGTGTCTCTGGCTCTGTGTGCAGAATGGTTCTGCCTCCTGCTCTCTGCTCCACCTAAATAGCTGGACTGTGGCGGTCCGGATGGCACAGTGTCTCGGTATGCATTTAGCCCACAGTCCGCCATTTAGTGATGTCTGCTTTAAATGTTAAATAGATGTTTGTTTTTATGTTTATTATTATGTTTGCTTTGTGTTTATGTTAGGTACTCACCACTGCCAGAATATTGAGGGCAGGAACTTGGAGCTGATCCCTCCACAGATGACGTTGCTCGATCTGGAAAACATGAATGTAAAGCAAAACGTAAGTCTCACATGCGTAGTCATAAAAAAAAAGCAGTGAGCTGGAAACAACAACCATATAACTGCAATATATAATGATATATTTTATTTTACTCACCAGCTCTCTGATGCTTGGCTGGACCCTTTCTGCTGACTCCAGGGACATCCTCATCTGCAAGCAGGCCATCTCTCAGCTCTGCCTCCCACTGTCTGAAGACCACAGCCTTTCCTCCAGTAGACTGGGCCAGGAGATGCTTCTCTATCTTTTTATTAACTGACGCCCGACAATCATAAAACCTGCAAACTCATACCAACAACTCTCATACCAACACCAACATTCTCACTCACAAGACTCACACCCCCATTCTTACTCCCAAAAATTCTAATTTCACCAAAAGCACTAAACCACATAAAAACAACCACAAATACAACAATACCACTCTCTGCTCTGCTCTCTGCTCCTCCCTCACCACACCACTATACCCCCTCTCAAAATGGCGTACAGGGGCGGAGGCTATAGCCACATGTCAAAAACAAAGTAAAAAAATTGAGATTTCGAATAGTTATGAATATCCGCAATGTATTAGAAAAGTACAAATCCATTCGAAGCACGTTAAGCAGCGCCGCAGCGCCATTGTCAGACATGTAAATTTACGAATCAACAAACAAAAAAAAGTTATGAATGTACGAATCCATTTGAAGCACGTTAGAAAGCGCCATTGTGGGAGAGACACGTAAAATTCCGAATCAACAAACAAAAAAAAAAGTAACGAATTTATGAAACCATTCAAAGCACGTTAGGCAGCGCCATTGTAAGAGAGACACGGAAAATTACGAATCAACAAACAAACAAAAAAAAAGTTCCGAAAGTAGGAGTTGTGTCCAGAATCAACGAAAAACAATGTACTCTAACGAAAATACAAATTATAAATCAACTAAAAATAAAGCTTTCAGAAATACGACTCATTCCGATTCAACGAAAAATGTCACTTGCGAAAATACGAATTAGTCCGAACACGAAAATCCCATTTTACGAAATTACGAATAATTACGAATCAACAGCACCAAAAAGAAACGAAACTAAACTAAACAAATTTTTTAGTTGTGCACAAGTCTTGAACAGAATTTGTTCTCTCTTGAGAAAAGGAGATTAAGGGGGGATATGATCAACATGTACAAATACATAAGGGGTCCATATACCCTGTTTCCCCGAAAATAAGACCTAGCGTGATTGTCGGTGATGGCTGCAATATAAGCCCTACCCCCCAAAAAGGCTGTAGTTAAAGTCCTTGTAGGGCTTATTTTCAGGGTAGGGCTTATTTTCGGGGAAACAGGGTAGGGCTTATATGGGGGGTAGGGCTTATATTGCAGCCATCACCGACAATCACGCTAGGTCTTATTTTCGGGGAAACAGGGTAGTGAACTTGGTTTTTATATGTTGAATTAGATGGACTTGTGTCTTTTTTCAGCCTGACTAACTATGTAAATATTTAATTATTAGGAAGTTGAAGGTATTTGGTATAACACAGATCCTCCCTGAATCTAGATGTCACTCCAAACTAGATGAAAGAGCCAGGAGGAACCTCTTCAAAGAGGCTACCAAGAGGCCTACAACAACTCTAAAGCAGTTGCAGGAATCTATGACAAAGCGTGGTCATTGTGGCAACAATATCACAAATTCTCCACAAATGTGGCTTGTATGGGAGGGTTGTGAGAAAAAAGCCACTCCTCAAGTAAGGCCATATGGAGTCATGACTGAGCTTTGTCAAAACGCACCTTGAAGATTCTGAGACCACATGGAAAAAGGTGTTATGCCCCGTACACGCGGTCGGATTTTCAGACGGAAAAATGTGCGATCGGAGCGTGTTGTCGGACATTCCGACCGTGTGTGGGCTCCATCGGACATTTTCCATCGGATTTTCTGACACACAAAGTTTGAGAGCAGGCTATAAAATTTTCCGACAACAAAATCTGATCGTGTCAATTCCGACCGTGTGTGGCCAGTTCCGACGCACAAAGTGCCACGCATGCTCAGAAGAAATTCCGAGATGGAACAGCCCGGTCTGGTAAAATTAGCGTTCGCAATGGATACAGCACTTTCGTCACGCTGCAATGTAAAAAATGGTTTAATACAGCGCACTTTCTTCTTCTTTATAATGTGAGAAGAATGAAGTAGTTTTGCTGCTCATATTCACACAGACTTCTCCCAACTTCTTTCTTTATTATTTATCGTGATTCCCTCAATATATTTTGATCTGTCACATCTGACAAAATTTATTTTTTGTTGTTTTATTTATTTATTTTTAAAGGCTGTTTTTTTTTTGGGGGGGGGGGGTTGTATTTTTTTCAAGGCTGATCTTTGTTTTTTTTTATTTTTAGTTTTACTCCATAATATTTTTGTGTGTGTTTTGTGTGTCAAGTTACCACAACACCATTATTATCTTGTATTATTTAATCTCAAGAAGGTTGCTTGGTGTTGGTGTCCCTTGTTAATTTCACACTGTCCTTTTTTAAGGAAAACACACATAGGCGAGTATAATTGAAACAAAAAATCCTTTATTAAGGGCTCAGAACCAAACAAAGAGGGAGGCAACGCTGGAGAAACAGCAGAAATTGGCGAAGCCTTGGACCCCCAGGGCAGACATCAAATATTTTCATGCAAAATTGGTGGTCTGAGGAGTCCTTATCTAAGGGAGTGCAGTCTGGTCCAGAAGTCCCAGAGATCTTGAAAGCAGCAGATGACATCTGTGTCCCCAGGCTGTGGTACTACAAGAGGCTGCATCTTTTGCCAGACCAGACTGGACCCAGGGTCATCACTCTCTGGTTTTCCTTCCACGCTGTGGCTCTGGTGTTGGAGATGTGGCAGGAGGAGGAGTAGGACCTGGAGGAGGAGGAAGAGGAGTAGTAGGACCTGGAGGAGGAGGAGGAGGAGTAGTAGGACCTGGAGGAGGAGGACTATGTGTGAGGTTACAAATGTGGGTAGCACATGTTATTTGGCCCCTCAACCCCTTATTGAGAGCTTCCAAAATTAAGGACTCACACAGGAGTCGTTGGCCCTCCTCCATCTGCAGCATTTTGCGGGCAGTTATGGCTTCTCAGGGCCTCTGTAGCCCTCCAAAAGAGGCTTATGGCAGCCTCCTCCAGGTTACTCCTCTTCCTGCCACTTTGTCTTTGAAGGTGTATGGTAGGGACCTGGATATCAGGCAGCCTGCTTGGCCCGGCCACCTCCTGGCTGAGACTTCCCTGTGTATGAAAAAGGGACATGGTTGTAGTTTTTGCATCATCAATCACAATCATAAATTAGTATTCCAAACTAACATCTATTTAACATCATTGATTGGACAACCAGAAATATTTAAAAGAATGCTATACCTGGCTCAAGCTAGGCTCCTCCACATGTTGCTGCCTGGAAGGCCCAGGTTGGGCGTCAGAAGCCTCAGCTGGGGGGGAAGGAAGCGTGGAAGGAAGAGTGGAGAGTGCTGGCCTGGGTTCAGTCTGACCTGCCAGAAAATGCAGCCTGTCATAGTACCACAGCCTGGGGACACAAATGGCATCTGCAGCTCCTGATCTCTGGGAATCCTGGACCTTCTTGTGCTCCCTTAGATAAGTGCTCCTCAGGCCACCAATTACGATCTTCAAATAGGTGATGTCTGCCGTGGGGATCACCGGCTTCACAATTTCCAGCAATTGATCCAGCGCTGCCTTCCTCTTTGTTTGGTTCTTATATTCAGGGTGGTTTATCTGCCACAGACAAGGCAGCTCCCTGAGCATATCTATGAAGATTGGCATAAAGTCATGATCCTTCAAGATATCCATTTTCACTGCAAGACACAACACAAGACAAACCCTAATGTCAGCCTAAGGTCCTATAAACTTGTGCAAATACAGGCCTCAATCTAGAAGCAGTATAGGCCCAATGTTAAATCTTACCTTCGTTATCACGATCGGCGCCTCCATTACTCCTTCCTCCACTCACAGATCGTACGTACTACGCATGCGTGTTACGCTTTATAGACACTATGCATGCGTGAAACTCCGCCCGTCCCTGACGTTCTTTCTAGTCTATTCCCCGCCCCTTCTCGTTCGGCGCAGTGGGGAAGAGCACATGGTGGAGACAGAGCAGGTGTCTGATAATTACACCAACGAGGAGGAGGAAAGCCCGGAGCCTGAAACATCCCGATCCAGAAGGAGACGATTTAAGGCATCAAATATGTCCTTTGGGGAGATGTTGGAGATGGTCGACATCCTGAAGTGGGCCGACTATGACGGGCAGTATGGACCTTTCCCCAACCCCAATGTCCGAAAGGCCAAGATCATGGTGAAAGTGGTCAAAAGTCTGCACCGGAATTTCGGGGTACGTCGATTGAAAGATCAGCTCAGGAAGCGGTGCTCGGACCTCAAATTAAGAGAGCACGAGCAGTACAGAAAGATCCGGAGAGTGCTGCAAAAAAGTAAGTAGTTGTGCTGTGTTCCTAGTCTTTATGTGTTTATTATGTTCGTGCTGCTCCATGTGCTTTTCTTAACTATTATCCAGTTTAAAATGTCAACTTTCATGTTCATGGGCACATTATTCTTTCGTATCAAACATTTTTCTTTCGGCTTATAAAACACCATTGTTTTGGCAATATGCATTTGCCCACATTTTTAGGGGCCTACTTGTCTGAAAATAATTTGGTTGTGTAGATGGGTTTGTTACTAGAATCAAATGCAAACTAGATTCTGTGTAAGGAGAGGACACTCAGCAGCTGGTTACACATCTGGACGCTGGAGCACTAGTGTGGGACACCAGAACACCCTTTTTATTAAGGGGCCCACACAGGTGCTCCAGTGTATACTATAGGGGTGTCTTCATCTCTGAAGCTTGTACAAAACAGGTAAAGTATTGAAGCTTGACAAAGGATACTAAAAATTCTACATCTTGGAACTCTGCCAAAACAGACAATTGTACCCCACTTCCAAGCAATGTTTCATATTGATAGTTCTGCCATCAAATATCTGTGTGCTAAGTATACCATTTTTTTTTTCATAGGGGAGAAAAGATTTGGAGGACACCCTTCACCCGAGGAGACCAGAGACCCCCCACCTCTGGAAGAAGGGGAAATTCACCCAAGACAAACAGAGCAGGAGGAGGAAGACGTGGTGGAAATTGGCACCACAACAGGTGAGTGTCTGCGACCACAGGCTCAGGTAAGAGATGGATTCCGGCATATTTATAATACATGTTTTTTTTTTGGTTTCTATCTTTTTAGGTGATCGTGATGTTGTGGATCCAGATCCTTTCACCTCGGAAAGTGCACAGATCCTGATTGGGGAGATCATGGGGTGTAATAGGGACTTGGAAAACATCAAGAAAAACATCAATGATGTTCTTCAAAAAAATAAGAACATCATTGATGTTTTGGGGAGAGTTTAAAACCCCTCCAAATCCCTTTGTTTTTTGGTGTGCTACAATTTTTTAAAATTGGAGAAAAGCCAAATTTTGAAGATGCACACAGTGTGTCAACATGTGCTATCTGCCATCACGGGATATCAATGGATGCGTTTTGGGGGTGCAACCCCTTCCTCAATAATAAAGTAGCTGAGAGGAAGGGGTTGTTTCCCCAAAACACGTCCCTTGATCCCCCATGATGGCAGCTAGCACATGTTGATATTCGGCTATTTGTGTGCATCTTCAAAATTTGGCTTTTCCTGGGGTGACTTCACCCCATCTGAACGCAATATCAAACACAGTTTCTAAATACTCATGTCTGATATTGCCTTCAAGTTCTACCAAATGTGAACTTTGTAAGTTCAAGATTTGTGTCTTTCTTGTTGGTTTTAAACATGCCTGTTTTATCTTAAATGGACATTTCTACTTTTTCTAATGTGACCCCAAAATTGTTATACAACAAACATGTTGGTTTGTTTTAAAAACCTTTTCTAAATGCACATGTGATTGTGCAGGTATTAAAAAGATTGTTAATCAAGAATGTTTGGATTATTGTCTCAACGCTACAACACTTTTGGGGTGCTCTAATTGCTGCTTTCTGTGACAATGGGTGTTATTTCCTAAGGGCAAATCCACTTTGCACTACAAGTGCAGTTTCAAGTGCACTTGCAGTGCAAAGTGGATTTGCCTTTAGTAAATAACACCCAACAGTGCTTTGTAAGGTTACACAATCACGCCATTTTCAGGACTCACCACATTTCTGTCAGGGTCAGCTAAAACAAACACAAGCACTTATTTTGGTTTTTTTTTAATTTGAAAAAGGTTTTACACATTGTCTGGCATATTGATAGCCCCCCTACCCGCAAAGAATTAGCCAGACATCACGGGCACTCAGGGGGGGCAAGCCAGGACGGCCACTTTCAAGCGCTGTCAGGGTTGGTTCATTTTGAATTCCGGCTTCAGGCCCAACTGAGCCAGCATAGTTGGCAGAATGTTGCCGTAAAAAGTTGTGTGGAACACAGCACGCCAGGATAATGTGATTCAGTTTGTACTCCACCATATGTATGGGTGTAAGAAATAGGCGGAAGGGGGGCGTGGCCAAGCGATGGCAGAGTGAGGATGCACACCTCGGAGCTCTGTGCGGGGAAGCCCTGAGAACGGACAGTAATCTTGCCTAGAGAGAGCCGGAATTCATGCCAGGGGACCGCAAACACCCACTGGACTCGGGGGTACAGAAGGGTTCGGAAATAACCCATTATTTCCTTAGGCAACACGCTGCCTCTTCCCCCGCCACCTCGGCCAAGATGGCGCCGCCTCGAGTGCCTCCGACGAACGCTGCCGCCTCAGCTAAGAAAAGCACTCAGCCGGGAACAAATGCAGGAGGAGACCGTCCAGCTTCTAATGACAGGTCAGCATCTCCTATTCTATCCCCTGTGATCCCCATCACTGACACCCAATTTAGCTGCAGCCATACAAGGGAGACAGGCGGTAACATGGAGGAATCCCTTAGGGACATTGTGTCTGGTCTGCCTACAAGACAAGATCTGCAGGAAATGGCGGCATCCATTGTCAATGCACTTTCCAGGGAACTACATGACTTGCGCCAGCAGGTAAACACGGTGGATGAAAGGGTCACTGTACTAGAGTCCTCAGCATCCACATCAGACGCCCGGATTGCCGCCATGGAACAGGAACAGCGTGGCTTTCGCCGCCATCTTGTGGACATACAACTAAAGCTGGATGACGGCAAGAACAGGAGCAGACGTAATAACTTGCGCCTCCGCGGCATTCCTGAAGCTACCATGGGCTCAGATCTCTGTGCAACGGTGGCGGCTATCCTGAACCAGGTCCTTGGAAAACCACCGGCAGCAGAACTACAGCTGGACAGGGTCCACCGTATCCCAGGTCCCAGGACTCCCCCCGCAGCATCTCAAGATCCTGATGCCACAGACCTCCCACAGGATGTTCTGTGTAGGGTACACTTCTTCACCATAAAGGAGGAAATCATGCGGTTGGCCTGGGAGTGCGGCCCCATAGACTTTGATGGCGCATTGATCCGGATATACCCGGATATCTCCAGGCAAACAAGAGCAATGCGAGGCCTTATGAGACCACTGCTGGAGGTCGTCCGGGCGGCAGAGGCGACGTACCGCTGGGGTCACCCCTTCCACCTAATTGTGCGGAGGCAGGGAGCAGAATTCTACCTATGCTCTCCAGACCAACTTCCAGATCTATTCAGCTTCCTAGCCAAACCCCCTGTGAGTGTCCCCAACTGGTTTGACTACCTGTTGTCACTGGAGGCCCTAGGCCCACCTCTGCCCAGGCCGCAACGTTCCCGTAGACCACGCTCACGAGCCACTAGCCGAGAGACTGCTAGACCTCACCCGAGGTCCGCCGAAGCGTAACTTCCTATCTTCTCCCAAGACCCGGTAAGACCAGATGAAAGCTTATGTTACATCACCCCACTGGGCTTCCAAGAACATTAGAACCTACTTCCCAAGAGGCCTGTAAAACTGGGTTACTGGGTGTCTTTCTTGGGCCTGTCTAGATTGCCCTACCTTGTGCAACCTCAGGAACAATGCCCCTTTGATATACCTACAACTCCCACCCTGGAATTACGGGATGTCAGCCATCACCCACCAGCTTAATCATTAAGGGGCCGGACTGTCATGGACTCGTGCCAAGCCTTGTCCGGTACAACGCCTTCTTCGCTCAGGCTCACCATCAGTGGCGGATGGGGAAGATGGATGCAATAAGGAGACCAGTGACTTGGACCCCAGCCCTGACACTTTAAGATGGCTCTGCAGAACTTTGTCTCCGTCTGGAAAAATTGGCCCTCCATTCCCAGATAAGTGTCCTGAGGGCCCGGTCTGTTTATTTGTCTCCCCTCCATTTGCCCTTTTGTTTTGTTATGTCCCCCCCTATTTGCTAGACACCTTAGTAGTCATGCGGGGCACCCCTGGGACCCCTCACTCTCCCTAGCTTCTTTCTGAAGGATGTTCAGGTTGTTATGCATTAGGAGGGGGAGGGAGGCTCAGGGCCATAATGGGTAACAATCCCAGGGACGTGACATTAGTTGGTGACGTACTTTTTATGATATGTTATGTTTTGTTGTTTAATTTCCTACCGCTTTACTACATTATTCTATTACTACATTGTATTATTTTTGCGCTATTGGTATTAACCTCGCCCTTCATGATTCGCCCTGGTACCCCCGGGTGAGAAGGTGAAAGACTCTTGATGCTGGTGTGGCGGGCCTTGCCATGAGGCGTCGGGGCGGACCCCACTGCCAATATCTATTGCCTGTGTTGGCAGGGAGGATCGGTCTGACGTCCATGAGCCTCCTGGGGACACCTTCATCTAAGGATCACGACAGAGGGTGTTTGTCAGCCATGATGCAGGTACCAATCATTAAAGGGTTTTTTCAGCTGTTATGGTTCTCATGTTAGACACTCTATAATTCTCAGAGGCGCTACCCCCCCCCCACATCTCCACATATTTTGTATATTCAAATCACTGCCTAAACTCTACTCACTTTTAGAGTAGATTAAAACGCTCTTATCACCCCCACATTAGGGCGGACTCCTGTGTAAACACTTTAAGTGTGCATCAGGGGCCCATAGTTAGTCTAAGACAGAAACCGTTCACTCCCCTTACCCCATCCTCCCTCCCCTCCTCTTTCCCTCTCTCTCCATTCTTTCCCCTCTGGTCTATTTTTTTCAAATTCTAGCCCTCTGCCTGTGGGGGTGTCTGCTTTTGGGACTTTCCCACACGCATATCGACCTCCATTTCCCTGCCAGAAGACATGATGGGTCACCTAAAGATTACCTCTCTAAACGTGCGTGGCCTTAATGTACCAGAGAAGCGCTCTCAGCTCTTGGCTGACCTGCGTAGGGGCAAAACACATGTCGCTTTTCTGCAGGAAACGCACTTCCGTGCAGACTCTATACCCAGGTTGACTAACGGGGCCTTTCCGGTGGCATACCATAGTGTCTCTCCGATCTCCAAATCGAAGGGGGTTAGCATTATTTTGGCCAGGTCGGTTCCTTGGGTGTTCGAGGCACAGCGAGCGGACGAGCAGGGTCGTTTTCTTCTCCTAAAGGGCAGAGTGTCCGATCTGCGGGTTACCTTCGCAAATGTTTACTTCCCCAATGTAAACCACCCCCAATTCCTACGTAAGCTTCTTTCGGAGCTCCTGGAGTTCTCGGAGGGGATGCTTATTTTTGGCGGAGACCTTAACTTTGCCATGGATCCAGCCATGGACGTCTCGCGGGGAGCCTCACATCTGTCCTACTCCTGCCTGAGGCGTCTCAAGGCAGACCTACACACCCTACATCTTGTTGACCCTTGGCGGCTGCTCCACAACCAAGATAGAGATTATACATTTTACTCTCAGGTGCACCACACCTACTCGCGGTTAGACTACATACTGCTGTCACATAAAGATTTGCCAAGGTAGTCTCTACGTCCATTGATGTTATATCTTTCTCCGACCATGCCCCAATTCCCCTGACCCTCCAGTTGGGGCCAATGATTCGGTCTCCTCCCTCATGGCGACTAAATGAAGCATTGTTTCAATCGGAGGAAACACGTGCGGAGCTACTGAGCGCTACGGGAGTACTTTTCCATCAACGAGGGATCAGTCCCCAACCCCCTTGTGATATGGGAAGCCCACAAGACGGTTGTGAGAGGGATACTGATCAAAATAGGGGCCCGACTTAAACGGGACAGATTGAAACGCACGGAGGAACTAATTGCACTGATTCGTAAGCTAGAAAGTGTACATAAGGCTAGCCTTGCTCGTACAACCTTTCGGGATCTTCAGAAGGCCCGGGAGGAGCTTAGCACTCTCCTTTTCCAGAAGACCAAACAGAAACTAGCATGGGCACGTCGTACTATGTTTGAGTACTCAAACAAACCGGGATCACTCCTGGCCAGAGCCCTGCAGGGCCCTCGTACGGACAGAAGCTAAATACCTCCTCAGATATGGCGGAGGAGTTCCGCTCCTTCTATACAGGCCTCTATAACCTAGACAGATCGCAATCCACGGGCTCCCCTAGGGAGGGCAGGCATACCCCTCAATCTTATGTAGCTGCCTCAGGCATGCCACCACTACCTGACGAGGTAAGGGAAGAACTGGACGAACCCTTGACTGTAGAAGAACTGGGAGCTGCTTTGGCCTCTTCGAAATCAAAAAAGGCTCCTGGCCCTGATGGACTAACCCCAGTGTACTACAAAACCTTCTTTGACTTACCGGCGAAGCCCTTCGTTTCTGTCCTCAACACTCTCACGGAGGGGAACCTATTCCCCATAGACACCCTTAGGGCCTATATCTCCCTCATCCCGAAAGAAGGTAAAGACCCACAACTTTGTGGGAGCTATCGCCCAATTGCCCTTCTGAATTCGGATCTCAAGCTCTTCGCAAAAATTTAAACTGTGGAGTCAAACAAAAAAAATTAGTCTTTTTGCACATAAACATGGAAAGCAGATTAGACATAAACATTCTTGGCCAACATCAAGATAACCTTTATTTATGGGAATTTTTAAAGACCAAAGTATAAGGTACACCTATCATATCCCCCCCCCCCTCTCATGGGCCATTTCTAACATTATAGGGGGGGAGCTCTTGGACAGGTAACCCTCTCCACTTCATTGAGAGATGAATGCCTAAATAATGTTTATTACCTGGAACAGCCCCTCCTTAGTTACACTATTGACAGCCCACTGGACAGGTAAAAGAAGTGTCATAATACAAAGATATAAATACACACTGTACACATTTGAGCACATTTGGACATTCTGCTATTACCTATCAAGATAATAATAGGATACCAAAACTTTAAACAGTACCATTTGAAAGTATACAGGCAAGCCCTTGCACTACATGCTTTGGGGAGTTCACCCATACATCTGACCACAAAAGAGGCAAAGTCAGCAGATAGAGGATTGAGGATAGATAGAGAATTGGTATCAGCTGACTTAGCAGTTGGGGGAGGGAGGGTTCCAAATGATTTGGGGACCCCCCAAAAAAAGCCTCTGGCACTCTGCCTGAATTTAAAGCACAAATCACATTTCAAAACATTTTAGGGGTGTTTGGGGTAAAGCACTACTATGGAGCTGATAAAATACATTGTTAAGTGACTACATGAGGTGAATATAGGGCCAGGAGAGCATGCTGGGGAGGTAAGTGAAGGCAAATATGTATGAAGGAGCAAAAAAATAATTACAAAAACATCAAGCATGCATGAGTACAAAGGGGACATTCACAGCATATTACAATCATGGTAATTAGGGAATGAGGAAAGAAATACAATATTTTAGCAAACATTAGATACAAGAAAATGTGATATTAAAGGATAAAAATCTTACCTTAATATACTCCTTCTGCAGGACCTGGATGATGGCAGAACAGGTCTCTGGGATAATAATTGCCAGAGCCTGGGGGGAGATGCCTGTCGAGAACTTCAAGTCCTGCAGGCTTCTCCCCATCGCCAAATACCACAGGGTGGCGACTAACCTCTGCTCCGGAGTGATGGCTTGCCTCATGCAGGTATCATGCCTGCTGATATAGGGGGTCAGCAAAGCCAACAAGCGGTGAAATACGGGGTCCGTCATCCGGAGAAAGTTCCTGAAATCATCAGGATTATTCTTACGGATCTCACGGAGCAAAGGCATATGACAGAACTGGTCACGCTGAAGCAACCAATTCTTGGTCCATGAACTCCTCCCCACCCTGTTCATGGACTGGACTTGTGTCAAGGTAAGGACCCCAACACCAAGCCCCCGCACAGCACGAACTCTACGAGGAGTACGTATATGCAACATGGCTAGAAAACGGTCGGCTGCTCAGAACGAAGTAACAGAATGCACTGAAGAACAGCAAGGCCTGTGAAGAGCAACCTAAAAAAACAGTAACGAACGAATAAGAACAGAATGACAAGAGTCACGCGACACTTGCTGCACGCATTGAAGAGCAGATACAAACCCACAAGCACAAACTGAACAGCAGAAAACGATCTGAAAACCACGAGTCTGAAAAAGCGCGAATCGTCTCTCACCAAACTTTTACTAACATGAGATTAGCAAAAGGAGCCCAAAGGGTGCCGCGCTTGGTTCTGAACTGGCCTTTTCTAGTCTCGTCATGTACATCACCACGTTCTTGGCGATCGGAAATTCCGACAACTTTGTGCGACCGTGTGTACGCAAAACAAGTTTGAGCCAACATCCGTCGGAAAAAATCCATGGATTTTGTTGTCGGAATGTCCGATCAATGTCCGATCGTGTGTACGGGGCATTAGGATCAGATGAGACTAAAATTTAATTATTTGGCCTCAACACCAAACAAAATGTCTGGCGGAAATCCAATACAGCTCACCATTAGGGATGAGCTTCGAGTTCGAGTCGAACTCATGTTCTACTCGAACATTGGCTGTTCGCAAGTTCGCCGAACAGCGAACAATTTGGGGTGTTCGCGGCAAATTCGAATGCCGCGGAACACCCTTTAAAAGTCTATGGGAGAAATCAAAAGTGCTAATTTTAAAGGCTTATATGCAAGTTATTGTCATAAAAAGTGTTTGGGGACCCGGGTCCTGCCCCAGGGGACATGGATCAATGCAAAAAAAAGTTTTAAAAACGGACGTTTTTTCAGGAGCAGTGATTTTATTAATGCTTAAAGTCAAACAATAAAAGTGTAATATCCCTTTAAATTTCGTACCTGGGGGGTGTCTATAGTATGCCTGTAAAGGGGCGCATGTTTCCTGTGTTTAGAACAGTCTGACAGCAAAATGACATTTGGAAGAAAAAAACTCATTTAAAACTACCCGCGGCTATTGCATTGCCGACAATACACATAGAAGTTCATTGATAAAAACGGCATGGGAATTCCCCACAGGGCAACCCCGAACCAAAATAATAAAAAAAAAATGATGTGGGGGTCCCCCTAAATTCCATACAAGGCCCTTCAGGTCTGGTATGGATATTAAGGGGAACCCCAGCCAAAATTAAAAAAAAAAATTGACGTGGGGTTCCCCCTAAATTCCATACCAGACCCTTCAGGTCTGGTATGGATTTTAAGGGGAACCCCGCGCCAAAAAAAAAAAAAAAAACGGCGTGGGGTCCCCCTAAAAATCCATACCAGACCCTTATCCGAGCACGCAACCTGGCAGGCCGCAGGAAAAGAGGGGGGGACGAGAGTGCGGCCCCCCCCCCTCCTGAACCGTACCAGGCCACATGCCCTCAACATTGGGAGGGTGCTTTGGGGTAGCCCCCAAAACACCTTGTCCCCATGTTGATGAAGACAAGGGCCTCATCCCCACAACCGTGGCCGGTGGTTGTGGGGGTCTGCGGGCGGGGGGCTTATCGGAATCTGGAAGCCCCCTTTAACAAGGGGACCCCCAGATCCCGGCCCCCCCCTGTGTGAAATGGTAAGGGGGTACTTACCCCTACCATTTCACTAAAAAACTGTCAAAAATGTTAAAAATGACAAGAGACAGTTTTTGACAATTCCTTTATTTAAATGCTTCTTCTTTCTTCCTTCATCTTCTTCTGGTTCTTCTGGCTCTTCTGGTTCTTCCTCCGGCGTTCTCGTCCAGCATCTCCTCCGCGGCGTCTTCTATCTTCTTCTCCTCGGGCCGCTCCGCACCCATGGCATGAGGGGGGAGGCTCCCGCTCTTCTCTTCATCTTCTTCTTCATCTTCATCTTCTTCTTCATCTTCTTCTTCTTCTTCTTCTTCTTCTTCTTCTCTTCTTCATCTCTTCTTCCTTCTTCATTTCTTCTGCGGGCCGCTCCGCATCCATGCATGGAGGGAGGCTCCCGCTGTGTGACGGCGTCTCTTCGTCTGACGGTTCTTAAATAACGGGGGGCGGGGCCATCCGGTGACCCCGCCCCCCTCTGACGCACGGTGAATTGACGGGACTTCCCTGTGACGTCACGGGGAATGCCACAGGGAAGTCCCGTCATGTCCCGTGCGTCAGAGGGGGGCGGGGTCACCGGGTGGCCCCGCCCCCCGTTATTTAAGAACCGTCAGACGAAGAGACGCCGTCACACAGCGGGAGCCTCCCTCCATGCATGGATGCGGAGCGGCCCGCAGAAGAAATGAAGAAGGAAGAAGAGATGAAGAAGAGAAGAAGAAGAAGAAGAAGAAGAAGAAGATGAAGAAGAAGATGAAGATGAAGAAGAAGATGAAGAGAAGAGCGGGAGCCTCCCCCCTCATGCCATGGGTGCGGAGCGGCCCGAGGAGAAGAAGATAGAAGACGCCGCGGAGGAGATGCTGGACGAGAACGCCGGAGGAAGAACCAGAAGAGCCAGAAGAACCAGAAGAAGAAGAAGATGAAGGAAGAAAGAAGAAGCATTTAAATAAAGGAATTGTCAAAAACTGTCTCTTGTCATTTTTAACATTTTTGACAGTTTTTTAGTGAAATGGTAGGGGTAAGTACCCCCTTACCATTTCACACAGGGGGGGGGCCGGGATCTGGGGGTCCCCTTGTTAAAGGGGGCTTCCAGATTCCGATAAGCCCCCCGCCCGCAGACCCCCACAACCACCGGCCACGGTTGTGGGGATGAGGCCCTTGTCTTCATCAACATGGGGACAAGGTGCTTTGGGGGGCTACCCCAAAGCACCCTCCCAATGTTGAGGGCATGTGGCCTGGTATGGTTCAGGAGGGGGGGGGCCGCACTCTCGTCCCCCCCTCTTTTCCTGCGGCCTGCCAGGTTGCGTGCTCGGATAAGGGTCTGGTATGGATTTTTAGGGGGACCCCACGCCGTTTTTTTTTTTTTTTTGGGCGCGGGGTTCCCCTTAAAATCCATACCAGACCTGAAGGGTCTGGTATGGAATTTAGGGGGAACCCCACGTCATTTTTTTTTTTTAATTTTGGTTCGGGGTTGCCCTGTGGGGAATTCCCATGCCGTTTTTATCAATGAACTTCTATGTGTATTGTCGGCAATGCAATAGCCGCGGTAGTTTTAAATGAGTTTTTTCCTTCAAAATGTCATTTTGCTGTCAGACTGTTCTAAACACGGGAAACATGCGCCCCTTTACAGGCATACTATAGACACCACCCAGGTACGAAATTTAAAGGGATATTACACTTTTATTGTTTGACTTTAAGCATTATTAAAATCACTGCTCCTGAAAAAACGGCCGTTTTTAAAACTTTTTTTTGCATTGATCCATGTCCCCTGGGGCAGGACCCAGGTCCCCAAACACTTTTATTGACAATAACTTGCATATTAGCCTTTAAAATTAGCACTTTTGATTATTCATGTTCGTGTCCCATAGACTTTAACGGTGTTCGCGTGTTCGAACGAATTTTTTTCCTGTTCGCATGTTCTGGTGCGAACCGAACAGGGGGGTGTTCGGCTCATCCCTACTCACCATCCAAATAACACCATTCCTACAGTAAAGCATGGAGGTGCTAATATCCTGTTAAGGGGATGTTTCTCTGTAGTAGGTACTGGAGCACTTGTCACTAGGGATGGGCTTTATGTTCGGGTCGAACATGAGTTTGACTCGAGTTTGACTCGAACATTGGCTGTTCGTCAGTTTGCCGAACAGCGAACAATTTGGGGTGTTCGCGGCAAATTCAAAAGCCGCGGAACACCCTTTAACCAGTTGCCGACCGTCGCATGACGATGTACGTCGGCAGAATGGCACGGGCAGGCATAAGGACTTACCTGTACATCCTTGCCTGCCCGCGTGGGGGGGTCCAATCAGACCCCCCCGGTGCCTGAGGTGGTCAGATTCTCGTCAGGGACGATTAGAGGTGAGGGGGAGGCCACTCATTCGTGGCCCCCCCTCGCGGTCACTCCTGGCAAATGAAATGTTTCCTCGGCTTCTGTATAGTAAACAGAAGCGGAGGAAGTAATGTCATCTCTCCTCGGCATGGTAATAACCGTTCAGACGCCGAGGAGAGAAGACATTGATGTGAGTGCACAAACACTACATACACACAGTAGAACACGCCAGGCATACTGTACACCCCCCATTACCCCCTGATCACCCCCCGATCACCCCCCCTGTCACACTGACACCAAGCAGTTTTTTGTTTTTTTTTCTGATTACTGAATTGTTGTCAGTTTGTGACAGTTAGTGTGGTAGGGCAGTTAGTGTTAGGCCCCCTTTAGGTCTAAGGTACCCCCCTAACCCCCCTAATAAAGTTTTAACCCCTTGATCACCCCCTGTCGCCAGTGTCACTAAGCGATCGTTTTTCTGATTGCTATATTAGTGTCACTGGTGACGCTAGTTATGGAGGTAAATATATAGGTTCGCCGTCAGCATTTTATAGCGTCAGGGACCCCCATATACTACCTAATAAAGGTTTTAACCCCTTGATTGCCCCCTAGTTAACCCTTTCACCAGTGATCGCCATATAAGTGTTACGGGTGATGCTGGTTAGTTAGTTTATTTTTTAATAGTGTCAGGGCACCCGCCGTTTATTACCGAATAAAGGTTTAGCCCCCTGATCGCCCAGCGGTGATATAAGTTAGGTTTTAGGGTCAGATAGGGTCTGCGTTGCCCCAGGCAGTGTCAGGTTAGCGCCAGTACCGCTAACACCCACGCACGCAGCATACACCTCCCTTAGTGGTATAGTATCTGAACGGATCAATATCTGATCCGATCAGATCTATACTAGCGTCCCCAGCAGTTTAGGGTTCCCAAAAACGCAGTGTTAGCAGGATCAGCGCAGATACCTGCTAGCACCTGCGTTTTGACCCTCCACCCGGCCCAGCCCAGCCCACCCAAGTGCAGTATCGATCGATCACTGTCACTTACAAAACACTAAACACACATAACTGCAGCATTTGCAGAGTCAGGCCTGATCCCTGCGATCGCTAACAGTTTTTTTGGTAGCGTTTTGGTGAACTGGCAAGCACCAGCCCCAGGCAGCGTCAGGTTAGTGCCAGTAGCGCTAACACCCACGCACGCACCGTACACCTCCCTTAGTGGTATAGTATCTGAACGGATCAATATCTGATCCGATCAGATCTATACTAGCGTCCCCAGCAGTTTAGGGTTCCCAAAAACGCAGTGTTAGCAGGATCAGCGCAGATACCTGCTAGCACCTGCGTTTTGCCCCTCCACCCGGCCCAGCCCAGCCCACCCAAGTGCAGTATCGATCGATCACTGTCACTTACAAAACACTAAACACACATAACTGCAGCATTTGCAGAGTCAGGCCTGATCCCTGCGATCGCTAACAGTTTTTTTGGTAGCGTTTTGGTGAACTGGCAAGCACCAGCCCCAGGCAGCGTCAGGTTAGTGCCAGTAGCGCTAACACCCACGCACGCACCGTACACCTCCCTTAGTGGTATAGTATCTGAACGGATCAATATCTGACCCGATCAGATCTATACTAAAAAAAAAAAACGGAGGTTTTGCCTGGATCAACCGGTTATTTAGTCAGTAGTTGGCCACTATAGCAGGTGAGTATAAATCAATCATGCAGACATAAGTCTGGATGCAGTTCAAGTTGCCCTTAATTACATATAAGAAAAACAAAGAGAAAGGTTCTCTTAAGAAGGTCAACAAAGAACACTACTGTAAATACAAACCAGCTTTATTAATTACCAAAAATAAGAGAACCAAATTGAAAATACAAAAAGATGAAAAAATGCAATGTGGACAGACGGCTACTAGGGATGAGCTTCGTGTTCGAGTCGAACCCATGTTCGACTCGAATATCGGCTGTTCGGTCATTCGCCGAATTGCGAACGATATGGGCCGTTCGCGCCAAATTCGTGTGGCGCGTCACGGCCCATAATTCACTGCGGCATCGCAGTGCATTGCTGGCTGATGATTGGCCAAGCATGCACTATGACCCGCATGCTTGGCCAATCACAGCGCCGTCAGTAGAGAGAGCTGTAATTGGCCAAAGCCAGGGTGGCTTTGGGCAATTATGGCTCAGGGGATTTAGTACACGCCCCACACTATATAAGGCCGCCTGCACGGCGGCCCTGTGTAGTGTGTGTTCCGGTGTGCTGAGAGATAGAGAGAGAGAGAGACAGTGTCATTTGATTTGAGTTAGATAGATTAGGCAGAACAGTCAGTCAGTTAGCTGCACTTACAGTGTATTGTGTATATATATGCATCCCAGGTGTTGCATATATATATATACACTGTATTCAGTTTAGCTAGATCCGTTCCTGTTATCTTCTATCTAGACTATTTACATTTGGTGCAGTGCGTCCTGCTCACAGTGTTCAGCTAGATCCGTTCCTGCTATTTACATTTAGTGCAGGGCGTCCTGCTCACAGTGTTCAGCTAGATCCGTTCCTGCTATTTACATTTAGTGCAGTGCGTCCTTCTCACAGTGTTCAGCTAGATCCGTTCCTGCTATTTACATTTAGTGCAGTGCGTCCTGCTCACAGTGTTCAGCTAGATTCGTTCCTGCTATTTACATTTAGTGCAGTGCGTCCTGCTCACAGTGTTCAGCTAGATCCGTTCCTGCTATTTACATTTAGTGCAGTGCGTCCTGCTCACAGTGTTCAGCTAGATCTGTTCCTGCTATTTACATTTAGTGCAGTGCGTCCTGCTCACAGTGTTTAGCTAGATCCGTTCCTGCTATTTACATTTAGTGCAGTGTGTCCTGCTCACAGTGTTCAGCTAGATCCGTTCCTGCTATTTACATTTAGTGCAGTGCGTCCTGCTCACAGTGTTCAGCTAGATCCGTTCCTGTTATTTACATTTAGTGCAGTGCGTCCTGCTCACAGTGTTCAGCTAGATCCGTTCCTGCTATTTACATTTAGTGCAGTGCGTCCTGCTCACAGTGTTCAGCTAGATCCGTTCCTGCTATTTACATTTAGTGCAGTGCGTCCTGCTCACAGTGTTCAGCTAGATCCGTTCCTGCTATTTACATTTAGTGCAGTGCGCCCTGCTCACAGTGTTCAGCTAGATCTGTTCCTGCTATTTACATTTAGTGCAGTGCGTCCTGCTCACAGTGTTCAGCTAGATCCGTTCCTGCTATTTACATTTAGTGCAGTGCGTCCTGCTCACAGTGTTCAGCTAGATCTGTTCCTGCTATTTACATTTAGTGAAGTGCGTCCTGCTCACAGTGTTCAGCTAGATCCGTTCCTGCTATTTACATTTAGTGCAGTGCGTCCTGCTCACAGTGTTCAGCTAGATCCGTTCCTGCTATTTACATTTAGTGCAGTGCGTCCTGCTCACAGTGTTCAGCTAGATCCGTTCCTGCTATTTACATTTAGTGCAGTGCGTCCTGCTCACAGTGTTCAGCTAGATCCGTTCCTGCTATTTACATTTAGTGCAGTGCGTCCTGCTCACAGTGTTCAGCTAGATCCGTTCCTGCTATTTACATTTAGTGCAGTGCGTCCTGCTCACAGTGTTCAGCTAGATCTGTTCCTGCTATTTACATTTAGTGCAGTGCGTCCTGCTCACAGTGTTCAGCTAGATCCGTTCCTGCTATTTACATTTAGTGCAGTGCGTCCTGCTCACAGTGTTCAGCTAGATCTGTTCCTGCTATTTACATTTAGTGCAGTGCGTCCTGCTCACAGTGTTCAGCTAGATCCATTCCTGCTATTTACATTTAGTGCAGTGCGTCCTGCTCACAGTGTTCAGCTAGATCCGTTCCTGCTATTTACATTTAGTGCAGTGCGTCCTGCTCACAGTGTTCAGCTAGATCCGTTCCTGTTATTTACATTTAGTGCAGTGCGTCCTGCTCACAGTGTTCAGCTAGATCCGTTCCTGCTATTTACATTTAGTGCAGTGCGTCCTGCTCACAGTGTTCAGCTAGATCCGTTCCTGCTATTTACATTTAGTGCAGTGCGTCCTGCTCACAGTGTTCAGCTAGATCCGTTCCTGTTATCTTCCTACTGACAGGCAGGCTTGTCTGGTTACAGTATATAAAGCTACCTGAAGAAAATTACAGGTGTTCTATCCCAGCTTAGTGCAGCTACAGGCCATTAGTATGTCTGGAAGGCCAAGAAGGAGAGGCAGACAGTCACAAGCCAATAAGAGAGGGCAAGCAGGCTCTGTGTCTAGTGCTGGTCGTGGAGACGGTGCATCCTCATCAGCACGTGGCCATGGGACACGCTTGGCCTTTTTTTCGGCAGCTGGCCGTGTTGAGCCGCAACATGCGTAAGACTTGGTCGAGTGGATGACCAAGCCGTCCTCATCCTCCTCATCCTCTCTCACCCATGCCCAGGGTGCTTTGTCTGGCAAAGCAGCGGCCTCTTCCCTCAGCTCAATGTCATCAGTGACTCCTTCCCTAGCTCCACCATGTCCTCCTGAGGATTCCATCGAACTGTTTGACCACAGTGTTGGGTACATGCTCCAGGAGGATGCCCAGCGTTTGGAAGGCTCTGATGATGATACTGAGCTCGATGAAGGCAGTAACATGAGCACGGACAGAGGGGGTGCCCAAGAAGGACAGCAATCTGGCAGTCATGCTCCCCCTGTTGCAGCATACTGCCAGGTTTGCTCCAGTGATGAGGAGGGAGGGGATGATGAGGTCACTGACTCAACGTGGGTGCCTGATAGGAGAGAGGAGGAGGAGGAGGAGGAGGCGGAGGCGGCACATCACCAACGAGTCAGGATGCCCTCCAGGGGCCAGCCTAAGGGCAGCACATTGACTGCATCACACCCCAAAGGTCCACATGTGCAGGGCGCTGCAGTCTCTGCGTGTTATTCAAAAAGTTCTTTGGTGTGGGCCTTTTTTGAGACGAGTGCATCAGATCGCACTGCTGCTATTTGCAACATATGTCTCAAGCGTATCTCGCGTGGCCAAAACATCTCCCGCTTGGGTACCACATGCTTGACCAGACATATGTTGACCTGCCATGCAGTTCGTTGGCAAGCGTATCTAAAAGACCCACACCAAAGAACAAAGAGGATCTCTCCTTGCTCCTCATCAGCTGAGATTTCCAACCCCACTAGACCTTCAGTCCTCTCTGAGACCTGCAGTGAGAGGAATGAAGGTGTAGAATTAGGTGTGTCACAGCCAAGTACTTGTGGGCAATCTGCTTTTGGTACACCGACGTCAGATTGTACCAGGCAAATTTCCCTGCCCCAGCTGCTGCACCGCCGAAAGAAGTTTGCTCCCAGCCATCCACATGCCCAGCGGTTGAATGCTAGCTTGGCAAAATTGCTAGCACTTCAACTGCTGCCTTTTCAGTTGGTAGACTCTGCCCCCTTCCGTGAGTTTGTGGAATGTGCGGTTCCTCAGTGGCAGGTACCCAAACGCCACTTTTTCTCACGGAAGGCGATTCCGGCTCTCTACCGGCATGTGGAAGGCAATGTCCATGCCTCGCTGGACAGGGTGGTCAGCGGTAAGGTGCATATTACCGCTGACTCATGGTCCAGCAGGCATGGACAGGGACGTTACCTAAGTTTCACGGCGCATTGGGTGACTCTGCTGGCAGCTGGGAAGGATGCAGGACAAGGTGCAGTAGTGTTGGAGGTTGTTCCGCCACCACGCCTCCAAAATGCTGATTGTGACACACCTCTCTCCTCCACCCCCTCCTCTTCTTCTTCCTCCATGGCCTCTTCCTCGGAACCAGCGGTGCTCCGTAGGCGTTCAAGGGGCTACGCAAGTACGCAGGCCAAAAGATGCCATGCGGTGCTTGAGCTGGTGTGCTTGGGGGACAGGAGCCACACTGGGGCAGAGGTTCTGTCAGCTCTGCAGGGGCAGGTTCAGAGGTGGTTGACGCCATGCCAACTTAAGGCAGGAATGGTGGTTTGCGACAATGGCACCAACCTCCTCTCTGCCCTCCGACAGGGACAACTGACCCATGTGCCCTGTTTGGCTCACGTCCTTAACTTGGTGGTGCAGCGGTTCTTGGGCAGGTACCCGGGCTTACAGGATGTCCTGAGGCAGGCCAGGAAAGTCTATGTGCATTTCCGCCGGTCATATAATGCCAGTGCTCGGCTGACGGACCTCCAAAAGGAGTTTAACCTGCCCAAGAACCGCCTAATCTGTGACATACCCACCAGGTGGAACTCAACGTTGGCCATGCTGCAGCGGCTGCACACGCAGCAGAGGGCCATCAATGAGTACCTGTGCGACTATGGCACCAGGACAGGGTCAGGGGAGCTTGGTTTTTTTTCCCCACGCCAGTGGGCCATGATCAGGGATGCATGCACTGTCCTGTCACCATTCGAGGAGGCCACGAGGATGGTGAGCACTGACAGTGCATGCATCAGTGACACTGTCCCCCTTGTCCACCTGTTGGAGCACACGCTGCGTGGAATAATGGACAGGGCACTTGAGGCAGAACAGAGGCAGGAAGAGGAGGGCTTCCTTAGCTCTCAAGGCCCCCTTTATCCAGACAGTGTTCCTGCGTGCCCGCCGATCACACAGGAAGAGGACGAGGAGGAGGAGGAGGAAGATTGTGTCAGTATGGAGGTGGAGCCTGGCACTCAGCATCAGCAGCAGTCTTTAAGGGATCAGTCCCAAGGAACACATGGACTTGTACGTGGCTGGGAGGAGGTGGCTGCGGACGTTGTTGTCCTTAGTGACCCAGAGGACTCCGGACCGAATGCCTCAGCAAACCTACGCTGCATGGCCTCCCTGATCCTGCAAAGCCTGCGTAAGGATCCTCGTATTCGTGGTATCAAGGAGAAGGACCAATACTGGCTGGCAACCCTCCTTGATCCACGTTACAAGGGTAAGGTTGCGGACCTTATCTTGCCATCGCAGAGGGAGCAGAGGATGAAACATCTTCGGGAGGCCTTGCAGAAAGGTCTGTGCAACGCGTTCCCAGAGACTGGGAGGTTACAAACTCCTGTTTCTGGACAACGTGTTGCTGAGGCTTCGGTCAGTCAAAGAAGGAGCGGTGGAGAAGGTGGCCGTCTGACCGATGCGTTCAGACAATTTTTTGGTCCGCAGCCCCAAGGTATGATCGGTTCCAGCAACCATCGCCAGCGTCTGTTTTACATGGTGCAGGAATACCTAGGGGCAAGATCAGACTTGGACACCTTTCCCACCGAAAATCCTCTGGGTTACTGGGTCTTGAGGATGGATCACTGGCCAGAGCTTGCACAGTATGCAATTGAGCTACTGGCCTGTCCTGCATCCAGCGTTCTTTCGGAACGCACATTCAGTGCTGCTGGAGGCGTGGTAACCGATCACAGGGTGCGTCTGTCCACCGACTCGGTCGATCGGCTGACCTTCATAAAAATGAATCAGTCTTGGATCACCACCAGCTACCAAGCACCTGATGCTGATGTAACCGAATAATTTTTTTTGAAATCTCAGATCCCTTCAAAGACTGCCTATGCTGATGCTGAGTGACTATCCCTGAGTAATTATCCTCTTCCTCCTCAATCATCACGCTGATAGCTTGTAAGAACATTTTTGGTTCTGGGCGCCACCACCAGTGCCTAAGGCACAATTTTTCAGCCCCTGTTTAACAGGGGCGTGTAATTACAATTTTTGATGTAATACTTTGCAGCAGGGCTCGTTCCTGCATTCCAACTAGAGTGTCTGTGAGGGGTTGCAGTGTTGTGGCACCAGCACCAGTGCCTAAGGCCCAATTTTTCTGCCCCTGTCTAACAGGGGCGTGTAATTACAATTTTTGAAGCAATACTTTGCAGCAGGGCTCGTTCCTGCGTTCCAACTAGAGTGTCTGTGAGGGGTTGCAGTGTTGTGGCACCAGCACCGGTGCCTAAGGCCCAATTTTTCTGCCCCTGTCTAACAGGGGCGTGTAATTACAATTTTTGAAGCAATACTTTGCAGCAGGGCTCGTTCCTGCGTTCCAACTAGAGTGTCTGTGAGGGGTTGCAGTGTTGTGGCACCAGCACCAGTGCCTAAGGCCTAATTTTTCAGCTCCTGTTCAACAGGGGCATGTAATTACAATTCTTGATCTAATATTTCACAGCAGGGCCCTGTGAGGGCTTACAGTGTTGTGGCCACAGCAACACCTAAGGCCCAAATTTCTGCTGAGTATATAGGGCAGGACCCTACTTTCAAACATCTAACTTACAAACGACTCCTACTTGCAAACGGAAGGAGACAACAGGAAGTGAGATGAAATCTACCCCTAGGAAGGGAAATTCTCTCATGTAAGAGTTAATATGGGAAAACAATTTCTCCTTTCCACTGATGCTTTCCAATCCTTGTTCCACAAAAAAACCCAAATTTTCAAAAAACATTTTTCATTGGGACAAAAAAGTGAGGTGAAATCTTCTGAAGAGGAGGAAAGACAGCAAAACAAATGTCACAGGGGTGATAACCCTTCCCTATGTTTTCCAAAAAGCTTAGAAAAGATTTTTTGGCTGGAGCTAAACACGTTAAAAATGTTCAAAATTACAAACAGATTCTACTTAACAACAAACCTACAGTCCCTGTCTTGTTTGCACCGCCTGTATACTGCTGTTCAGAGTATATAGGGCCTGGTGGCCCCACACCTTTCCTTATTTTAATTTGGGTGCGGGGTTCCCCTTAATATCCATACAAGACCCAAAGGGCCTGGTAATGGACTGGGGGGTACCCATGCCGTTTGTCTCACTGATTTTCATCCATATTGCCATGACCCGACATGACATTAAACCCGCAAGCAGTTTTAAATGAGATTTTTTCCTTTAAAAATGACATTTGGTGCAGGGACTGTTCTAAACATGGGAAACACGCGTCACTTTACAGGCATACTATAGACACCCCCCAGGTACGATATTTAAAGGAATATTTCACTTTTTTTTTTTACTTTAAGCATCATTAAAATCACTGCTCCCGAAAAAACGGCCGTTTTTAAAAGTTTTTTTTGCATTGATACATGTCCCCTGGGGTAGGACCCGGGTCCCCAAACCCTTTTTAGGACAATACCATGCAAATTAGCCTTTAAAATTAGCACTTTTGATTTCGAACGTTCGAGTCCCATAGACGTCAATGGGGTTCTAACGTTCGTGCGAACTTTCGGTCCGTTCGCAGGTTCTGGTGCGAACCGAACCGGGGCGTGTTCGGCTCATCCCTAACGGCTACCACAAACCAATTAACAATGGACAACGTTGTCACAGGGGGTAATAAAAGCACATGGGAGCTGCGGCTACACACCCACACATGCACATCAGTCAGACATCTTCCATACAAGATGGGGTATAGTAATGTTGGTATAGTCCAGCTCAGTAGAAATCTCAATTAGATATGGAGAATTATCCTATATGGGGGGGGGGGGGGGTTGTTCCAACATAGCAAGGACAGTTTTTATGCCAACAGTGTGTTTATGATGTTAGTGGGTGAGCGATCTGGCTGTTTAAATGTGAAGTTATTTGTCACAGATAGATTAATCTCATGAAAGGCTAGGTCACAGAAATATTTGAATAAAGACCAGCTGTTAGTCAGACTGCAAATTGAACCACTTCCAGATTAAAGCATGGGGGAATGTAGATTCAACTACAAAACCAGCGGAATAAATGTCCATAGAGACAACAATAGAGGGATGCAAGGAAAACTGACATACGTTTTGAAGTGCTGAGTGGGGTGGGAGGATCTCACCGGTCACACGATACCCGTCGTCAGATTATGGCAATCCTTTGTTCCTTGATTCTCTATGTGGATGAATGCCGCTTTGTAGCTCAGGTGGGATGCAGATAAGTAAGGAGTCGTCCCTCGCTGTGGAGCCACTGTAAAGCAGTTGCCGCAGTATAATACGTGGCTGAAAGGGGAGACTGACATCAGCTGTTGATTCTGTGTGAGAATAAGCCAGATCGAATTGCGAGCGGCTCCCGATGACGTGCTGACGTCACACCGCTGATGCGTTTCACCAGCCAATGGACGATGGTTTCTTCAGAGCGACCTATACTAGCGTCCCCAGCAGTTTAGGGTTCCCAAAAACGCAGTGTTAGCGGGATCAGCCCATATACCTTCTAGCACCTGCGTTTTGCCCCTCCGCCCAGCCCAGCCCAGCCCACCCAAGTGCAGTATCAATCGATCACTGTCACTTACAAAACACAAATGCATAACTGCAGCGCTCGCAGAGTCAGGCCTGATCCCTGTGATCACTAACAGTTTTTTTGGTAGCGTTTTGGTGAACTGGCAAGCACCAGGGGCCTAGTACACCCCGGTCATAGTCAAACCAGCACTGCAGTAACACTTGGTGACGTGGCGAGTTCCATAAGTGCAGTTCAAGCTGGTGAGGTGGCATGCACAAGTAGTGTCCCGCTGCCACCAAGAAGAAGACAAACACAGGCCCGTCGTGCCCATAATGCCCTTCCTGCTGAATTCGCCAATCCTAATTGGGAACACACCACTTCTGCAGCACCTGTACTTCACCCATTCACATCCCCAACCAAATGCAGTCGGCTGCATGAGAAGCATTTTCTTTATGTTCTCCCGAGTACCCCTACCCAACGAACCCCCCAAAAAAGATGTTGTGTCTGCAGCAAGTGCGGATATAGGCGTCACACCCGCTATTATTGACCCTCCTGTCCTGACAATCCTGGTCTTTGCATTGGTGAATGTTTTGAACGCTACCATACACTAGTTGAGTTTTAGCATAGGGTACAGCATTGCACAGACTAGGAACACTTTCACAGGGTCTCCCAAGATGCCATCGCATTTTGAGAGACCCGAACCTGGAACTGGTTACAGTTACAAAAGTTACAGTTACAAAAAAAAGTGTAAAAAAAAAAAACACAAAAAAATATATAAGATAAAAAAAATAGTTGTCGTTTTATTGTTCTCTCTCTCTCTATTCTCTCTGTATTGTTCTGCTATTTTTTACTGTATTCTATTCTGCAATGTTTTATTGTTATTATGTTTTATCATGTTTGCTTTTCAGGTATGCAATTTTTTATACTTTACCGTTTACTGTGTTTTATTGTTAACAATTTTTTTGTCTTCAGGTACGCCATTCAGCTGCAGCGCAGATTTATTTATCTTGACAGCAACAGCGTTTGCTCCCACGATATATAAAGCCATGACTCCAGCGGAGGTGATATATGCCGAAGCATGGGGGCAGCAGGGGCGTAGGAGCGATTTGCTCCTACCTTTAGCAGGAGGATGCCCCCATGCTTCGACATTTATAAATGGTGCATGTATGCCCATCATTAGAAGTGGGTGGATGAAGGGAGGTATTCTAATGGTGGACATACCCACCGATCAATCTCTTTTTTTCGTTCAGCCCACAGGCTGCATGAAAAAAAAAAAGATTACAATATATGCCCAACAAGGACCAGCAACGTACTGGTATGTTGCTGGACTTTGAGTGGTTATACCAGAATGATGCCTGCAGGTTTAGGTATCATCTTGGTATAATTCTTTTCAGCCAGCGGTCGGCTTTCATGTAAAAGCAATCCTAGCGGCTAATTAGCCTCTAGACAGCTTTTACAAGCAGTGGGAGGGAATGCCCCCCCACCGTCTTCCATGTTTTTCTCTGGCTCCCAACAGGGAACCTGAGAATGCAGCCGGTGATTCAGCCAGCTGACCATGGAGCTGATCAGAGACCAGAGTGGCTCCAAACATCTCTATGGCCTAAGAAACCGGAAGCTACGAGAATTTCATGACTTAGATTTCGCCGGAAGTAAACAGCGCCATTGGGAAATTGGGAAAGCATTTTATCACACTGATCTTGGTGTGGTCAGATGCTTTGAGGTCAGAGGAGAGATCTAGGGTCTAATAGATCCCATTTTTTTCAAAAAAGAGTACCTGTCACTACCTTTTGCTATCATAGGAGATATTTGCATTCCCTGAGATAACAATAAAAATGATTAAAAAAAAAATGAAAGGAACAGTTTAAAAATAAGATAAAAAAGCAAAAAAATAATAAAGAAAAAAAAAAAAAAAGCACCCCTGTCCCCCCCTGCTCTCGCGCAAAGGCGAACGCAAGCGTCGGTCTGGCGTCAAATGTAAACAGCAATTGCACCATGCATGTGAGGTATCACCGCAAAGGTCAGATCGGGGGCAGTAATTTTAGCAGTAGACCTCCTCTGTAAATCTAAAGTTGTAACCTGTAAAGGCTTTTAAAAATGTATTTAGTTTGTCGCCACTGCACGTTTGTGCGCAATTTTAAAGCAAGTCATATTTGGTATCCATGTACTCGGCCTAAGATCATCTTTTTTATTTCATCAAACATTTGGGCAATATAGTGTGTTTTAGTGCATTAAAATTTAAAAAAGTGTGTTTTTCCCCCAAAAAATGCGTTTGGAAAATCGCTGCACAAATACTGTGTGAAAAAAAAATGAAACACCCACCATTGTAATCTGTAGAGCATTTGCTTTAAAAAAATATACAATGTTTGGGGGTTCAAAGTAATTTTCTTGCAAAAAATAATATTTTCATGTACAAAAAGTGTCAGAAAGGGCTTTGTCTTCAAGTGGTTAGAAGAGTGGGTGATGTGTGACATAAGCTTCTAAATGTTGTGCATAAAATGCCAGGACAGTTCAAAACCCCCCCAAATGACCCCATTTTGGAAAGTAGACAACAGCCCAAGCTATTTGCTGAGAGGCATGTCGAGTCCATGGAATATTTTATATTGTGACACAAGTTGTGGGAAAAAGACAATTTTTTTTTTTTTTTTTTGCACAAAGTTGTCACTAAATGACATATTGCTCAAACATGCCATGGAAATATGTGACATTACACCCCAAAATACATTCTGTTGCTTCTCCTGAGTATGGGGATACCACATGTGTGAGACTTTTTGGGAGCCTAGCCGCGTAGGGGACCCCGAAAACCAAGCACCGCCTTTAGGTTTTCTAAAGGAGTAAATTTTTGATTTCACTCTTCATTGCCTATCACAGTTTCGGAGGCCATGGAATGCCCAGGTGGCACAAAACCCCCAGAAATGACCCTATTTTGGAAAGTAGACACCCCAAGCTATTTGCTGAGAGGTATAGTGAGTATTTTGCAGACCCCACTTTTTGTCACAAAGTTTTGAAAATTGAAAAAAGAAAAAAAACATTTTTTTTCTTGTCTTTCTTCATTTTTTAAAAACAAATGAGAGCTGCAAAATACTCACCATGCCTCTCAGCAAATAGCTTGGGGTGTCTACTTTCCAAAATGGGGTCATTTGGGGGTGGGGGTGTAATCTTGGCATTCCATGGCCTCCGAAACTGTGATAGGCAATGAAGAATAAAATCAAAAATTTATTTATTTGCCCCAGTGGTCAGTGCAGCCTTGCCCCAGTGGTCAGTGCAGCCTTGCCCCCAGTGTCCATGCTTGGACAGATCGGCGCCGACAAACACATAGCATGTATGGTAGTTTTAAATATGGCGCCGCGGAGTTCGGAGGGACTCGGCGGAGCTGAACGAACGCCGCCGAGATACACATAGTCGAGTGTACTCGGCTCTTTCCAGCGTCGTTCACAGTCCCGCCCAGTCCCGCCCTATGATGGACATAACACAGGTCCAATGGCGGGACTGGGCGTGACTGTAAGCAGCGCCGGAAATAGCCAAGAACACTCGACTATGTGTATCTCAGCTCCGCCCAGTCCCTGTGATTTCGGCGGCGCTCGTTCAGCTCCGCCGAGTCCCTCCGAACTCCGCGGCGCCATATTTAAAACTACACGCTATGTGAATGTCGGCGGCGATCGCCGCTGATAGATCACAATTAGCGGAGATCGGCGTATAACATGCACCCACGATTTTCCCCTGATTTTAAGGGGAAAAAAGTGCGTGTTATACGCCGATAAATACGATAATAGCGGTGTCGGCTATAGTGAATTGTCTACGAGAGAAATCAAAAGTGGTAATTTTAAGGGTTAATATGCAAGCTATTATCATAAAAAGTGTTTGGGGAACTAGGTCCTGCCCCAGGGAACATGTATCAATGCAATTTTTAAAAACGGCCGTTTTTTCGGGAGCAAAATGACATTTCTAAAGGGAAAAAAAAGTCATGAAGTAATAGCAGTGTTGGCTATAAAGAATTGTCTATGGGAGAAATCAAAAGCGCTAATTTTAAGGGTTAATATGCAAGTTATTGTCATGAAAAGTGTTTGGGGACCTGGGTCCTGCCCCAGGGGACATGTATCAATGCAAAAAAAGTTTTAAAAACGGCCGTTTTTTCGGGAACAGTGATTTTAATAATGCTTAAAGTGAAACAATAAAAGTGTAATATTCCTTTAAATTTTGTACCTGGGGGGTGTCTATAGTATGCCTGTAAAGGGGTGCATGTTTCCTGTATTTAGAACAGTCTGACAGCAAAATGACATTTGTAAAGGAAAGAAAGTCATTTAAAACTACTCGCGGCTATAATGAATTGTCGGTCTGACCATACACATAAAAGTTCATTGATAAAAACGGCATGCGATTTCCCCACAGGGGAACTCCAAACCAAAATTAAAAAATAAAAATGCGTGGGAGTCCCCCTAAATTCCATACCAGGCCCTTCAGGTCTGGTATGGATATTAAGGGGAACCCCACGCCAAAATTTAAAAATAAAATGGCATGGGGGTCCCCCTAAATTCTATACCAGACCCTTCAGGTCTGGTATGGATATTAAGGGGAACCCCGCGCCAATTTTTTTTTTTAAAAAGCCATGGGAATCCCCCTAAATTCTATACCAGACCTGAAGGGTATGGTATGGATATTAAGGGGAACCCCACGCCAGAATAAAAATAATGGCGTGGGGTCCCCCCAAAAATCCATACCAGACCCTTATCCGAGCACGCAATCTGGCAGGCCGCAGGAAAAGAGGGGGGGACGAGAGAGTGTCCCCCTCCTGAACTGTACCAGGCCACATGCCCTCAACATTGGGAGGGTGCTTTAGGGTAGCCCCCCAAAGCACCTTGTCCCCATGTTGATGGAGAGAAGGGCCTCATCCCCACAACCCTTGCCCGGTGTTTGTGGGGGTCTGCTGGCGGGGGGGCTTATCGGAATCAGGAAGCCCCCTTTAACAAGGAGACCTCCAGATCCCGCCCCCCCCAGTGTGAATTGGTAATGGGGTACAAATGTACCCCTACCATTTCACAAAAGAGTGTCAAAAAGATTATAAAACACAAGAGACGGTTTTTGACAAGTCCTTTATTAATTTCTTCTTCTTTCATCTTCTTTCTTCGGATCTTCCTGCGGTGTTCTTCTTCCTGCATCTTCTTCTTCTCCATCTTCTTCTTCTCCATCTTCTTATTCCTCCACTCTTCTCACCCCCAATCTTCCTCCTGCTTCTTCTCCGCTCCGTCCGCATGATCTGCCTCAGTGGGAGTCTTCCGCTGTGTGATGCTTCGGTTCTTCTGACACTTCTTATGTAACGCATGGGGAGTTCCCTATGGCTTTCCAGTGTTGTCAGAGGGTGCGGGGTCACCCGTTTACATAACCGGGTGACGGCCATTTTTAAAACTTTTTTTTGCACTTATACATGTCCCCTGGGGCAGGACCCAGGTCCCCAAACACTTTTTATGACAATAACTTGCATAAAAGCCTTTAAAATGAGCACTTTTGATTATTCATGTTCGTGTCCCATAGACTTTAACGGTGTTCGTGTGTTCAAACAAATTTTTTGCCTGTTCGCATGTTCTGGATGCAAACCGAACTGGGAGGGTGTTCGGCTCATCCCTACTTGTCACGATAGAAGAGTGAGCAGTTTTGTAAAGAAGAGTGGGCAAATATTGCAAAGTCTAGATGTGCAAAGTTAGTAGAGATATATCCCAACAGAGACTAAAGACTGTAATTTTGTTTTACTTTTTTTATGACATGTTGGTTATGATAAGTTGAACAGGGTAAATACAGCTGGATAAAGCAACAACTGTGTGTCTTCATTTCAGGCTGCAAAGCAACAAAATGTGATTCTTTTAAAAGGGGGGGGGATAGGGGTGATTCTTTTCTATACCCACTGTAAGTAAGAAATAAAAATCTGTCACTCTTGAGCAACCAAGGCCAAGAAACTTACAGTACATCACATGGAAAGGGTTAACACAAATGGCAAGGGAACAGTGGGACCCAGACCGACCAGACTTGGGGGTGGTTATAGCGTGCCTTTTTTCAGCTCCAGACAGCAGCTGATGCCCACTGCTATCTGGAGATTAGGGATGAGCCGAACACCCCCCAGTTCGGTTCGCACCAGAACCTGCGAACGGACCGAAAAATTTGCACGAACGTTAGAACCCCATTGACGTCTATGGGACTTGAACGTTCGAAATCAAAAGTGCTCATTTTCAAGGCTAATTTGCATGGTATTGTCCTAAAAAGGGTTTGGGGACCCGGGTCCTGCCCCAGGGGACATGTATCACTGCAAAAAAAACTTTTAAAAACGGACGTTTTTTCGGGAGCAGTGATTTTAATGATGCTTAAAGTAAAAAAAAAAAGTGAAATATTCCTTTAAATATCGTACCTGGGGGGTGTCTATAGTATGCCTGTAAAGTGGGGCGTGTTTCCCGTGCTTAGAACAGTCCCTGCACAAAATGTCATTTTTAAAGGAAAAAAAGTTATTTAAAACTGCTTGCGGCTTTAATGTAATGTCGGGTCCTGGCAATATGGATGAAAATCAGTGAGACAAACGGCATGGGTACCCCCCAGTCCATTACCAGGCCCTTTGGGTCTTGTATGGATATTAAGGGGAACCCCGCACCCAAATTAAAATAAGGAAAGGTGTAGGGCCACCAGGCCCTATATACTCTGAACAGCAGTATACAGGCGGTGCAAACAAGACAGGGACTGTAGGTTTGTTGTTAAGTAGAATCTGTTTGTAATTTTGAACGGGTACATTTTTAACGTGTTTAGCTCCAGCCAAAAAATCTTTTTTTGGAAAGCATAGGGAAGGGTTATTACCCCTGTGACATTTGTTTTGCTGTCTGTCCTCCTCTTCAGAAGATTTCCCCTCACTTTTTGTCCCAATGACAAATGTTTTTTGAAAATTTGGGGGTTTTTGTGGAACAAGGATTGGAAAGCATTAGTGGAAAGGAGAAATGTTTTTCCCATATTAACTCTTATGCCGCGTACACACGAGCGGACATTACGGCGGACTTTGCCCGGCGGACTGGATTTCGTCGGACAATTCGATGTGTGTGGGCTCCAGCGGACTTTGTTTTCTCAAAAGTTGGACGGAATTAGATTTAAAACTTGTTTTAAATTTATCCGTTGAAATCGAGTCCGGTCGAAAAGTCCGCCGTCTGTATGCTAGTTCGACGGACAAAAAGCCACGCTAGGGCAGCTATTGGCTACTGGCTATGAACTTCCTTGTTTTAGTCCGGTCGTACGTCATCACGTACGAATTCGACGGACTTTGGTGGATTGTGTGTAGGCAAGTCCGTTCATTCACAAAGTCCGTCGGAAAGTACGTCGAAAAGTCCGCCGGGCAAAGTCCGCCGTAATGTCCGCTCGTGTGTACGCGGCATTACAGGAGAGAATTTCCCTTCCTAGGGGTAGATTTCATCTCACTTCCTGTTCTCTCCTTCCGTTTGCAAGTAGGAGTCATTTGTAAGTTAGATGTTTGAAAGTAGGGGCCTGCCCTATATACTCAGCAGAAATTTGGGCCTTAGGTGTTGTTGTGGCCACAACACTGTAAGCCCTCACAGGGCCCTGCTGTGAAATATTAGATCAAGAATTGTAATTACATGCCCCTGTTGAACAGGGGCAGAAAAATTGGGCCTTTGGTGCTGGTGGTGGTGCTGGTGCCACAACACTGTAAGTCCTCACTCGCTCTTGGTGGGCGCAGAAATGGGCCCTGCTGTGAAATATTAGATCAAGAATTGTAATTACATGCCCCTGTTGAACAAGGGCAGAAAAACTGGGCCTTTGGTGGTGGTGGTGCTGGTGCCACAACACTGTAAGTCCTCATTCGCTCTTGGTGGGTGCAGAAATGGGCCCTGCTGTGAAATATTAGATCAAGAATTGTAATTACATGCCCCTGTTGAACAAGGGCAGAAAAATTGGGCCTTTGGAGGTGGTGGTGGTGGTGCTGGTGCCACAACACTGTAAGTCCTCACAGACACTCTAGTTGGAACGCAGGAACGAGCCCTGCTGCAAAGTATTGCATCAAAAATTGTAATTACACGCCCCTGTTAAACAGGGGCTGAAAAATTGGGCCTTAGGCACTGGTGCTGGTGCCACATCACTGCAACCCCTCACAGATACTCTAGTTGTAATGCAGAAACTAGCCCTGCTGCAAAGTATTGCATCAAAAATTGTAATTACATGCCCCTGTTAAACAGGGGCTGAAAAATTGGGCCTTAGGCACTGGTGCTGGTGCCACAACACTGCAACCCCTCACAGATACTCTAGTTGTAATGCAGAAACGAGCCCTGCTGCAAAGTATTGCATCAAAAATTGTAATTACACGCCCCTGTTAAACAGGGGCAGAAAAATTGGGCCTTAGGCACTGGTGCTGGTGCCACAACACTGCAACCCCTCACAGATACTCTAGTTGTAACGCAGAAACGAGCCCTGCTGCAAAGTATTGCATCAAAAATTGTAATTACACGCTCCTGTTAAACAGGGGCTGAAAAATTGGGCCTTAGGCACTGGTGGTGGCGCCCAGAACCAAAAATGTTCTTACAAGCTATCAGCGTGATCATTGAGGAGGAAGAGGATAATTACTCAGGGATAGTCACTCAGCATCAGCATAGGCAGTCTTTGAAGGGATCTGAGATTTCAAAAAAAATTATTCAGTTACATCAGCATCAGGTGCTTGGTAGCTGGTGGTGATCCAAGACTGATTCATTTTTATGAAAGTCAGTCGATCGACCGAGTCGGTGGACAGACGCACCCTGTGATCGGTTACAAAGCCTCCAGCAGCACTGAATGTGCGTTCCGAAAGAACGCTGGATGCAGGACAGGCCAGTAGCTCAATTGCATACTGTGCAAGCTCTGGCCAGTGATCCATCCTCAAGACCCAGTAACCCAGAGGGTTTTCGGTGGGAAAGGTGTCCAAGTCAGATCTTGCCCCTAGGTATTCCTGCACCATGTAAAACAGATGCTGGCGATGGTTGCTGGAACCGATCATACCTTGGGGCTGCGGACCAAAAAATTGTCTGAACGCATCGGTCAGACGGCCACCTTCTCCACCGCTCCTTCTTTGACTGACCGAAGCCTCAGCAACACGTTGTCCAGAAACAGGAGTTTGTAACTTCCCAGTCTCTGGGAACGTGTTGCACAGACCTTTCTGCAAGGCCTCCCGAAGATGTTTCATCCTCTGCTCCCTCTGCGATGGCAAGATAAGGTCCGCAACCTTACCCTTGTAACGTGGATCAAGGAGGGTTGCCAGCCAGTATTGGTCCTTCTCCTTGATACCACGAATACGAGGATCCTTACGCAGGCTTTGCAGGATCAGGGAGGCCATGCAGCGTAGGTTTGCTGAGGCATTCGGTCCGCAGTCCTCTGGGTCACTAAGGACGACATGGTCCGCAGCCACCTCCTCCCAGCCATGTACAAGTCCATGTGTTTCTTGGGACTGATCCCTTAAAGACTGCTGCTGATGCTGAGTGCCAGGCTCCACCTCCATACTGACACAATCTTCCTCCTCCTCCTCGTCCTCTTCCTGTGTGATCGGCGGGCACGCAGGAACACTGTCTGGATAAAGGGGGCCTTGAGAGCTAAGGAAGTCCTCCTCTTCCTGCCTCTGTTCTGCCTCAAGTGCCCTGTCCATTATTCCACGCAGCGTGTGCTCCAACAGGTGGACAAGGTAGAAAGTGTCACTGATGCATGCACTGTATCTGCTCATTATCCTCGTGGCCTCCTCAAATGGTGACAGGACAGTGCATGCATCCCTGATCATGGCCCACTGGCGTGGGGAAAAAAAAGCAAGCTCCCCTGACCCTGTCCTGGTGCCATAGTCGCACAGGTACTCATTGATGGCCCTCTGCTGCATGTGCAGCTGCTGCAGCATGGCCAACGTTGAGTTCCACCTGGTGGGTATGTCACAGTTCTTGGGCAGGTTAAACTCCTTTTGGAGGTCCGCCAGCCGAGCACTGGCATTATATGACCGGCGGAAATGCTCACAGACTTTCTTGGCCTGCCTCAGGATATCCTGTAAGCCCAGGTACCTGCCCAAGAACCGCTGCACCACCAAGTTAAGGACATGAGCCAAACAGGGCACATGGGTCATTTGTCCCTGTCGGAGGGCAGAGAGGAGGTTGGTGCCATTGTCGCAAACCACTATTCCTGCCTTAAGTTGGCGTGGCGTCAACCACCTCTGAACCTGCCCCTGCAGAGCTGACAGAACCTCTGCCCCAGTGTGGCTCCTGTCCCCCAAACACACCAGCTCAAGCACCGCATGGCATCTTTTGGCCTGCGTACTTGCGTAGCCCCTTGAACGGCTACGGAGCACCGCTGGTTCCGAGGACAAAGCACAGGAAGAGGCCATGGAGGAAGAAGAAGAGGAGGGGGTGGAGGAGAGAGGTGTGTCACAATCATTAGTAGTGGCATTTTGGAGGCGTAGTGGCGGAACAGCCTCCAACACTACTGCACCTTGTCCTGCATCCTTCCCAGCTGCCAGCAGAGTCACCCAATGCGCCGTGAAACTTAGGTAATGTCCCTGTCCATGCCTGCTGGACCATGAGTCAGCGGTAATATGCACCTTACCGCTGACCGCCCTGTCCAGCGAGGCATGGACATTGCCTTCCACATGCCGGTAGAGAGCCGGAATCGCCTTCCGTGAGAAAAAGTGGCGTTTGGGCACCTGCCACTGAGGAACCGCACATTCCACAAACTCACGGAAGGGTGCAGAGTCTACCAACTGAAAAGGCAGCAGTTGAAGTGCTAGCAATTTTGCCAAGCTAGCATTTAACCGCTGGGCATGTGGATGGCTGGGAGCAAACTTCTTTCGGCGGTGCAGCAGCTGGGGCAGGGAAATTTGCCTGGTACAATCTGACGTTGGTGTACCAAAAGCAGATTGCCCACAAGTACTTGGCTGTGACACACCTAATTCTACACCTTCATTCCTCTCAGTGCAGGTCTCAGAGAGGACTGAAGGTATAGTGGGGTTGGAGATCTCAGCTGATGAGGAGCAAGGAGAGATCCTCTTTGTTCTTTGGTGTGGGTCTTTTAGATATGCTTGCCAACGAACTGCATGGCAGGTCAACATATGTCTGGTCAAGCATGTGGTACCCAAGCGGGAAATGTTTTGGCCACGCGAGATACGCTTGAGACATATGTTGCAAATAGCAGCGGTGCGATCTGATGCACTCGTCTCAAAAAAGGCCCACACCAAAGAACTTTTTGAATAACGCGCAGAGACTGCAGTGCCCTGCATTTGTGGAGCTTTGGGGTGTGATGCAGTCAATGTGCTGCCCTTAGGCTGGCCCCTGGAGGGCATCCTGCCTCGTTGGTGATGTGCCGCCTCCTCCTCCTCCTCCTCTCTCCTATCAGGCACCCACGTTGAGTCAGTGACCTCATCATCCCCTCCCTCCTCATCACTGAAGCAAACCTGGCAGTATGCTGCAGCAGGGGGAGCATGACTGCCAGATTGCTGTCCTTCTTGGGCACCCCCTCTGTCCGTGCTCATGTTACTGCCTTCATCAAGCTCAGTATCATCATCAGAGCCTTCCAAACGCTGGGCATCCTCCTGGAGCATGTACCCAACACTGTGGTCAAACAGTTCGAGGGACTGCTCAGGAGGACATGGTGGGGCTAGGGATGGAGTCACTGATGACATTGAGCCGAGGGAAGAGGCCGCTGCTTTGCCAGACAAAGTACCCTGAGCATGGGTGAGAGAGGATGAGGAGGATGAGGACGGCTTGGTCATCCACTCGACCAAGTCTTCCGCATGTTGCGGCTCAACACGGCCAGCTGCCAAAAAAAAGGCCAAGCGTGTCCTACGGCCATGTGCTGATGAGGATGCACCGTTTCCATGACCAGCACCAGACACAGAGCCTGCTTGCCCTCTCTTATTGGCTTGTGACTGTCTGCCTCTCCTTCTTGGCCTTCCAGACATACTAATGGCCTGTAGCTGCACTAAGCTTTGATATATATATATATATATATATATATATATATATATATATATATATGTACTGATACTGCAGCTAGCAAAATCAACTGCCTGCCTGTAGTATGAGAACACCACCAACCTTCTACAGGTAGCTTTAGCTGAACACTGTGCAGAGCTCGCAAAAAAATAACTTGAAGGTTTAGCTGAACACTGTGAGGAGGACGCACTACACTAACTTGTAGTTTTAGCTGAACACTGTGAGCAGGACGCACTACACTAACTTGTAGCTTTAGATGAACACTGTGCAGAGCTCGCAAAAAAATAACTTGTAGGTTTAGCTGAACACTGTGAGGAGGACGCACCACACTAACTTGTAGTTTTAGCTGAACACTGTGAGCAGGACGCACTGCACTAACTTGTAGCTTTAGATGAACACTGTGCAGAGGTCTCACTACACTAACTTGTAGTTTTAGCTGAACACTGTGAGCAGGACGCACTACACTAACTTGTAGTTTTAGCTGAACACTGTGCAGAGGTCTCACTACACTAACTTGTAGTTTTAGCTGAACACTGTGAGCAGGACGCACTGCACTAACTTGTAGCTTTAGATGAACACTGTGCAGAGGTCTCACTACGCTAACTTGTAGTTTTAGCTGAACACTGTGCAGAGGTCTCACTACACTAACTTGTAGTTTTAGCTGAATACTGTGAGCAGGACGCACTACACTAACTTATAGTTTTAGCTGAACACTGTGCAGAGGTCTCACTACACTAACTTGTAATTTTAGCTGAACACTGTCAGCAGGACGCACTGCACTAACTTGTAGCTTTAGATGAACACTGTGCAGAGGTCTCACTACACTAACTTGTAGTTTTAGCTGAACACTGTGAGCAGGACACACTACACTAACTTGTAGTTTTAGCTGAACACTGTGCAGAGGTCTCACTACACTAACTTGTAGTTATAGCTGAACACTGTGAGCAGGACGCACTGCACTAACTTGTAGCTTTAGATGAACACTGTGCAGAGGTCTCACTACACTAACTTGTAGTTTTAGCTGAACACTGTGCAGAGGTCTCACTGCACCAACTTGTAGTTTTAGCTGAACACTGTGAGCAGGACGCACTACACTAACTTGTAGCTTTAGATGAACACTGTGCAGAGGTCTCACTACACTAACTTGTAGTTTTAGCTGAACACTGTGCAGAGGTCTCACTGCACTAACTTGTAGTTTTAGCTGAACACTGTGCAGAGGTCTCACTACACTAACTTGTAGTTTTAGCTGAAAACTGTGAGCAGGACGCACTGCACTAACTTGTAGCTTTAGATGAACACTGTGCAGAGGCCTCACTACACTAACTTGTAGTTTTAGCTGAACACTGTGAGCAGGACGCATTACACTAACTTGTAGCTTTAGATGAACACTGTGCAGAGCTCGCAAAAAAATAACTTGTAGGTTTAGCTGAACACTGTGAGGAGGACGCACCACACTAACTTGTAGTTTTAGCTGAACACTGTGAGCAGGACGCACTGCACTAACTTGTAGCTTTAGATAAACTCTGTGCAGAGGTCTCACTACACTAACTTGTAGGTTTAGCTGAACACTGTGAGGAGGACGCACCACACTAACTTGTAGTTTTAGCTGAACACTGTGAGCAGGATGCACTGCACTAACTTGTAGCTTTAGATGAACACTGTGCAGAGGTCTCACTACACTAACTTGTAGTTTTAGCTGAATACTGTGAGCAGGACGCACTGCACTAACTTGTAGCTTTAGATGAACACTGTGCAGAGGTCTCACTACACTAACTTGTAGTTTTAGCTGAACACTGTGAGCAGGGCGCACTACACTAACTTGTAGTTTTAGCTGAACACTGTGAGGAGGATGCACCACACTAACTTGTAGTTTTAGCTGAACACTGTGAGCAGGGCGCACTGCACTAACTTGTAGCTTTAGATGAACACCGTGCAGAGGTCTTACTACACTAACTTGTAGTTTTAGCTGAACACTGTGAACAGGACGCACTGCACTAACTTGTAGCTTTAGATAAACACTGTGCAGAGCTCGCAAAAAAATAACTTGTAGGTTTAGCTGAACACTGTGAGGAGGACGCACCACACTAACATGTAGTTTTAGCTGAACACTGTGAGCAAGACGCACCGCACTAACTTGTAGCTTTAGATGAACACTGTGAGCAGGACGCACTGCACTAACTGTAAATAGTCTAGCTGCCTGACTGTGGTACTAATAGGATCAAAAGAACACCAGCAATTTTCTTCAGGTAGCTGTAAATACTGTAACAAGACAAGCCTGCCTGTCAGTAGGAAGATAACAGGAATGTATCTAGCTAAACTGAATACAGTGTATATATATATATATATATATATATATATATATACAACACCTGGGATGCATATATATACACAATACACTGTAAGTGCAGCTAACTCACTGATTGTCCTGCCTAATCTATCTAACTCAAAAGGAAATTACATTGTCTCTCTGTCTATCTATCTCTCTTTCAACGCCGGAACACACTACACAGGGCCGCCGTGCAGGCGGCCTTATATAGTGTGAGGCGTGTTCTAAACCCTCTGAGCCATAATTGGCCAAATCCACCCTGGCTTTGGCCAATTACAGCTCTCTCTACCAACGGCGCTGTGATTGGCCAAGCATGCAGGTCATAGTGCATGCTTGGCCAATCATCAGCCAGCAATGCACTGCGATGCCGCAGTGAATTATGGGCCGTGACGCGCCACACGAATTTGGCGCGAACGGCCCATAACTTTTGGAATTCGGCGAACGACCGAACAGCCAATGTTCGAGTCGAACATGGGTTCGACTCGAACACGAAGCTAATCCCTACTGGAGATACACTGGACAGCCACTGTACTATAATTGTGGCTATTTTCTCTCAAATATTACCCTCTAATTTGTCATCAAAGATAAAACCTGCCTCATATCACCCTTTTATATTGCAGAGTAACCAAGCCTCTTACATACCATCCAGCCACTGCACAATCTTTGTGACAATTGTCTCTCAGATAATACTCTCTACTCTTTATTGCAAGATAAAACCTCCCCTGTCTCTTTCTATTTTCAGCCTGTTCAAGTGCTAACCAATTTCTACCAGACGCATACCGAAAGTCTATAGTTTGGGAATAATTGGTGTTACCAGAATGGGATGGGGTTTATGGAATGTGAAGTTGTGGTTTCAAAGTTTTTTGACATTTCATTTATCATTTATGACAATGCAGAAACTCAAGAACTATATTATTAAACTGCCTGGCCTTTGTCCAATTAGTACAAATTTGAGGACTTTAGCTATATTTTTTAGGAGTAAACTTTCCAATACCTTGTATATCAACTGTGGCTGCTACTTTCATCATTTAATTCAGGATTATTACAGCTAGATAAAAAGATCAGGTGTAACAGCAAAACACCTGTAAGGCAATTGCATAATGTGCTAGTATGCATTGCATACTATATATGATGGAATACTTACCTTTAGGGATGGGCTGAACCCCCCCCCCCCCCCCAACCCCCCAGTTCGGTTCACACCAGAACATCTCGAACAGCCAAAAAGTTCTAGCAAACATGCAAACTCTTTTAATCTCTTCAGAACCAATGTTTAGCCGAATGGCGGCTACAGCGTCCCACCAGAGCCACCTACCATTGCTTTCAGTGACACCTATCAAGGTCACCAATCAGTGCCTCATCAACAGTGCTGCCCATCAGTGCCACCTACCAGTGCCCATCAGTGTCACCTACCAGTGCTCATCAGTGCCACCTACCAGTGCCCATCAGTGCCACCTAACAGTGACACCTATCAGTGCCCATCAGTGCCACCCATCAGTGCCACCTATCAGGACCCATCAGTGCCGCCTCATCAGTGCTGTCTTATCAGTGGCCATCAGTGCCACCTTATCTGTGCCTATCAGGGCCGCCTTATCTGTGCTTATCACTGCCCATCAGTGCAGCCTCATCAGTGCATATCAATGAAGGAGAAAAATTACCTGTTTGTTAAATTGTATAACAAACTATGAAACATGTGTAGCGGTGTAGTTGTCACTAGTAACAAACATCCACCAAATCACCCCACTGCCAGACTCCCATACATCACTTGGAGAGACAATGAACAGTCTTTTGCTAGTTTTGTTTTTGTTGATTGGGGGTACAACTTGGTTGGGGAAAAGGGTATATGGGATGCCCATAGGATAGTTGATTTGCCATCATACTTTAAAGATTGTAAAATTTAGCACATAGTTAGAGCCAGAAGAGATGATGTGCATGTATTTATGGCTATGATCTTTCCTCCTGCATCACCATACAGACTGTTGCTTCTCCTCTGCTTAACTCCCACAGACTATTGCTTTCCAGGCGTTCCCCATCCATTACCGTGTAAGGAATGAGGACGTCACTCTTGACCGTGTAAGGGTGTTGTTCCCAAAACTTCTCTCCTCCTGCACAAATCTTATCAGCTCTCCTTTCCTCCTGCACAAATCTTATATTGTCATAAGTAATGACAAATCTTCTTCTGAAAGCTAGAAGGACCCACTCTGAATAAATCCTTTAAGCTGGCTCTGGTTGCTCACAGCTGCTAGGCCAGAGGCCTGCAGCACCTCTCCCTGGAGGCCTAGTAGTTTAAAAGCACATTGTTGAAAGGTGGACTACTATTCCCAGCCAGCCCAGCTTGCAAATCCTGTGCCCTCAGGCTACATCGATTTGACACATATCCCCACAGTCTCTCCTCTGATCCAGGACTCCCCATCATTGACCGTGTAATGATGAAGACTTTGCTGATGACCGTGTAAGAGGCAAAGTTCCCTCACAGACTTCCTGGTACATCCAGCCCTCCACTGTGGAACACTCACTGACTTTTCTCTGTCCTGAGTCCTTGATGGAGAACTTGACCGGACCATACGTTCCGACAGCTTCACCTGCCCCTCTGCTCCAGGAGTTCTTTATCAACGACGTGTGATGATAAAGACATTGCCAATGACCGTGTAATGGCAAAGTTCCTTCACAGCTCTCCCTGGGCCTCCTCCTGCGATCTGTACACCACCCCCCAGATGGGGGTGCCCTCCTGCTGCTGTCGAGTATTCCATCCTTCACTTAACTAAGCCAAAAACTCTCCCCCAGTGTCATGTTACCTAAGCTTATATAGGAGTATAGGGGGCCCTTCTTCTGCCAACTCCAGTTGGGGATTGGTCAGGGCACCCACACAAGCTGCCTGCCACTCCAGTCCTAGGCCCTGCCCCTCTTCCAGAACATTCTCCCTGGAAGCAGGGGAGACGCCTCAGAACTAGAGCACAGGTGGCCACACCCACTGCTACTCTGACCACTCCCAGATCAAAACAGAGAGGCCTAGCTTGCAGCATAGGCCTGCCTAAATTTGCCTGTGCTGACAGTTTTCTAGTAAAACCCTATTACTAGCACCTACCTGTTGGTAGAGGGTGCTACACAAGTTTTTTTTTTCTCAAAATTTTCCTTTCTTTTGTTTGTTTAGCAAGAAATAAAAACCCCAGTAGTGACAGCGCTGAAAATTGGCCTGGGCAGGAGGAGGTTTAAGTGCCCAGTAAGCAAGTGGTTAAAGTCTATGGGACACGAGCGTGAAAAATCAAAAGTCCTCATTTTAAAGGCTAAGGCTACATGCCCACAGACGTTTTAAAAAACGGTCTGTAAAGCCAGTAGAGACACCAGGAAAAAAGCGGCGTTAAAAACGCGATTTTATCCACGTTTTACATTGAATTCAATGCACACTACTCCGCGCTGACTTTCAGCCGCGTTTCTCTGCGGTGCAACTTGTGTGCTGAGAACCTTAAGGGGGGAACCCAGTGAAAATTAAAAACAAAATTTGCGTGAGGTTCCCCCACCAAGACGATACCAGACCCTTCGGTCTGGTATGGTTCTTAAGGGGAACCCCCACACCAAAAAAAAAATGGCGTGGGGGTCCCCCCAAGATCCATACCAGACCCTTATCCATGCAAGCAGCCAAGCAGGTCAGGAGGGGGGGGCTTCGGGTCTTGTATAGATTTTTAAGGGGATCCCCACGCCAACATTTTTTAAAAAATGGCGTGAGATCCCCCCAAAATCCATACCAGAGCCTTATCTGCGTAAGCAGCCTGGCAGGTCAGGAAAAGGGGGGGATGAGCCAGCACCCCCCTCCTGAACCATACTAGGCCACATGCCCTCAACATGGGGGTTGGGTGGTTTGGGGCAGGGGGGCTCTACCAATTCACCAAAAAAAGTGTCAAAAAGTGAAAAACACAGTAAACAGTTTTTGACAAGTCCTTTAATAAACAAAAAAAAATGTCCCTTAATGTAATGTACCATCAACCTTGGAGATAGGAATAGAACATATGTTTCGGTATCTGATATTTAGATTGAAGGTCTGCAAAAGGGCGAAATTTACGTGTGACTGGGTATACAAAGTGGCAAAGTTGGAACAAGCCAGCCTGTGCCCAAGGGAGCATTCTGGAGTGGGATAGGCTATCAGGAATTAAGGGATTAAAGATTACATTAGAGAGAGGGGCATGGGGAAGAGAGGGAGAATTTGGTGTGACATGAGCACCATATCCTCAATGAAAACAACGTAGGGCCCAAACAGAGGCTTTGGAGTTTGGGATCTGAAAATAATGCAGTCGACCATACAAGGGAGCAGGGAGGAGCTGGGAACAAAGAGCCCATCTCAATCTCCGACCACCTATTCAGCGGTATTAAACTGGACCAGGACACCACTGCACGGAGGTGGAAGGCCAGATAATATTTGTGGATATCCGGGGCTCCCAGACCTCCCCTCTCCTTCTGGGGGAAAAGATCCCTGAGCCCTGTCCTTCCAAATAAAATTAAGAAACCATAATTTGAGCAATTTTAATTGGGCCATGGGAATAGGGATTGGCAGGGTATCAAAAAAGTACAGTAATTTTGGCATAACTGACATTTTCAACACATTGATCTTACCTATCCAGGATATTGGGAGAGGGTTCCATCGCATCAACATGGCTTGGATGTCCTTGAACAGGGGGATATAATTGGCTGAGTATAGGAATGAGTACGATGGTGTGATTTTTACACCTAGGTACTTGAGAACGATAAGGGTATGAGTTTTGAAGCAATAAAAGATCTGCAGGCGGTATGTGTAGCGGTAGGGCTTATGCTTTGGATGCATTAATTTTTTATCCGGATAGAGATCTGAACTGGGATAGGAGAGCACGCAGGGATGGGAGGGAAATATGTAGGTTGGTAAGAGTTTGAAGTACATCGTCCACAAATAGAGACAGCTTATATTCCCTATGACGCATGAGGACCCCTCGGATGTCAAGATGGGATCTTATAGCCTCTGCCAGGGGCTCTAGGCATAGGATGAAAAGAAATGGGGAAAGAGGGCAGCCCTGTCTAGTGCCATTAGACATTGGGAAGGGTCGGGACATAAAAGAAGCCATTTGAGAGTAGTGAGCTTTTAAGGCCGAGATGAAGGGCCCGTGAAAACCAAATTTAGTAAGGGTAGCAAACATGTAGGGACAACTTAATCTATCAAATGCTTTTTGGGCATCGAGGCTAAGGATCAGAGCAGGTCTACGTACCCTGTTCAGCATATCAATGAGATCAATAGTGCACCTAGTGTTGTCCCCCGCATGTCTAGTGGGGACAAAACCCACTTGGTCTCTATCGATCAGTTTTGTCAAAAATTGGTAAAGGCGCTTAGCCAAAATTTTTGGGAATAGCTTATAATCCATATTTAAACGTGCTATCGGCCTGTAACTGTCTGGAAGCAATGGCTCTTTGTCCGGTTTAGGTATAACTGAGATATAGGAATGTAAAAACTGCTGATGAGGGGATTCGCCCTGAAGAAGAGAATTATATGGGGATATTAGATGGGTCGACAGAATCGGGAGAAATGTCTTGTAGTAGGAGTATGGGAGGCCATCTGGACCAGGGGATTTGTGGGTTGGTAGTCTTTTAATAGTGTTGGCTAGTTCCTCCCCGGTAATAGGGGTGTTCAATGCATGCATATCTGACTTGGTCAGTTTAGACAGCTTCAAGTCTGACAAGGATGCCCCTGAAAGCCTCCTGGTCAAATGGGGAATGAAGGGTGGGAGTAAGGCAGTTATAGAGTTTATCATAAAACTCACTAAAAACCTGGGTCATAGTCTGTGGACAATAAGTAGGAGTGCCATCAGTTTGTTGGAGGTGGTCTATGAAGGAGAGAAAAGGTCTAGTGTTGAGTCTCGAGACCAGCATTCTATTTTGCTTTTTGGAAAATTTGTAAAATTTTTGTTATGCCCATTGGAGGGACTTTTCTATGGCTGACATTTCCAGAGATTTTATTTGCTTGCGCAGCGAGGTTACTGCCCGCAGTCGAACCACGGGGAGAGCAGAGCAAGGATCGTTCAGTGGATAGCAGTTTGGTTAATAAAGAGGATTTCAAGAGGGCTGCATCCTTCTTTCTTCGTGAGCTTACAGAGATACCCTGCCCCCTAAAGAACGCCTTGTGGGCCTCCCATAAGGTGGATGGACTGGTTACAGAACCTGTATTTAGCTGGAAGTATTCAGTTAGCGCATGGGAGAGTTTATCTTTGGTTTCAGGATGTTTTAGCAGAGATTCATTGAGTCTCCAGGGGCATTTCCTGGGAAATGCAGCTGAGAGGCAAAGATCCAGGGTCAAGGGAGCTTGATCTGACCAGGTAATGGGGCCCAGGTCAGATGACACTGTACGAGGCAAAAGAGGGGCTGTCACGAGAAAATAATCCAATCTGGAGAACATCTTATGGGGGGTAGAGTAGAACGAATACTGTTTACCAGTGGGGTGTTTGATCCGCCATACGTTAAATACATGATGACTTCGGGTCAATTTACGAAAGGGGTTGGCCAAAGATTGTGTTGCAAGGGGTAATTTAGTTTGCAACAAAGATTTCCTATCTCGAGTGGGAGAGAGGACAGCATTAAAATCTCCACCAATCACCGTAAAAGGCTGAGAAAAGCACTGCAATTGTTCAAATGCATCAGTAAGAAATTTGATATGACCTGAATTAGGAGCATATATATTCATAAGTGTTATAGGATTAGATAAGTAGGTACTTTGCAATATTATATAACGACCATGGGGATCCAAATGGGTGGACTTGATCTGGAGAGGGCAAGAGCGTCTGATTAGCACTGCAAAACCAGGCTTTCCAGATGAGTCAGACACCATATAAGACACTGGGAAATATTTGGAAGCAAATTTCAGGGATCCCCCAGCACGGAAGTGATTTTTCCGAACCAGGATCACATCCGCGCCAGAGGCCCTGAATTGCTTTAGAGCCATCCATCGTTTCTTGATGGAATTCAGACCTTTCACGTTATATGTCAACAACTTCAGAGCCATAGTAATGCTGTGAAATTTAGCCTGCAAATATTCTGTATAGTAGGCGATAGCCCATTGGTGCAGAAACACGCATATGGCCTTATAACAGATGATAATCTATCATGCAACATAGAAAAAAACCCCATAAAAACCATATCAATATTAATAAAGGAAAAAGAAAAAAAAAGAAAAAGGAAAACAAAAAAATAAATTCAAAAGGAAGTCCAAAAAAGGACCAAAAGGAATATTGCTACATATTAACAAGAAGGCCGGTGCGGCCTAAAAAATACAAAAAGTACAAACATCAGGTGTAGGCCTGAGAGGCATCTGCGTCTCAGTAATAGAGATGAGCTTCGAGTTCGAGTCAAACTCATGTTCGACTCGAACATTGGCTGTACGCAAGTTCGCCGAACAGTGAACAATTTGTAGTGTTCGCGGCAAATTCGAATGCCGCGGAACACCCTTTAAAAGTCTATGGGAGAAATCAAAAGTGCTAATTTTAAAGGCTTATATGCAAGTTATTGTCATAAAAAGTGTTTGGGGACCTGGGTCCTGCCCTAGGGGACATGGATCAATGCAAAAAAAAGTTTTAAAAACGGCCGTTTTTTTAGGAGCAGTGATTTTTATATTGCTTAAAGTCAAACAATAAAAGTGTAATATCCCTTTAAATTTCGTAGCTGGGGGGTGTCTATAGTATGCCAGTAAAGGGGCGCATGTTTCCCGTGTTTAGAACAGTCTGACAGCAAAATGACATTTCGAAGGAAAAAACCCATTTAAAACTACTCGTGGCTATTGCATTGCCGCCCGACAATACACATAGAAGTTCATTGATAAAAACGGCATGGGAATTCCCCACAGGGGAACCCTGAACCAAAATGTAAAAAAAAAAATGACGTGGGTGTCCCCCTAAATTTCATACCAGGCCCTTCAGGTCTGGTAAGGATATTAAGGGGAACCCTGGCCAAAAAAAAACGGCGTGGGGCCCCCCCAAAAATCTATACCAGACCCTTATCCGAGCATGCAACCTGGCAGGCCGCAGGAAAAGAGAGGGGGACGAGAGTGCGCCCCCCCCCCTCCTGAACCGTACCAGGCCACATGCCCTCAACATTGGGAGGGTGCTTTGGGGTAGCCCCCCAAAACACCTTGTCCCCATGTTGATGAGGACAAGGGCCTCATCCCCACAACTCTGGCCGGTGGTTGTGGGGGTCTGCAGGCGGGGGACTTATCGGAATCTGGAAGCCACCTTTAACAAGGGGACCCCCAGATCCCGGCCCCCCCCCTGTGTGAAATGGTAAGGGGGTACTTACCCCTACCATTTCACAAAAAAACTGTCAAAAATGTTAAAAATGACAAGAGACAGTTTTTGACAATTCCTTTATTTAAATGCTTCTTCTTTCTTCTGGTGTCCAGATCTTAGAAGGAGCCGGCGGAGAACGTGGGGTGGCAGGTGAGAAATGACCATCTTTTGCGGGCAATGGTGGAAGGCCCAGGCATGCCCTTCTTGCAGGTCTCAAAGAACATGTTGGACACCATCCTTAGTGACATTGAGGCGAAAAGGGAAACCCCAATAATAGGGGATCTTGTGTAGTTGAAGGTGAGAGGTGATGGGCCATAGTGAGCAGCGTTTGGCCAGGGTGGTTGGGGAGAGGTCACTGAATAGTTGTATTCTGTCTCCTTTGTAATCAATATCAGAATGATTGCGAGTAGAAAGAGTGAGCACCTCTTTACTTTCATAATAGTGAAACTTCACCATTATATCACGTGGTCTGGCCCCTGCAGGGGGTTTGGGGGCCAGGGACATATGGGCCTGGTCAAAGCGCCAGTCTATGTCCACAATGCCAGGTGCCAGGGTGTTAAATAGGCCCAGAAGATAAGGTCTGATATTATTGTTAGCCACCTGTTCCGGGATGCCACGGATTCTGAGGTTTTGGCATCGTTCTCTGTTCTCCAGGTCCTTTTGCTGGAGTTGTAGCTGAGATACAGAGTTTTTAAGCAAAGCATTCTCCTCTTCTAGAGCCTGTACATAATGCAAAGTCTCATCAAACTTAGTTTCCAAAGTAGCTGTGCGTTCGCCAAGCTGGTCTATCTCACCTCTGAGTTCTCTGGAGATCTTCCACATCTCCTGGACTATGCCCCTGGTGACCTGTTGTGCCAGATCCTGGAGTTTAAGATCCAGCATCTCAGTGTGGGGGGAGAGCCTGCTGAGTGCTATCCTCCACCATCAGAGTGCTGACATAATCCTCCAGGTATCCTGTAAAATCGAGACCGGGTATGGGGCCTGGTCAGAAAGCGATCCATAGTGGAGGAGGGCCATGGTGTTTGTGTGGCTCGGTAGTAGGATCTCTGGTCCCCGATTTTTCCCATGTAGTGCTAGAAGGTCTGAGGGGTTGTGGTAGCTTACCCCTAAAGCGGATGTGGGCCATTGTAGCTGTTCAGGGGGGATCACGCGTCCGCCACCCTGAAGAGTCGCGCATGCGCCTAAAATTACAATTTTAGAGAAGCAACGTTCACGTTCATTTTTTATTTTTTGCTCTTACCATGGGGATCCATTTTAGAGTGGGTTCATCCTAAAGGAATCATGGTTGTTTTGATAATTTGTTCAGAGTTGCAGAAGCCAGGAATACTAAGTTCCTGGGTTCCAAGGAAGGAACTATAAGTAAACATAGCAAGTGAGTAGATAATGTGGATAAGAATTCGATTCTGCTCTTGTTTTTCACTTTCAGAGTCCTGGTGGAGTGAGATTGGAGAGGTCTCTGGAACATGGATGAAAGATGTTCATCTGGTTGGCAGTTTGTCTGTGCTATACCACACCACAAATTTGTTCTGACAAACGTTCAGGGGAGAAGGCATAAATGAAAAGATTAAGATTAATACTTGCAATGTAAGATTTCTTTTTGTTATGAACAATTTTGTACTAATGCTGCATCTGAAAGACTTTGCCCAGCAACAAGACTGGTAATACATTTTGCCGGAGTCTCTCCTGTCATTTATGAATGCAAACGTACTGTGAATACAAGTGCAATGGGTTGGAGGAGGTTGGGGAAGGAATATAACCTATCCAATCCTTCAGAACAAGAAATGTAAAATATGTTGTTTTTTTTTGGAGGGAGGAATTGAAAGATGGAAATCATGTTTATAATGTGTTACATGTATTGGCATAACTGAATTAATATGGTGCAGGTGCCCAGGAGGCTGGCACTTATGCATAGTAAGGTGTCTGTTGGCCAGACTAGAGGGTGCCAGGTGACACATCAATGGTGTGAAAATTTCCTTCTGGGGGTGGTGTCTCAATCTTAGCATTCCTAAAGAAAGGTTCTCGGTTACTGGACAAGTGGGACACCAGAACTGGACAAGGGGGAGATACGCCTGGTTGATGTCTCACCTGAGAGGTTGGAACCCTGCACAGGTAATGCCAGTGACTATTCATAAAAGCAAGCTCCGTTAGATAAAGGGGAACAAACACTGGCTACCAGGGTACAGTATGCCTTCACCACAGGCTGCTTCGACATCTCACAGTGGTTTAAAAAAACCTATCACCCTATATGTGCTGAGTATACACTGAATCAAGTGCAGTCATTGTACCAGTGGCTTACTCCCAGAAATGTGCGGACATGGAATGAGGTTCATTCAGGACGCTTAAAGAGGAGGGATGTGTTCAGCACTATATTGGGGGGAATATGAGCTGGGATGGGTGTTATTAATGAAGTGGACGTCAGTATACTGAGGAACAAACTGTCAGCCATAGCTTCAGACAGTAAGTGGAGCTTTGTTACTTAGAGAGAGATTGGTGACATCCTTAATTGCATTCAATAAAGTCACATAAATACCCAGGTTAAAGTGGCTCAAGATTGTATCCGCCTTTTTGATGGGTTGAGGGGTTGGTATAGAGGGTGGTTGTACAGAGCAGGAATATGTAATGGGCTCTGGCGTGCACACAGGGGCAGGTGGAGTTATCAACCAACATCAAGCTGATTGTACAATCTCTGTATGGGGTGCAGTGACCTTATGAGTTAGCATCACAGCTCAGTAAGATTTTGCCAAAACACATCGCTTACACTAATCCAAAGTGGTGGTCGAATGCCTGGATGGGCTGTGCTAGTTTGAATTATGAAAGGTGTTATGCTTCCCCATTGATCCCATATACAGAAGTGCAGACTCGGTCTGTATATTTGGTGGTTTTAATGGGCTTACTGACTGGGGATTCTACCTTTTTGCATCTGAGGCTTAATTACCCACATGTGATCAGAGAGAATGGAACCTGGAGGCAGGTTGATATTTCCCTCTTTCGGAGGCATGACCATGATGTCCTTGGTAGGCCAGGTCAGTACACAGTGGTGAACGAGAAATGCTGGGAAGATGTTTCACTCTGTGTGCTGGATGGAGAGATCATTGCTCAGAAGGAAGCACCTGGGTATTATTTCGGACATAGACGAGTCTCACATTTATCTATGCAGGTTGAGGGACGAACTGATGGTAAGGTCTCTTCGTACAAGTTAGAGGCTTTGTTGCCAATTCAGAGCCCTGAAGTACCGCTAACATGCCAAAATTGTGGTAGGAAAGACCACTTTGAGCAAGCCTGCCTAATCCTGACCCGTATCTACAATAAAGAGTTATAGGAGGTTGGGAGTGGGATGCTTAATTTGGGGGGGTCACATATATATGTGTCAGTACTAGGATCCCTTTAGGACCCAGCATAACTCACCTGACACAGCCTTTGCCTGGGAAACAACAGTGATTGGCCAGCTCACCTTTAAATCACTTGTATCAGCATTCAATCAGTGCTTGTGTTAGAGTTTACCTTGTGTTTGATCCAGCTGATATCTGTTCTGTGTATTTCGTGTATGACCCGGCTCATTTGACCCTGTTTGCTTCTGATTCGGTACCGTTTGGACTCTGATCTTCCTGTGTATGACCCAGCTTGCCTAGACTACACTTTGCCTGATTCTACTCTAGTACCTTCATCTGCAGCGGTGAACTACAAGCACCAGACAACATCTATCCTCATCTGCAGCGGTGAACTACAAGTTCCAGCAAACATCTACCTTCATCTACAGTGGTGAACTACAAGTCCCAGCTGACCTGCTCGGCTCAGACCTGCTCATGGTATGTGCTCTTGTTCTTTGAACTCTTTGCATAATCAGAACACCTGAACTGTTACCTGTTATATGCTCCTAGCCTGACATTAACACGAGCCATACATAATAAAGGAAACCTATCATGGATCCTGAGCAGGATCTCCTTCTATTACCACCGCTACAAAAACTCCATATGAACCAAAAATTCCTTTGCCTGACCGGTTTTCTGGTGACCGTAAAGGGTTTTGCAACTTTAAAAACAGCTGCAAATTATATTTCAAGTTAAGGCCATCCTCGCCTGGCCCTGAAACTCAGAGGGCTCAAATCATTATCTCTCTACTACAGGGTGACCCCCAGGCTTGGGCCTTTAACCTGGAACCAAACCATCCAGCCTTGCTAACAGTAGATGCCTTCTTTGAAGCCCTAGGGTTGCTATATGATGATCCAGATCGTGCTGCTACTGCAGAATCAACCCTGCGTAACTTAAAGCAAGTAACTACCACAGCTGAAATGTATTGCTCAGAGTTTCGCAGGTGGGCCCCGGAATCTGGCTGGAATGATGCAGCTCTCCGCAGCCAGTTTAGAATGGGCCTTTCAGATGCAATTAAGGATGCTCTGGTCAACTTCTGCTACCCAGCCTCACTGGAGGAGGCTATGAGTCTAGCCATTAGAATTGACCGCTGCCAGCGAGAGAGGAGACGAGAACAAACTACAGCTGTGGCAAACTATATACCTCCCTTGCCGCCTGACTATTCCACCTCCAGTGCCAAATATGAGGATGAACCTATGCAGTTAGGCTCCACCCGGTTATATGCCCAGGAACACACGTGCCGGCGTAACATGGGACTCTGCTTGTATTGTGGCCTCAAGGGGCATATGCTCCGTTCGTGCCCTACATGTCCGGGAAACTCCAGGACCTAGGTAATTGCGGGGAGGTTACCTTAGGTCTGCTCTCATCTCCCCAGGGGGACAATCGTATTCTTTTACCCACTGTCATTCACTTTTGGACAGGGGCTCATGAACTGCTGGCCTTGGTAGATTCTGGAGCCGCTGAGAATTTTATTAATAAGACTCTGATTACCTCTTTGTCCCTGGAAACTCATGCTCTAGATTGCCCAGTCCGCCTGATTTCCGTGGATAATCGGCCTCTCTCACAAGATCTAGTGCTCCAATCCACCAACCCTTTCCAGTTACAATTGGGGGCTTTGCATTGGGAGAAGATTTCATGTCTTGTCATTGACTCTCCATCCACTTCTTTGATCCTAGGCCTTCCTTGGCTTCAGAAGCACAATCCTGTAATTGACTGGTGAACAGGAAAAATTCTGGCTTGGTCCAATCAGTGTAAAAAGAACTGCTTCCAGCACCCTGTTCGACTTGCTACCTGTCAAGTGGGAATGGAACAGATTCCACTTTGTTATAAGGACTTTTGGAATGTGTTTTCTAAAGGGATTGCAAGGCACTTTACCTCCTCATCGCAGTTATGACTGACCTCCTGCCTGACACTACTCCTCCTCGAGGTAGAGTCTTTCCAATGTCTGAGCCAGAGAATCTTGCCTTGCAAGAATACATCCAGGAAAACCTAGCTAAGGGTTTCATCCATCCCTCCACTTCTCCCACAGGAGCAGGATGCTTCTTTGTCCCAAAGAAGGATGGGGGACTGAGACTTTGTGTTGATTACAGAGGTCTAAATAAAATAACTGTTCCCAATCGGTATCCTCTTGCTCTCATCACAGAATTGTTCTCTCAAATCCAGGGAGCCAAAATCTTCTCCAAACTGGACTTAAGGGGAGCCTATAATCTGGTGCGCATCTGTGCAGGCGACGAGTGGAAGACAGCCTTTAACACCAAGGATGGTCATTACGAATGTCTTGTCATGCCTTTCAGTCTCAGAAATGCACCAGCTGTCTTTCAGAACTTTATGAATGACATTTTCCGTGACATGTTGAGTCGCTTCATGCTTGTATATTTAGACGATATTTTAATATATTCTCCCAATCTTGAAACACATCAGAAGCATGTCTGCTCGGTATTGGCCCAATTAAAGACTCACTCCCTTTTTGTAAAGCCTGAAAAATGTTCATTCCATGTTAAACAAGTACCTTTCCTAGGCTACCTAATTTCTGACACAGGCCTCACCATGGATCCAGCCAAGATTCAAGCCATTTTAGACTGGGCACCACCTTCAGACCTGAAGGCAGTTCAGCGCTTCCTGGGCTTTGCAAATTTCTATCGAAAATTCATTAAAAACTTTGCCACCATTGCACATCCCATCACCTCTCTCACCAGGAAGACTCTGACTACCTTTTAAATGGACTACTGAGACCCAGGCAGCCTTCACTCAGTTAAAGTTAAAGAAAGCCTTTACCTCTGCACCAATCCTACGCCATCCTGTTTCTGAGCTACCTTTTATTGTGGAGGTAGATGCATCTGAAGTAAGGGGGGGGGGCTCTTGTCACAAAAGGATCCTGTAAATGCTGCCATCCACCCCTGTGCCTTCTTGTCTCATAAATATTCCCCAGCAGAGCGCAATTATGATATAGGCAACAGAGAACTTCTAGCCATAAAGCTCGCTTTGGAAGAATGGAGACATTGGCTGGAGGGAGCTCGCTATCCATTCGTAGTTCTGACTGACCACAAAAACCTTGAATACAGTAGGTGACCGCGATATTGTGTTAATCTCGCCGCATTTCTCTGCGAGATTTGACACCTGGGAGCCCCGTCGCAGGAGCCAGCGCCGAGATGGCTCACTCATCAGGAAAGGAAAACTTTGTTTTCCTTCCGCGATGAGTGACAGGCAGTGCTGACAGCTGTCTGGTATGAATCCTGAGGCGGGAACACCGCGCCAAATTTTAAATGAAAAAAACTGCGTGGGTTCCCCCCCCAGGGGCATACCAGGCCCTTAGGTCTGGCATGGATTGTAAGGGGAACCCCCTACGCTGAAAAATCGGCATGGGGGTCCCCCCCAAATCCATACCAGACCTTTATCCGAGCATGCAGCCCGGCTGGCCAGGAGAGGGGGTGGGGACGAGCGGGCGCCCCCCCCTCCTGAGCCGTACCAGGCCGCATGCCCTCAACATGGGGGGGTGGGTGCCTTGGGGGAGGGGGGCGCCCTGCGGGGGCCCCCCCACCCCAAAGCACCTTGTCCCCATGTAATGAGGACAAGGTCCTCTTCCCGACAACCCTGGCCGTTGGTTGTTGGGGTCTGCGGGCGGGGGGCTTATCGGAATCCGGGAGCCCCCTTTAATAAGGGGGCCCCCAGATACCAGCCCCCCACCCTGTGTGAATGAGTTTGGGGTACATGGTACCCCTACCCATTCACCTGGGGAAAAGTGTCAATATAAAAAAAACACAGTACACAGGTTTTAAGAGTCATTTATTGGTCAGCTCCGGGATCTTCTCCGCTTCTTCTCTTCTTCTCTTCTTGCCCGATGTTGACACAACGCTCTCTCCGGCTCGAATGCTGTGTGCGAGCTGCGGAGCCATTTATATAGGGTCACCGCCTATATAAATGGCTCCGCAGCTCGCACACAGCATTCGAGCCGGAGAGAGCGTCGTGTCAACATCGGGGAAGAAGAGAAGAAGCGGGGAGACAGCGGCGACAAGACAGCGGCGGCGGCGAGACAGCGGCGGCAAGACAGCGGCAGCAGACCGGGCCCCTGGCAATAGAGCTGGAAGAAGATAGCGGCGGGGCCCGGGAGAAGAGGCCGAACACCGGGAGAAGTCGGAAGGAGACCCCCCGAAGTCGGAAGAAGATCCCGGAGCTGACCAATAAATGACTCTTAAAACCTGTGTACTGTGTTTTTTTTATATTGACACTTTTCCCCAGGTGAATGGGTAGGGGTACCATGTACCCCAAACTCATTCACACAGGGTGGGGGACCGGGATCTGGGGGCCCCCTTATTAAAGGGGGCTCCTGGATTCCGATAAGCCCCCCGCCCGCAGACCCCGACAACCAACGGCCAGGGTTGTCGGGAAGAGGCCCTTGTCCTCATCAACATGGGGACAAGGTGCTTTGGGGTGGGGGGGCCCCCGCAGGGCGCCCCCCTCCCCCAAGGCACCCACCCCCCCATGTTGAGGGCATGCGGCCTGGTACGGCTCAGGAGGGGGGGGCCGCCCGCTCGTCCCCACCCCCTCTCCTGGCCGGCCGGGCTGCATGCTCGGATAAGGGTCTGGTATGGATTTGGGGGGGACCCCCACACTGATTTTTCAGCGTAGGGGGTTCTCCTTACAATCCATGCCAGACCTAAGGGCCTGGTATGCCCCTGGGGGGGGAACCCACGCCGGTTTTTTCATTTAAAATTTGGCGCGGTGTTCCCGCCTCAGGATTCATACCAGACAGCTGTCAGCACTGCCTGTCACTCATCGCGGAAGGAAAACAAAGTTTTCCTTTCCCGATGAGTGAGCCAGCGCAACATGCACAGTACCCTGTCGCCGAGAACCAGCGCGATGCTATCGCGCTGGAAACACAATCTCGCGGTCAGGTACTGTACATCCGTTCTAAAAGACTGAACTCACATCAAGCCAGGTGGTCATTGTTCTTCTCCAGATTTGACTTCACAATTTCATATTTACCAGGGCCAAAAAACATTAAGGCTGACGCCTTGTCTCGCAGCTTTTTATCAGAGTCTCCTCCTCCGCTTCCTCCACAACCCATTATCTCTGAGGATAGGATTTTGGCTTTCACCCAGACTGACATCTCTGAGGCCTTGTTACCTGCACAGGCTGAAGCCCCTCCCTCCACTCCCTCTGGTATGCTTTTTGTGTTCCTGGCTCTTCGTTTGCAGGTATTGCAGCAGGTACATGCATCAAAATCTGCAGCACATCCGGGGTTTAGACAAACTTTTGAGATTATCTCTCGCAACCTCTGTTGGCCATCGATTAGGCAGGATGTGTTAGCCTTCGTCCAGGCCTGTGAAGTTTGTGCCAGAAGCAAGAGCATTTCCTTCTAAGCCACCCGGTCTCCTACGTCCTCTACCAATACCTACCTGTCCCTGGACCCATTTATCTATGGACTTTATCACTGACTTGCCTCCGCCCCAGGGATGTTCCACGATCTGGGTGGTGGTAGACAGGTTCAGTAAAATAGCCCACTTTGTTCCGCTTCCAAAACTTCCATCTGCTAAGGAACTGGCATCTTTATTCATTAAACATGTTTTCAGGCTCCATGGGGCACCAATTAACATTGTCTCAGACCGTGGCTCTCAGTTTATAGCCCAGTTTTGGAAGGCCCTTTGCTCTCAGCTGGGAATTAAGTTATCATATTCTTCAGCATATCATCCTGAGACAAACGGCCAAACAGAAGGTACTTATCAGACTCTAGAGAAGATGGTACATTGTCTGATGGCCAATGATGAGGTGGAGTGGGTCAACGTCCTGCTATGGGCAGAGTTTGCCTTTAATAATTGTGCCAGCACATCTACAGGGACCTCTCCTTTCCTCTGTGTTTACAGGTTGCATCCTCGTGTGTGCTCCTTTGATCTTCCACCCTCTGATGTGTCAGATGCCAACACCACAATTGAAAATTTCTCCAAAATCTGGTCCGATGTTAATCGTGCTATTTCTCGCTCTGTGCAGGCTTTTAAGAAAATGGCTGACAAGAGGCGCTCAAAGGCACAAGGATATAAAGTTGGTGACAAAGTGTGGCTATCATCTAGGAATCTGTCCCTGCATGTTCCATCTAAAAAACTTGGCCCAAAATTCATCGGGCCCTATGAAATTTCGGAGATTGGTAATCCTGTATCCTATAGATTAAAACTCCCCCCATCAATGCGCATTCCAAATGTCTTTCAGGTTTTATTGTTGAAGCCTGTTCATTCCAGCCTCCAAGTAAATGAACCAGAACCTGTGGATGTGTTGGACAGTCAGGAATATGAAGTGGCACTTATTCTTGATTCCAGACAAGTGAGCAAATCCTTACAATATCTTGTTCATTGGAAAGGTCTTGGCCCAGAGGATCGATCTTGGGTCCCAGCTCGTGATCTTTATGCTGACCGACTTAAGAAGTTCCATCTTTGTTATCCAAGTAAACCTGGGGGTGCAGGAGCAACCCCTCGAGAAAGGGGGGGTACTATCAGTACTAGGATCCCTTTAGGACCCAGCACAACTCACCTGACACAGCCTTTGCCTGGGAAACAACAGTGATTGGCCAGCTCACCTTTAAATCACTTGTATCAGCATTCAATCAGTGCTCGTGTTACAGTTTACCTTGTGTTTGATTCAGCTGACATCTGCTCTGTATATTTCGTGTATGACCCGGCTCGTTTGACCCTGTTTGCTTGCTTCTGATTCGGTACCGTTTGGACTCTGATCTTCCTGTGTATGACCCAGCTTGCCTAGACTACGCTTTGCCTGATTCTACTGTAGTACCTTCATCTGCAGCGGTGAACTACAAGCACCAGACAACATCTATCCTCACCTGCAGTGGTGAACTACAAGCACCAGACAACATCTATCCTCATCTGCAGCGGTGAACTACAAGGTCCAGCAAACATCTACCTTCATCTACAGCGGTGAACTACAAGTCCTAGCTGACCTGCTCTGCTCAGACCTGCTCATGGTATGTGCTCTTGTTCTTTGAACTCTTTGCATAATCAGAACACCTGAACTGTTACCTGCTATATGCTTCTAGCCTGACAATATGCATATATTTTGGTAATGGGTTGATTTGTGCGATGGTATAGTGTGACATAGGTGTATTTTAGGTTAGTAATATGGGTGAGTAAGGCCCTCTTCAAGGTTCTGTATCTAAAAGCTGGTTAATATGTTGCTCTAAATGTGTGCTGGTGAATGGTGAGTGAATGGACAACCCTTGCCTGTATGGCACCCCACTGGAAAGGAGAAGGAGAAGACACAGAATGGTGACATGGAAGCTCTCACTGAAGAATGATGGTGGTGTGTCACTCAGGGGCAAAGCGGCACATGTTGGGAAGTGCAAAACGTTACGACAGTCATGAACTGTGTCCAAAGGAGCTGTTGGGAAGCACAACACGTTAAGACAGTTAGGGACTGTTCCATAGGAGCCGTGTCTGAATAAGGGTGATATGCGCCCTTTAGGCACAAAGCGGAACATGTTGGAAGGCAACATGGTTTAATATCATATTTCTGGAGTTTTACTTTAAGTTGAAAGTTGACCCAGCAGGGTGTTGAATCATGCCCCTGGCAAGTGGGTAGAGCTTGGCTCCCGACCATCTGGTGTGATAAGATTGAAATGCTTGATTAACACATCTGCAAACAAGCTTCAAAGAGAACAACTGCTGCCAAGATGATTGATGAGTTGGGCTACAGAATATCAAAGGGCCAGCTGTCACTGAAGGTAACCCAGGTCACATAGCGATACATGGACAAATGCTGCCCCTAGTGACACTACAGCATGCCTTCTGGAGGATGGACAGATATTAGTAGGACTGCCTCTTGGCGATATTCCATTGGACAGGAGGCTAAATGTGTGTGGTGTATGAGGGTGTTTGAATGCAGTTTAAAAGTGCACACAGAATGGAAAAATCTCTCTCTCTTGTCTGATGGCTCTCTTTTGCCTCATGGCCCTCTCTTGACTGATGGCTCCCATGCCAGGGAGCCCAGCTGATGATACTGGTCATAGAGATGACCTTACGTAACATTACATTGATGTTTTTATATTCCATATGCTCTGTAATATTTTCTTTTAGTGTTTTTATGTTAGCATTTCCTATTTTCTTGGGAAATAAATAAGACGTTGTTTTACTAAGCAGTGTGTTTATTTTCATAGCTAACCTTATATCGTTGTACTAAGTAACATTATCAGAGCTTTTATAGTCTAGCTAATTATAGGAATAGACAAGTTAATACATATATTGAATAAATAGAGGGAATCCATAACCATCCACCCAAATATTTATTTCATCTTTATGTCCAGTTATTTTTCCATCTATCTCTATATTTCTTTAAAAATGTTAGACGTAGGGTATATGTCAACAGAAACTACCTGAGAATGGTATAATGGTAATTAATAAAACAGCACATCATATTTCACAAATTAAAATAAACCTAAAAAGCACAGTAAACAAATCTATTTTTGTTTTGCACCTGTGTGTCTCTTTAGAATTGTATGTATTGCTTGTTCTGTGTGATCTTTCACAGAGAGGTAATATATCAAAAAGCATTGGCAGGTGTATCTCTCCACAGGGTAACAGGTGCATATACTGTGTCTGTCTAGTCAACTGTGTGACTAAACACACAGATGTCTGTTTTTACAGAGGACAAAAAAAAATTATATTTTCTAGATTATTTAAAATGTTCTTATCAAAAAGCATTTAAACAAGGTGTCAGGTTTATTTTGAATGTCTAACTTTTTCAAATCCAATACCCAATGAAACATTTCACTAAGTGGGAATTTGTATTAAAGGCTTTTTTTTTCTTCTAAATTCCAACCCTCCTATGTACCAATATAGCATTAATGTACTTATTTTGCAAAAATAAAACAGCTTTCCATTCATTCTACACAGGCTTACCTCACTCTCTTCATGGCTGTTTAACCACTTGCCGACCAGCCGCCGTCGTTTTACGGCGGCGATTCCCTGTTCTGCTAGATGACATGTCAGAGATCTACTGTTCCCAGTCATCAGAAACAGTGATCTCTGTCATGTCCCTGGTAGCCCATCCCCCCTTTAGAACACACCTAGGGATCACACTTAACCCCTTGATGAAACTGGTCATCTTTCACTCGGGGAAATGCCATCTGTTAGAAAAGACAGCGCCAGGTTGAAGATGAGTATTGCAGAGAAAGCTGCTTCTTTTAACAGGTGCTCTTTCATTTTGTTAAATAATCTGAGCTCTTTAAGTGGAATACCTTAAGTGGCAATGTTGTACCCTAATTAAAATTAATAGAACACCCCTGGATCTTTGCTAAGCCAACAGAATATTGTTCTTTTAGTCATCCTAAATTTCATATATATTTCTTTTGGATAAAGTGGAAAGAAAATGGGGGTCATTTACTATAGCGCCAAAAAATTATCCTGCAGTACCAAAAAATAGCTCTCAAAAAAGGCCAAAAAGATTTCAACTCTCAGAAACTCTCAAATGCCTGTAAAGGGGTGCATGTTTCCCGTATTTAGAACAGTCTGACAGCAAAATGACATTTGTAAAGGAAAGAAAGTCATTTAAAACTACTCGCGGCTATAATGAATTGTCGGTCCGACAATACACATAAAAAGTTCATTGATAAAAACGGCATGCAATTTCCCCGCAGGGGAACCCCGAACCAAAATTAAAAAATAAAAATAAATGGGAGTCCCCCTAAATTCCATACCAGGCCCTTCAGGTCTGGTATGGATATTAAGGGGAACCCCGCGCCAAAATTAAAAAAAAAAAAGTCATGAAGTAATAGCGGTGTTGGCTATAGAGAATTGTCTATGGGAGAAATCAAAAGCGCTAATTTTAAGGGTTAATATGCAAGTTATTGTCATAAAAAGTGTTTGGGGACCTGTGTCCTGCCCCAGGGGACATGTATCAATGCAAAAAAAAGTTTTAAAAATGTGTCTATAGTATGCTTGTAAAGTGGCGCATGTTTCCCGTGTTTAGAACAGTCTGACAGCAAAATGACATTTCAATGGAAAAAAAGGTAATTTAAAAGTACTAGCGCTAGTGTCGGCTATTAATGAATTGTCGGTCCCGACAATACACATAAAAGTTCATTGATAAAAACGGCCTGGGATCCCCCACAGTGCATTACCAGGCCTTTTTGGGTCTGGTATGAATATTAAGGGAAACCCCGCGCCAAAATTTAAAAAAAAATGGCGTGGGGGTCCCCCTCAAAATCCATACCAGACCCTTCAGATCTGGTATGGGTTTTAAGGGGAACCCCGCGCCAAATTTTTTTTAAAAAAAATGGTGTGGGGGTCCCCCTAAAAATCCATACCAGACCCTTATCAGAGCACACAACCTGGTAGGTCACAGGAAAAGAGGGGGGACGAGAGAGCGCCCCCCCTCCTGAACTGAACAGGCCACATGCCCTCAACATGGGGAGGATGTCCCCATGTTGATGGGGACAAGGGCCTCATCCCCACAACCTTTGCCTTGGTGGTTGTGGGGGTCTGCGGGCAAGGGGCTTATCGGAATCGAGAAGCCCCTTTTAACAAGGAGACCCCCAGATCCTGGCCCCCCCTGTGTGAAATGGTACTGGGTACATTGTACTCGTACCATTTCACAAAAAAGTGTCAAAATTTGTAAAAAACACACAGACACAGCATAGGACAAAGTCCTTTATTAAAGAAGAAAAAAAATTCCAGCGATGTAATCCTTCCTCGTCCCGGGATACGGAGAAAGACGCCGCCACAACATGAGCCGCCTCCATGGGAGGAGCCCGCTGAATGATGCTAGAAGTGCCGTGACAGTTCTTGAAAAGCTAAGGGCGGGGCCACCTGTGACGTGCGCGGGTTACCACGCCCCCTCTGACGCAATGGGGAAACACTGAGGGGTTACCTGTGACATGTACGGGTGACCCCGCCCCCTCCGATGCCATGGAAACCCCCGTAGCATCAGAGGGGGGCGGGGTCCCCTGTACATGTCACTGGGTAACCCTGCGGTGTTTCCCCGTTGCGTCAGAGGGGGAGTAGTCACCCGCGCACGTCACGGGTGGCCCCGCCCTCAGCTTTTTAAGAACTGTCACAGCACTGCTAGCGTCTTTCAGCAGGCTCCTCCCATGGAGGCGGCTCATGTTGTGGCGGCATCTTTCTCCGTATCCCGGATTCATACCAGACCTAAAGGGCCTGGTAATGGACTGTGGGGGAATCCCAGGCTGTTTTTATCAATGAACTTTTATGTGTATTGTCGGGACCGGCGAATCATTAATAGCCGGTGTCTTGCCGAAAAAGTTCCCCCGGCGGATAAGGACCCCCTGTACTGTGCATGCGCTGTGCTTGCGCAGTACGAACGACTACGGAGCCGCCGAAAGTCTCCGAAGTTGAACATCTGATCGTCAGCTCTACACGGCGCCTGCACACTACATTCTGCCTTAAGTATAGGTTCAAGCCCCACCATCCAAGTGGACATAGAGTTAGAATAAAAATATGCTGAGCGAAGCGAGGCTGTGCCCAAAGCATGCGAGCGAAGGGAGCCCACGAGGGGCTTTTAAAGGAATATTACACTTTTATTGTTTCACTTTAAGCATTATTAAAATGACTGCTCCAGAAAAAGCGCTGTTTTTAAAACTTTTTTTGCATGTCCCCTGGGGCAGGATCCGGGTCCCCAAACACTTTTTATGACAATAACTTGCATATTAATCTTTAAAATTAGCACTTTTGATTATTCATGTTCATGTCTCATAGACTCTAACAGTGGGCGCACAAATTTGTGTCTGTTCGCATGTTCTGCTGCGAACCGAACAGGGGGGATGTTTGGCCCATCCCTAGTTATCATTGAGAATCATGGGGTACAACTTTTCAAGCAACTCAATGGTCCAAAGTCGCCCAACTGTGAAACAAGTCATATATATTTTAATAGAAAGGAGCTCTCATTTATACTTGCATTTACATCAGCAGAACAAATGCAAGAAGTGATGTGTGCACATGGGCCAGAAGCAAATGTGTGGGGATGCCAAACAAATCAATGAACCCCACCCACACCAAATCTAACTACCACATCCACCCCACATTGATTAAGCACAAGTACATATCATACCGTTATCCGGAAAATGAGCAGCACCTTCTCTTTGCTAAAGAGGGACCTCGCCATGTTCACCTAGATGGAGATCCTGACCAGCACAAGAACTTCTGGGTGATTACAATGACTTATTTAACGGTCAGAAGGCGAAACCACACTCTTTTGATCACTGCTGCAAATATTTGATTGCAACCACAATTAGAATTGTATTATTTTAGTTTTTTGCAGATATGCAAATTTGTATTTCTACTTATGATATTTAAAGGCGTTCGGTATGAAATGGTGCCCCTCTGTTAGCAGCAGGTGAATGACAAAAACAAAAGGCCCAGTTTGAGCCCTGGTTTACACTGACAGAGGGAGGAAATCGTTCAGCTGAAATCACACAATTTCATTCCCGCATGTCAGTCCCGACTGCAGGGGGAATTTCAGAGACATCTGTGCAGGTTTCTGCACTGATATCAATACAAATTGCACCCCAAAGTCGCACCAATTTAAAGTGCAATTGCCACCGCTTTGACATGTCAAATCGCACCAATGTGAACTAAAGCTGACACATACAACACTGCCTATCCACCAGCTGAATTCATTACCCGCAATTCTCCACAGCTGTTATATATAAAGATTCCACCTTTATCATTTACTTGCAGGTGTGCAAAAGCCTAGGTTTACATTGGAGCGATTTGTCATGCGATTTGAGAGATCAAATCGCATGACTATTGGCAGCAATGGCACTGTTCCAATTGATGCAACACCGATTTTGTGGCGCCGCACCAGTGTGCTAAAGTAGTTCCTGCACTACTTTTGCCGATTTCAGGTGCGACTTCAATAGACATTTGTGTATGTAGCCACACTGATTTCTATCAAGTAGCACCTGAAATCACGCTGACCTTGCTACTTTGATATCGTGCTACTTCAAATGAATTAGCGCGATTTCAAAGTAGCATCAATGGGAACCAGGGCGAAGAGATTTGTTTTTTGGTGCACAAATACATATTGAAAGAAGATATAAGAAATTTTGCACTTTTCCCAAAACCACCACCCACAAAAACTGAAGAGAAAGAAAAGTAGAAGAAAAAAAAAAAAGAACACACCACAACAAAGCTCAATAATGTACTTTTATTAACCAGCAGAAAAAAAATGTACATTCATTTACTAGCTTCAAAAAAATTTGGACAGGATATATGGTGCTACATTTAGCAATGGAATTTTAAGGGCCCTGCTCATAGGAGCTTACAATCTAAAATTTGACAGAACCTTAGAGTGGACACAGCTTTAATTTCAGTGTATAACAGGCAACACATCACATTTTATCTGCAAGAATATAGACACATACTTAACAGTCATTCTTACAAAGCATTCCAACATAATATTAAAAAAGACTTATTCAAAAAACCCACCACCAGCCCACAATCCACACATACATACATTGGTGACCATGTTCTGCTGGAAGCTGCATTTCGGTGTACACGATTAAACGAGATCAAAAAGGGTAAAGGTCAGCTGATGCTTCCAAACGATGTTTGCATGATCAGACAGGAACAATACACACACAACATTGACAGCATGGCCACATAAACCCACTTTTGATTGAAAAAATGCACAAGAATTTCAGAAAATATCCTTAGTAAGGCATTTGTCAATGTACACAATATCATTCCTTCTCCCCCACAATTCACAGCAAAAAACCTGACCTTCTCAGGCCTAATGAACCCCCCTACGGCCTTTATATAAGAGAGGTTGTATTGTTAGCACACTGACACACCCAATAGAAGTACACGCCCACCAGTATCTTTCAATCTATCTCTTCATGTATGTCTAAAGTGATTGCACCTGATGAGCAGGAACACATAATACTATTCGCAACTGTGTTAGCCCTTGCCTATGTGCATCAAATCTCCAACTACAGGCCAAAGATCGAAGTCCATTTGCATCCACATAAACAAAGCAACAGTTTTCTAAGCATATGTACCTGTGCAGTGTAAACCCTAAAATTTTAAATGTCCAAGTCCCTGGGCATGATTAGTGCTAATAAAAATAACATCAGTCCCAAATTAACTTTCTTACATTAGAACCTATTTCGACAGGAGACAAATAAAATGCCAGCATGTCTTCGGATTGTAGTGAGAAACCCACACAGGGAGAACATATAAACACAAGCATTAGCATGTTGCGGAATTGAACCAACATCCCAGGTGCTGCTAGACAGAACTGCTACCCACTTAGCCACCAGGCAGCCTCACACATGTTCTCTGCATCTCTGTGGTGTGAACCAGCCCTAAGTCCATAGCCATGCTCACAAGCAATATACAATATATTGGCCTGAGTATTGGGACGCCTGCCTTTAACCACTTGCCGACTGCCTCACGCAGATATACTGCGGCAGAATGGCACGGGCAGGCAAAATCACGTACCTGGTACGTGATTGCCTTCCCGCGGGCGGGGTCCGATCGGACCCCCCGGTGCCCGAGGCAGTCGGCTTTGGTCTGGCAGCGATCAGAGATGAGGTGGAGGCCATCCATTAGTGCCCCCCCCTTGCAATCGCTCCCAGCCAATGAGAATCTTTCCCTGCCTCTGTGTAGTACACAGAGGCAGGGGATGTGATGTCATCTCTCCTCGGCTCGGCAGTTTCCGTTCCGGCGCCGAGGAGAGAAGACATCTGAGTGAGTTACACAACACAACACACACAGTAGAACATGCCAGGCACACTTTACACCCCCCTTTACCCCCCGATCCCCCCCATGACCCTGTAATCACCCCTCCCCCCCCTGTCACACTGACACCAAGCAGTTTTTTTTTTTTCTGATTACTGCATGGTGTCAGTTTGTGACAGTTAGTGTGGTAGGGCAGCAAGTGTTAGCCCCCTTTAGGTCTAGGGTACCCCCCTAACCCCCCCTAATAAAGTTTTAACCCCTTGATCACTCCCTGTCACCAGTGTCGCTAAGCAATCATTTTCCTGATCGCTGTATTAGTGTCGCTGGTGACGCTAGTTAGGGAGGTAAATATTTAGGTTCGCCGTCAGTGTTTTATAGCGACAGGGACCCCCATATACTACCTAATAAATGTTTTAACCCCTTGATTGCCCCCTAGTTAACCCTATCACCACTGATCACCGTATAACCGTTACGGGCGACGCTGATTAGTTTGTTTATTTTTTATAGTGTCAGGGCACCCGCCGTTTATTACCTAATAAAGGTTTAGCCCCCTGATCGCCCGGCGGTGATATGCGTTGCCCCAGGCAGCGTCAGATTAGCGCCAGTACCGCTAACACCCACGCACGCAGCATACGCCTCCCTTAGTGGTATAGTATCTGAACAAATCAATATCTGATCCGATCAGATCTATACTAGCGTCCCCAGCAGTTTAGGGTTCCCAAAAACGCAGTGTTAGCGGGATCAGCTCAGATACCTGCTAGCACCTGCGTTTTACCCCTCCGCCCGGCCCAGCCCAGCCCACCCAAGTGCAGTATCGATCGATCACTGACACTTACAAAACACTAAACGCATAACTGCAGCATTCGCAGAGTCAGGCCTGATCCCTGCGATCGCTAACAGTTTTTTTGGTAGCGTTTTGGTGAACTGGCAAGCACCAGCCCCAGGCAGCGTCAGGTTAGTACCAGTACCACTAACACCCATCGTTACAGTTTTTGTTGGTAGTGTTTTGGTGAACTGGCAAGCGCCAGCGGCCTAGTACACCCCGGTCGTAGTCAAACCAGCACTGCAGTAACACTTGGTGACGTGGCGAGTCCCATAAGTGCAGTTCAAGCTGGTGAGGTGGCAAGCACAAGTAGTGTCCCGCTGCCACCAAGAAGAAGACAAACAGGCCCGTTGTGCCCATAGTGCCCTTCCTGCTGCATTCGCCAATCCTAATTGGGAACCTACCACTTCTGCAGCACCCGTACCTCCCCCATTCACATCCGCAACCAAATGCAGTTGGCTGCATGAGAGGCATTTTCTTTATGTCCTCCTGAGTACCCCTACCCAACGAACCCCTCCAAAAAAGATGTCGTGTCTGCAGCAAGCGCGGATATAGGCGTGACACCCGCTATTATTTTCCCTCCTGTCCTGACAATCCTGGTCTTTGCATTGGTGAATGTTTTGAACGCTACCATACACTAGTTGTAGGGTACAGCATTGCACAGACTAGGCACATTTTCACAGGGTCTCCCAAAATACCATCACATTTTGAGAGACCCGAATCTGGAACCAGGTACAGTTATAAAAGTTACAGTTACAAAAAAAAGTGTAAAAAAAAAAAAAAAAAAACACAAAAAAAAAAAATAAAATAAAAAAAATAGTTGTCGTTTCATTGTTCTCTCTCTCACTATTCTCTCTCTATTGTTCTGCTCTTTTTTACTGTATTCTATTCTGCAATGTTTTATTGTTATTATGTTTTATCATGTTTGCTTTATAGGTATGCAAATTTTTATACTTTACCGTTTACTGTGCTTTATTGTTAACCATTTTTTCGTCTTCAGGTACGCCATTCACGACTTTGAGTGGTTATACCAGAATGATGCCTGCAGATTTAGGTATCATCTTGGTATCATTCTTTTCAGTCAGCGGTCGGCTTTCATGTAAAAGCAATCCTAGCGGCTAATTAGCCTCTAGACTGCTTTTACAAGCAGTGGGAGGGAATGCCCCCCCCACCGTCTTCAGTGTTTTTCTCTGGCTCTCCTGTCTCAACAGTAGGGATGAGCTTCGTGTTCGAGTCGAACCCATGTTCGACTCGAACATCGGCTGTTCGACCGTCCGTCGAATTGCGAACGATATGGGCCGTTCGCGCCAAATTCGTGTGGCGCGTCACGGCCCATAATTCACTGCGGCATCGCAGTGCATTGCTGGCTGATGATTGGCCAAGCATGCACTATGACCCGCATGCTTGGCCAATCACAGCGCCGTCAGTAGAGAGAGCTGTAATTGGCCAAAGCCAGGGTGGCTTTGGCCAATTATGGCTCAGGGGATTTAGTACACACCCCACACTATATAAGGCCGCCTGCACGGCGGCCCTGTGTAGTGTGTGTTCCGGTGTGCTGAGAGATAGAGAGAGAGAGAGACAGTGTCATTTGATTTGAGTTAGATAGATTAGGCAGAACAGTCAGTCAGTTAGCTGCACTTACAGTGTATTGTGTATATATATGCATCCCAGGTGTTGCATATATATATATACACTGTATTCAGTTTAGCTAGATCCGTTCCTGTTATCTTCTATCTAGACTATTTAGTGCAGTGTGTCCTGCTCACAGTGTTCAGCTAGATCCGTTCCTGCTATTTACATTCAGTGCAGTGCGTCCTGCTCACAGTGTTCAGCTAGATCCGTTCCTGCTATTTACATTCAGTGCAGTGCGTCCTGCTCACAGTGTTCAGCTAGATCCGTTCCTGCTATTTACATTCAGTGCAGTGCGTCCTGCTCACAGTGTTCAGCTAGATCCGTTCCTGCTATTTACATTCAGTGCAGTGCGTCCTGCTCACAGTGTTCAGCTAGATCCGTTCCTGCTATTTACATTCAGTGCAGTGCGTCCTGCTCACAGTGTTCAGCTAGATCCGTTCCTGCTATTTACATTCAGTGCAGTGCGTCCTGCTCACAGTGTTCAGCTAGATCCGTTCCTGCTATTTACATTCAGTGCAGTGCGTCCTGCTCACAGTGTTCAGCTAGATCCGTTCCTGCTATTTACATTCAGTGCAGTGCGTCCTGCTCACAGTGTTCAGCTAGATCCGTTCCTGCTATTTACATTCAGTGCAGTGCGTCCTGCTCACAGTGTTCAGCTAGATCCGTTCCTGCTATTTACATTCAGTGCAGTGCGTCCTGCTCACAGTGTTCAGCTAGATCCGTTCCTGCTATTTACATTCAGTGCAGTGCGTCCTGCTCACAGTGTTCAGCTAGATCCGTTCCTGCTATTTACATTCAGTGCAGTGCGTCCTGCTCACAGTGTTCAGCTAGATCCGTTCCTGCTATTTACATTCAGTGCAGTGCGTCCTGCTCACAGTGTTCAGCTAGATCCGTTCCTGCTATTTACATTCAGTGCAGTGCGTCCTGCTCACAGTGTTCAGCTAGATCCGTTCCTGCTATTTACATTCAGTGCAGTGCGTCCTGCTCACAGTGTTCAGCTAGATCCGTTCCTGCTATTTACATTCAGTGCAGTGCGTCCTGCTCACAGTGTTCAGCTAGATCCGTTCCTGCTATTTACATTCAGTGCAGTGCGTCCTGCTCACAGTGTTCAGCTAGATCCGTTCCTGCTATTTACATTCAGTGCAGTGCGTCCTGCTCACAGTGTTCAGCTAGATCCGTTCCTGCTATTTACATTCAGTGCAGTGCGTCCTGCTCACAGTGTTCAGCTAGATCCGTTCCTGCTATTTACATTCAGTGCAGTGCGTCCTGCTCACAGTGTTCAGCTAGATCCGTTCCTGTTATCTTCCTACTGACAGGCAGGCTTGTCTGGTTACAGTATATAAAGCTACCTGAAGAAAATTACAGGTGTTCTTTTTGATCCTATTAGTACCACGGTCAGGCAGCTAGACTATTTACATTTAGTACAGTGTGTCCTGCTCACAGTGTTCAGCTAGATCCGTTCCTGTTATCTTCCTACTGACAGGCAGGCTTGTCTGGTTACAGTATATAAAGCTACCTGAAGAAAATTACAGGTGTTCTATCCCAGCTTAGTGCAGCTACAGGCCATTAGTATGTCTGGAAGGCCAAGAAGGAGAGGCAGACAGTCACAAGCCAATAAGAGAGGGCAAGCAGGCTCTGTGTCTAGTGCTGGTCGTGGAGACGGTGCATCCTCATCAGCACGTGGCCATGGGACACGCTTGGCCTTTTTTTCGGCAGCTGGCCGTGTTGAGCCGCAACATGCGGAAGACTTGGTCGAGTGGATGACCAAGCCGTCCTCATCCTCCTCATCCTCTCTCACCCATGCCCAGGGTGCTTTGTCTGGCAAAGCAGCGGCCTCTTCCCTCAGCTCAATGTCATCAGTGACTCCTTCCCTAGCTCCACCATGTCCTCATGAGGATTCCCTCGAACTGTTTGACCACAGTGTTGGGTACATGCTCCAGGAGGATGCCCAGCGTTTGGAAGGCTCTGATGATGATACTGAGCTCGATGAAGGCAGTAACATGAGCACGGACAGAGGGGGTGCCCAAGAAGGACAGCAATCTGGCAGTCATGCTCCCCCTGCTGCAGCATACTGCCAGGTTTGCTCCAGTGATGAGGAGGGAGGGGATGATGAGGTCACTGACTCAACGTGGGTGCCTGATAGGAGAGAGGAGGAGGAGGAGGAGGAGGAGGAGGAGGCGGCACATCACCAACGAGGCAGGATGCCCTCCAGGGGCCAGCCTAAGGGCAGCACATTGACTGCATCACACCCCAAAGCTCCACATGTGCAGGGCGCTGCAGTCTCTGCGCGTTATTCAAAAAGTTCTTTGGTGTGGGCCTTTTTTGAGACGAGTGCATCAGATCGCACCGCTGCTATTTGCAACATATGTCTCAAGCGTATCTCGCGTGGCCAAAACATCTCCCGCTTGGGTACCACATGCTTGACCAGACATATGTTGACCTGCCATGCAGTTCGTTGGCAAGCGTATCTGAAAGACCCACACCAAAGAACAAAGAGGATCTCTCCTTGCTCCTCATCAGCTGAGATTTCCAACCCCACTAGACCTTCAGTCCTCTCTGAGACCTGCAGTGAGAGGAATGAAGGTGTAGAATTAGGTGTGTCACAGCCAAGTACTTGTGGGCAATCTGCTTTTGGTACACCGACGTCAGATTGTACCAGGCAAATTTCCCTGCCCCAGCTGCTGCACCGCCGAAAGAAGTTTGCTCCCAGCCATCCACATGCCCAGCGGTTGAATGCTAGCTTGGCAAAATTGCTAGCACTTCAACTGCTGCCTTTTCAGTTGGTAGACTCTGCCCCCTTCCGTGAGTTTGTGGAATGTGCGGTTCCTCAGTGGCAGGTACCCAAACGCCACTTTTTCTCACGGAAGGCGATTCCGGCTCTCTACCGGCATGTGGAAGGCAATGTCCATGCCTCGCTGGACAGGGCGGTCAGCGGTAAGGTGCATATTACCGCTGACTCATGGTCCAGCAGGCATGGACAGGGACGTTACTTAAGTTTCACGGCGCATTGGGTGACTCTGCTGGCAGCTGGGAAGGATGCAGGACAAGGTGCAGTAGTGTTGGAGGTTGTTCCGCCACCACGCCTCCAAAATGCTGATTGTGACACACCTCTCTCCTCCACCCCCTCCTCTTCTTCTTCCTCCATGGCCTCTTCCTCGGAACCAGCGGTGCTCCGTAGGCGTTCAAGGGGCTACGCAAGTACGCAGGCCAAAAGATGCCATGCGGTGCTTGAGCTGGTGTGCTTGGGGGACAGGAGCCACACTGGGGCAGAGGTTCTGTCAGCTCTGCAGGGGCAGGTTCAGAGGTGGTTGACGCCACGCCAACTTAAGGCAGGAATGGTGGTTTGCGACAATGGCACCAACCTCCTCTCTGCCCTCCGACAGGGACAACTGACCCATGTGCCCTGTTTGGCTCACGTCCTTAACTTGGTGGTGCAGCGGTTCTTGGGCAGGTACCCGGGCTTACAGGATGTCCTGAGGCAGGCCAGGAAAGTCTGTGTGCATTTCCGCCGGTCATATAATGCCAGTGCTCGGCTGACGGACCTCCAAAAGGAGTTTAACCTGCCCAAGAACCGCCTAATCTGTGACATGCCCACCAGGTGGAACTCGACGTTGGCCATGCTGCAGCGGCTGCACACGCAGCAGAGGGCCATCAATGAGTACCTGTGCGACTATGGCACCAGGACAGGGTCAGGGGACCTTGGTTTTTTTTCCCCACGCCAGTGGGCCATGATCAGGGATGCATGCACTGTCCTGTCACCATTCGAGGAGGCCACGAGGATGGTGAGCACTGACAGTGCATGCATCAGTGACACTGTCCCCCTTGTCCACCTGTTGGAGCACACGCTGCGTGGAATAATGGACAGGGCACTTGAGGCAGAACAGAGGCAGGAAGAGGAGGACTTCCTTAGCTCTCAAGGCCCCCTTTATCCAGACAGTGTTCCTGCGTGCCCGCCGATCACACAGGAAGAGGACGAGGAGGAGGAGGAGGAGGAGGAGGAAGATTGTGTCAGTATGGAGGTGGAGCCTGGCACTCAGCATCAGCAGTCTTTAAGGGATCAGTCCCAAGGAACACATGGACTTGTACGTGGCTGGGAGGAGGTGGCTGCGGACGTTGTTGTCCTTAGTGACCCAGAGGACTCCGGACCGAATGCCTCAGCAAACCTACGCTGCATGGCCTCCCTGATCCTGCAAAGCCTGCGTAAGGATCCTCGTATTCGTGGTATCAAGGAGAAGGACCAATACTGGCTGGCAACCCTCCTTGATCCACGTTACAAGGGTAAGGTTGCGGACCTTATCTTGCCATCGCAGAGGGAGCAGAGGATGAAACATCTTCGGGAGGCCTTGCAGAAAGGTCTGTGCAACGCGTTCCCAGAGACTGGGAGGTTACAAACTCCTGTTTCTGGACAACGTGTTGCTGAGGCTTCGGTCAGTCAAAGAAGGAGCGGTGGAGAAGGTGGCCGTCTGACCGATGCGTTCAGACAATTTTTTGGTCCGCAGCCCCAAGGTATGATCGGTTCCAGCAACCATCGCCAGCGTCTGTTTTACATGGTGCAGGAATACCTAGGGGCAAGATCAGACTTGGACACCTTTCCCACCGAAAATCCTCTGGGTTACTGGGTCTTGAGGATGGATCACTGGCCAGAGCTTGCACAGTATGCAATTGAGCTACTGGCCTGTCCTGCATCCAGCGTTCTTTCGGAACGTACATTCAGTGCTGCTGGAGGCGTGGTAACCGATCACAGGGTGCGTCTGTCCACTGACTCGGTCGATCGGCTGACCTTCATAAAAATGAATCAGTCTTGGATCACCACCAGCTACCAAGCACCTGATGCTGATGTAACTGAATAATTTTTTTCAGATCCCTTCAAAGACTGCCTATGCTGATGCTGAGTGATTATCCCTGAGTAATTATCCTCTTCCTCCTCAATCATCACGCTGATAGCTTGTAAGAACATTTTTGGTTCTGGGCGCCACCACCAGTGCCTAAGGCACAATTTTTCAGCCCCTGTATAACAGGGGCGTGTAATTACAATTTTTGATGTAATACTTTGCAGCACGGCTCGTTCCTGCATTCCAACTAGAGTGTCTGTGAGGGGTTGCAGTGTTGTGGCACCAGCACCAGTGCCTAAGGCCCAATTTTTCTGCCCCTGTCTAACAGGGGCGTGTAATTACAATTTTTGATGCAATACTTTGCAGCAGTGCTCGTTCCTGCGTTCCAACTAGAGTGTCTGTGAGGGGTTGCAGTGTTGTGGCACCAGCACCAGTGCCTAAGGCCCAATTTTTCTGCCCCTGTCTAACAGGGGCGTGTAATTACAATTTTTGATGCAATACTTTGCAGCAGTGCTCGTTCCTGCGTTCCAACTAGAGTGTCTGTGAGGGGTTGCAGTGTTGTGGCACCAGCACCAGTGCCTAAGGCCCAATTTTTCTGCCCCTGTCTAACAGGGGCGTGTAATTACAATTTTTGATGCAATACTTTGCAGCAGTGCTCGTTCCTGCGTTCCAACTAGAGTGTCTGTGAGGGGTTGCAGTGTTGTGGCACCAGCACCAGTGCCTAAGGCCCAATTTTTCTGCCCCTGTCTAACAGGGGCGTGTAATTACAATTTTTGATGCAATACTTTGCAGCAGTGCTCGTTCCTGCGTTCCAACTAGAGTGTCTGTGAGGGGTTGCAGTGTTGTGGCACCAGCACCAGTGCCTAAGGCCCAATTTTTCTGCCCCTGTCTAACAGGGGCGTGTAATTACAATTTTTGATGCAATACTTTGCAGCAGTGCTCGTTCCTGCGTTCCAACTAGAGTGTCTGTGAGGGGTTGCAGTGTTGTGGCACCAGCACCAGTGCCTAAGGCCTAATTTTTCAGCTCCTGTTCAACAGGGGCATGTAATTACAATTCTTGATCTAATATTTCACAGCAGGGCCCTGTGAGGGCTTACAGTGTTTTGGCCACAGCAACACCTAAGGCCCAAATTTCTGCTGAGTATATAGGGCAGGACCCTACTTTCAAACATCTAACTTACAAACGACTCCTACTTGCAAACGGAAGGAGACAACAGGAAGTGAGATGAAATCTACCCATAGGAAGGGAAATTCTCTCATGTAAGAGTTAATATGGGAAAACAATTTCTCCTTTCCACTGATGCTTTCCAATCCTTGTTCCACAAAAAAACCCAAATTTTCAAAAAACATTTTTCATTGGGACAAAAAAGTGAGGTGAAATCTTCTGAAGAGGAGGAAAGACGCAAAACAAATGTCACAGGGGTGATAACCCTTCCCTATGTTTTCCAAAAAGCTTAGAAAAGATTTTTTGGCTGGAGCTAAACACATTAAAAATGTTCAAAATTACAAAGAGATTCTACTTAACAACAAACCTACAGTCCCTGTCTTGTTTGCACCGCCTGTATACTGCTGTTCAGAGTATATAGGGACCTTTCCTTATTTTAATTTGGGTGCGGGGTTCCCCTTAATATCCATACAAGACCCAAAGGGCCTGGTAATGGACTGGGGGGTACCCATGCCGTTTGTCTCACTGATTTTCATCCATATTGCCAGGACCCGACATGACATTAAACCCGCAAGCAGTTTTAAATGAGATTTTTTCCTTTAAAAATGACATTTGGTGCAGGGACTGTTCTAAACATGGGAAACACGCGTCACTTTACAGGCATACTATAGACACCCCCCAGGTACGATATTTAAAGGAATATTTCACTTTTTTTTTTTTACTTTAAGCATCATTAAAATCACTGCTCCTGAAAAAACGGCCGTTTTTAAAAGTTTTTTTTGCATTGATACATGTCCCCTGGGGTAGGACCCGGGTCCCCAAACCCTTTTTAGGACAATACCATGCAAATTAGCCTTTAAAATGAGCACTTTTGATTTCGAACGTTCGAGTCCCATAGACGTCAATGGGGTTCTAACGTTCGTGCGAACTTGCGGTCCGTTCGCGGGTTCTGGTGCGAACCGAACCGGGGGGTGTTCGGCTCATCCCTACTCAACAGGGAACCTGAGAATGCAGCCAGTGATTCAGCCAGCTGACCATAGAGCTAATCAGAGACCAGAGTGGCTCCAAACATCTCTATGGCCTAAGAAACCGGAAGCTATGAGAATTTTATGACTTAGATTTCGCCGGATGTAAACAGCGCCATTGGGAAATTGGGGAAGCATTTTATCACACCGATCTTGGTGTGGTCAGATGCTTTGAGGGCAGAGGAGAGATCTAGGTTCTAATACACCCCACTTTTTTCAAAAAAGAGTACCTGTCACTACCTATTGCTATCATAGAGGATATTTACATTCCCTGAGATAACAATAAAAATGATTTAAAAAAAAAAAATGAAAGGAACAGTTTAAAAATAAGATAAAAAAGCAAAAAAATAATAAAGAAAAAAAAAAAGCACCCCTGTCCCCCCCTGCTCTCACGCTAAGGCGAACGCAAGCGTCGGTCTGGCGTCAAATGTAAACAGCAAATGCACCATGCATGTGAGGTATTACCGCGAAGGTCAGATCGAGGGCAGTCATTTTAGCAGTAGACCTCCTCTGTAAATCTAAAGTGGTAACCTGTAAAGGCTTTTAAAGGCTTTTAAAAATGTATTTATTTTTCTGCCACTGCACGTTTGTACGCAATTTTAAAGCATGTCATGTTTGGTATCCATGTACTCGGCCTAAGATCATCTTTTTTATTTCATCAAACATTTGGGCAATATAGTGTGTTTTAGTGCATTAAAATTTAAAAAAGTGTGTTTTTTCCCCAAAAAATGCGTTTGAAAAATCGCTGCGCAAATACTGTGTGAAAAAAAAATGAAACACCCACCATTTTAATCTGTAGGGCCTTTACTTTAAAAATATATATAATGTTTGGGGGTTCAAAGTAATTTTCTTGCAAAAAAAATAATTTTTCATGTAAACAAAAAGTGTCAGAAAGGGCTTTGTCTTCAAGTGGTTAGGAGAGTGGGTGGTGTGTGACATAAGCTTCTAAATGTTGTGCATAAAATGCCAGGAAAGTTCAAAAACCCCCCCAAATTACCCCATTTTGGAAAGTAGACACCCCAAGCTATTTGCTGAGAGGCATGTCAAGTCCATGAAATATTTTATATTGTGACACAAGTTGCGGAAAGAGACAATTTTTTTTTTTGCACAAAGTTGTCACTAAATGATATATTGCTCAAACATGCCATGGGAATATGTGAAATTACACCCCAAAATACATTCTGTTGCTTCTCCTGAGTATGGGGATACCACATGTGTGAGACTTTTTGGAAGCCTAGCCTTGTACGGGACCCCGAAAACCAAACACCGCCTTCAGGCTTTCTAAGGGCGTAAATTTTTGATTTCACTCTTCACTGCCTATCACAGTTTCGGAGGCCATGGAATGCCCAGGTGGCACAAAGCTATTTGCTGAGAGGTATAGTGAGTATTTTGCAGACCTCACTTTTTGTCAAAAAGTTTTAAAAATTTAAAAAAGAAAAAAAACATTTTTTTTCTTGTCTTTCTTCATTTTCAAAAACATATGAGAGCTGCAAAATACTCACCATGCCTCTCAGCAAATAGCTTGGGGTGTCTACTTTCCAAAATAGGGTCATTTGGGGGGGGGGGTTGTGCCACCTGGGCATTCCATGGCCTCCGAAACTGTGATAGGCAGTGAAGAGTGAAATCAAAAATCTACACCCTTAGAAATCCTGAAGGCGGTGCTTGGGTTTCGGGGCCCCGTACGCGGCTAGGCTCCCAAAAAGTCCCACACATGTGGTATCCCCATACTCAGGAGAAGCAGCTAAATGTATTTTGGGGTGCGATTCCACATATGCCCATGGCCTGTGTGAGCAATATATCATTTAGTGACGACTTTGTGCAAAAAAAAAAAAAAATTGTCACTTTCCCGCAACTTGTATCAAAATATAAAAAATATTCCATGGACTCAACATGCCTCAAAGCAAATAGCTTGGGGTGTCTACTTTCCAAAATGGGGTCATTTGGGGGGGGGGTTTTATGCCATCTGAGCATTTTATGGCCTTGAAAACTGTGATAGGTAGTGAGGAGTAAAATCAAAAATTTACGCCCTTAGAAATCCTGAAGGCAGTGATTGGTTTTCGGGGCCCCGTACGCGGCTAGGCTCCCAAAAAGTCCCACACATGTGGTATCCCTGTACTCAGGAGAAGCAGCTAAATATATTTTGGGGTGCAATTCCACATATGCCCATGGCCTGTGTGAGAAATATATCATTTAGTGACAACTTTTTGTAATAGTTTTTTTTTTTTGTCATTATTCAATCACTTGGGACAAAAAAAATGAATATTCAATGGGCTCAACATGCCTCTCAGCAATTTCCTTGGGGTGTCTACTTTCCAAAATGGGGTCATTTGTGGGGGTTTTGTACTGCCCTACCATTTTAGCACCTCAAGAAATGACATAGGCAGTCATAAATTAAAGGCTGTGTAAATTCCAGAAAATGTACCCTAGTTTGTAGGCGCTATAACTTTTGCGCAAACTAATAAATATACACTTATTGACATTTTTTTTACCAAAGACATGTGGCCAAATACCTTTTTTTTTTTTTTTTTAAATGTATGACTAAAATTGAGTTTATTGGATTTTTTTTATAACAAAAAGTAGAAAATATCATTTTTTTTCAAAATTTTCGGTTTTTTTCCATTTATAGCGCAAAAAATAAAAACGGCAGAGGTGATCAAATACCATCAAAAGAAAGCTCTATTTGTGGGAAGAAAAGGACGCAAATTTCGTTTGGGTACAGCATTGCATGACCGCGCAATTAGCAGTTAAAGGGACGCAGTGCTAAATTGTAAAAAGTGCTCTGGTCAGGAAGGGGGTAAATCCTTCCGGGGCTGAAGTGGTTAAACGCACATGAACTGTAATGGCATCCCAGTATTAGTATTGGGTTCAAAACTCATTTGGCCCACCCTTTGCAGCTATAACAGCTTCAACTCTTCTGGGAAGGCTGTCCACAAGGTTTAGGAGTGTGTCTATGGGAATGTTTGACCATTCTTCCAAGTGCATTTGTGAGGTCAGGCACTAATGTTGGATGAGAAGGCCTGACCTGTCTCCTCTCTAATTCATCCCCAAGGTGTTATGTTGTGTTGAGGTCAGGAATCTGTCCAGGCCAGTCAAGTTCCTCCACCCCAAAATCACTCATCCATGTCTTTATGGACCTTGCTTTGTGCACTGGTCCAAATGATTTGGTGGAGGGGGGATTATGCTGTGGGGTTGTTTTTCAGGGGTTGGGCTTGGCCTCTTAGTTCCAGTGAGGGAACTCTTAAGGCATCAGCATACCAAGATATTTTGGACAATTTCATGCTCCCAACTTTGTGGGAACAGTTTGGGGAAAGCCCCTTCCTGTTCCAACATGACTGCACACCAGTGCACAAAGCAAGGTCCATAAAGACATGGATGAGCAAGTTTGGGGTGGAGAAACTTGACTGGCCTGCACAGAGTCCTGGCCTCAACCCGATAGAATACCCTATGGCTGAATTAGAGCAGAGACTGCGAGCCAGGCCTTCTCATCCAACATCAGTGCCTGGCCTCACAAATGCACTTCAGAAAGAATGATCAAACATTCCCATAGACACACTAAACCTTGTGGACAGCCTTCTCAGAATCTGTTCTAGCTGCAAAGGGTGGGCCAAATCAAATTTTAACCCTACGGATTAAGACTGGGCTGCTATTAAAGTTCATGTGTGTGTAAAGGCAGGCGTCCCAATACTTTTGGCTAAATAGTGTATCTGGAAAAGATTTACAATGGTGGTGGAACCCTCCTACACACATAAATACTACATTTAGACATAGTTATAGGACCTGGGAGATGAGACAACTTCTCTACATGAAGCAGCATGTTTGGGATTTGAACCCAGACGCTCAGGGATACTAAGCAGAAGTTTTAACCTCTAATGCCGCGTACACACGATCGGACTTTATGGCATACTTGGTCCGGCGTACCGGATTTCGTTGGACAATTCGATCGTGTGTGGGCTCCAGCGGACTTTGTTTTATCAAAAGTTTGACGGACTTAGATTTGAAACATGTTTCAAATCTATCCGGCGGACTCGAGTCCGGTCGAAAAGTCCGCTCGTCTGTATGCTAGTCCGATGGACAAAAACCGAGGCTAGGGCAGCTATTGGCTACTGGCTATGAACTTCCTTGTTTTAGTCCGGTCGTACATCATCACGTACGAATCCGTCGGACTCTGGTTGATCGTGTGTAGGCAAGTCCGTTCATTCAGAATATCCGTCGTAAAGTCCGTTGAAAAGTCCGCCGGGCAAAGTATGCCGTAAAGTCCGGTACGTGGCATAAGCCACGGAATTGCCACGTGTGAGAACCTCCTCCACATAACTACACATAAATACACATAAAAACACATAAATACTGCATTTCTTTGGACATACAGGTGATGGAATTACATTACTCCAGAGTTATTCTTCTTGATTTATTCTGTGATATTTGGTGTTTTTTGTGGGTGAGAGTAGAATATTACCCTCAAATTTTTGGGAATTACATTTTGATTTCTGATGTTGGTACACATATCACATTTTTTGGGCTCAAATGATGAATATTTGGAAATAATAAAAAGCACAAAAAATTGTGATTCATTTTAAATTTGCATCAGCAATGGTATTGTTTGTGGATTGTAAAGACACCTGTGTGAGTTTGGGTAAAGATTGTTGTGAGATGGAGAGTAACAAGTGAAAGTGACAGAGAAAAATATATTTTACCAAAACATCAAAACATTCTACATTCTAGTATTCTTAAAAACAAAATATTTTAAGTAGAAGCAACAATGTTGCAAAGGAAAATTTATTTCAGAGAAAGATACATTTCATCTCAATATTAAAAGGTTTTTTTTTTTGTAAAAGTTACAATTGTTCCATTAGAATCAATAGCTGAAACTTGCATTGGACTAGAATAGAGCAGATTTTCACTTCCAAAAAATGCTCTCTAATTAGCTCTCATTTTGGTATTTATGGAAGAGCCCTGGGGCCATCATAAAAAAAAACCTGAATTCTGACTTTGAAACTCAGAATTCTGAGATTGAAATTCAGAAATGTAAGTTTAAAACAAAAAAAAATTCTACAGAATTCTGAGATTCAAAGTCAGAATTCTGAGATTCAAAGTCAGAATTCTGAGATTCAAAGTCAGAATTCTGAGTTTATAAATATAGTAATTTCTATTAGGAAGATTTTAGGACCAATGAGCAATAATGTAGTAACACCCACAGACCATCATTCTGCAGACATACATGTCTTCTGCTCTGTATATGGATATGTAAATCTATCTTAGTTACAGCACACAGTATAGGGAAGCAGGCAGTGCTGGATTCTCCGGTTCCTCTGCTGTCCCATCCTTCTCTGTCATCTGCTCCAACATAAAGAGCCATGCTGAAAACGTGTGTATTGTGTGTGAGTGGGGGGGGCACAGCTTCCATAGATAACAGAACACAATGGCCAGCACAGCACAGCTCTGCACCCCAACTTGTAGGAAACATTGCACTTTTGCTCCTACATGAGGGAATTGTGAATGGTTAGAAAGCAGCAGGACAATGTGTATCTATGGTCATAACGGATTGATTATAGCAATTACTTGTGTGGACTAATAGAAGTGTTTCACATACAATTAACCTCATATTAAACATAAAAGCAAATTCAAACCACTATTCAGAGATAGCTTAGTGGTTAAAGCAGCAGACTTATACTGGTGAAGTTGTGGGTTCTAATCCAGGAGAGGGAATTTTTTATATATATATATTTTAAAATATGTGACAGTGAGAGCTTAAATTGTATTTTATCAATATATCCAAAATTGATTTCAAGGTATATTAACAAAGACACACTGATATATTGAGCACACAAAGTTGTAGTATATGCTGGCTACTATAAATTAGAGAGTAGAGATTTCAAAGAAAAAAGTGTGTATATACTATTAGGGCGATCAGATGGGATCATTAGGGTGTCATCTTCAGTTTCCCCGGGGGCAGTTCACAATTTCAGGAAACTGGTCATAACGAATCGATCATAAATCACTTGTCTGGATTAATACAGTTGTTTCATAGAGAATTAACATCTTATTGAACATAGAAAGCAGCAATTAAGTACACTTAAGTGATAGTATAGTGGGTAGAGTGCCAGGCTTATAGTGTTGAAAGTTCTGGTTCTTATCCAGTTCAGAGCACGTTTTTTAATTATATATATGTTTTCAATATATTGATTTTATATTAAACATATTTTAAACTATGAGTTAGTGAGGACTTAAATTGTATTTTATTTATATATCCAAATTGATTTCAAGGCATATTAACAAAGACATATTGATAAAATTGTTGTATAAGCTGACTACTATAAATTAGAGAGAAGGGATTTTTTTACAAATCTGTGTATATATTGGGATGATTTTGGTGACATGGGGCCAGTTCTCAATTTCAGGAGATTGTCCCTGGAAGCTGCATGATAACCATCATATCTCATAACTCAACCACCGATGCAGGGTCATTTTGTTTTCATCTAGAGAAACCACCGATGCAGGGTCATTTTTCCCATCCAATAACACCACAGATGCAGGGTCATTTTTCCCATCCAATAACACCACAGATGCAGGGTCATTTTTCCCATCCAATGACACCACAGATGCAGGGTCATTTTTTCCATACTGTGACACCACAGATGCAGGGTCATTTTTCTTCTTCACTATTGTTAGCCCCTTATGTGTGCACCAGTTTTAAACTCTTACATACTGCATATATATATATATATATATATATATATATATATATATATATATATACCTCCCAACTTTTGAACTTGACAATGAGGGACACTTAGAAGATCCGATGTGTGGAGAGCGCAGCGCACCATGCCGAGAAGTGGGCGTGGCCAGCAAAAAAGGGCGTGGCCATTTGGTTGTGGTTTAAGAGGTGTGGTCAATCATATTGGAGACATGTTTACATCACTATAATATTAAGTGCTATAAATTAAATTTCAGTTAAATCCTATATAATATAGCTACCCATTTTAATGGCATGCCAATTAGCACAGCATGATGGATGTATATTAAACATTCAGCTATACAAACCAGGTCATAGCTGCCAGGTCATAACCAAAGATATACACCATTTAAATAATTATTTTTCTCTCTTGTTGCTTCTGCTACCTTGGATTTTGCAGGATATTAATAGTGGACCTGAAGTGCCGGTTCACACTGGTGCGATGCCAAACATCGCATGTAATTCGCAGCGCACTGCCGTTCACATTACATGCGATGTCTGTGTGGTGCGATATCAGCCATAGAGATAGTATGGCTGATATCGCACCGCATTCGGTGCAAACACGCACAGGACCCTTTTTTCTGTTCGGACCAGAATCGGATCGCATGTGTGTTCACACATATGCGATCCGATTCATGTCCGAACTGTCAGTTCACAGTGCGATATGCAAGCTGAACTGGGGGTGTCGTTAACAATGTATTGACACTCCCCAGTGATTCGCATATGGCAGTGTGAACTGACATGCGATGCGGGAAAACGCAGTGGATTCGCAGTGTTCTCGCATCGCACCAGTGTGAACCGGCACAAAGTCAATAGATAGATGAGCTTTGTGAAAAAAAATACCCAATACTATAAGATTCAACAAGAAAATACATTTATTTAAAACAAAATCTCTTAAAAAAAACAACAGTAACAACTCCAAGTAGTGTTTAGTGAAAATAATAAACATATTTACTTTTTAAGAAACAAAATAACTTACTGAGGCTGCAGCATATGCAGAATATAAATTATAAATAACCCAACATTCTATTAACCTAAAGAATGCAAAAAAGCTACACTCAAGCAGAACTGAATTCACCAAAACAAGATCAGTCTAAAATGTCCTAATCCTCACTGCTGGTTTCTGCTACATACTTAGTTTCTATTGACTCTCTTTTCCGCTTTGGAGCAGCTTTTTTGCTCAGCAGAGCTGCAGTATGTTTTTTTAAACAAAGGAGCAAATCTCTTTTTGGATACCCCTTCACTTCCTCTTTGCTTTGTAGAAACAGATGATGCCACCTGAGAGTCTTCAACTGCGGATATTCGGGAAGATTGCAGGATTGGACGGGGAGATCGCAGGATGGGAAGTTGGGGTGGACAGGGAGATCGCAGGATGGGACGGGGAGATCGCAGGGTGGGACGGGGAGATTGCAGGATGGGACGGGGAGATTGCAGGATGGGACGGGGAGATTGCAGGGTGGGACGGGGAGATTGCAGGGTGGGACGGGGAGATCGCAGAGTGGGACGGGGAGATCGCAGGGTGGGAAGGGTGGTGGACGGGGAGATCACAGGGTGGGAAGGGTGGTGGACGGGGAGATCGCAGGGTGGGACGGGGAGATTGCAGGGTGGGACGGGGAGATTGCAGGGTGGGACGGGGAGATTGCAGGATGGGACGGGGAGATCGCAGGGTGGGACGGGGAGATCGCAGGGTGGGACGGGGAGATTGCAGGGTGGGACGGGGAGATCGCAGGGTGGGACGGGGAGATCGCAGGGTGGGACGGGGAGATCGCAGGGTGGGAAGGGTGGTGGACGGGGAGATCGCAGGATGGGAGGGGGGGTGGACAGGGAGATTGCAGGATGGGAAGTTGGGATGGACAGGGAGATCTCAGGATTCAGGATGAATGGGGGTGGACAGAGAGCTCAGGAGAGGAAGCATAAACAGGGCAATTCAGATTGAGACACACACAGAACACTTCCCCGTTCTCAGCACACACTCTCCTTATCTCCTGCTGCAGAGTCCTGTACAGATTAAACAGACAGAACGAGTGATGCTCTGTGTCTGCAACCTGAGCTAAGATTCTGGGCACAGGCTTCACCAGAAATCTATCTGTCATCTGCCAGGACACTGCAAAAGCTTAAGTTAACTGCAGCAACTTTCCTATCACACATACACAGACCTGCAGAAAGCCCTCCTCCTCGTCTTCAGCACAGACCGGCAACTGACCCCGCCCCCACGGGGAGTGTTCTGTTGGCAAATACAGGAGGATGATTGCCATGTGCTGCAGCCAATCACCATGAGGACAAGCAGCTGCAAGTTCCAATCAAAGAAAATTTCCACACAGTGAGAAAACCAGCCTCAGGCTGTGCCGTGCGGGATTCATTCTGTGTGCACAGGACAATGCAGGGAGCATTCTCCTACCTTTCTTCCAGAGCAGGAAAAGCCTTCAGGGGAGACCCGGAGTTGGGAGGTGGAGCCAGGGGCAGAGCTTAGGCGCGAGGAGGAATCCTCCTCCAGCTCGCACTGAATGCTGGGGCTCCACTCTCCTCCTCGTCGTGATGTCACTGGTTGTTAGACGCCAGGCGGGCCATGCCTAGCAACCAGTTGCTTTGGCAGTTAGCCAGGCAGCATCTGGGGGTGAAATGAAGCGGTCTTGGCAAGAACCAGTATAGCGCCGGGCAGTGAGGGACAGCGGCAATTTTTAGGGGGCATCAGATCGGCCAATGGGGCAATTCCGGGACATTGTATTGTCCCGGAATGAAGGTGCCCGGGACGCGGGACAGACCACCCACAGCGGGACTTTCCCGGGCAATCCGGGACGGTTGGGAGGTATGTATATATATACAGGTACAGTATTTTGCTCTGCATGCCACTATTTTCCCAGAATCCCCACCTGAGAGGGGGGAGGGGCACAGTAACCAGTGTATATAATGGCAGTGCAGGCCATGAGCTGTATGTACTGGCAGTGTCAGGGCTGTGATTAAACACAATGTAGTGTCAGGGCAGTGAGCCATGTATAATAGTAGTTCTGTTCAATCAGCAGTATATGATGGCAAAGCCGACATCCCAAGTCTCCCGTAATTGATGGCGGGGCTCACAGACACCCGCGAGTGCGGCACCATCTCCCGGCTGTCAACCACAACAGCCCGAGCCGCCCCTCCTCCAGGCCAGGGGTAGCAGTGGCATCGCTATGGGGATCGATTGTACGAAAGCAGGTGCAGCACAGGACTTCCTATGTGTCCCAGACTGTTACTCCGCCCTCCTCTTATAACGCTCCAGCTCCCCCAATCACTGAGCGCCCCGCCCTCTGCCAGTACCCAGGGTTAAGTTTACAAACTTTGCCCCTCCCCCTCTCAGGTGGGAATTCTGGGAAAATAGTGGCATGCAGAGCAAAATACTGTACCTGTATATATATATATATATATATATATATATATATGCAGTATGTAAGAGTTTTAAACTGGTGCACACATAAGGGGCTAACAACAGTGAAGAAGTAAAATGACCCTGCATCGGTGGTGTCATTGGATGGGAAAAATGACCCTGCATCGGTGGTGTCATTGGATGGAAAAAATGACCCTGCATCGGTGGTGTCATTGGATGGGGAAAAATGACCCTGCATCGGTGGTGTCATTGGATGGGGAAAAATGACCCTGCATCGGTGGTGTCATTGGATGGGAAAAATGACCCTGCATCGGTGGTGTCATTGGATGGGGAAAAATGACCCTGCATCGGTGATGTCATTGGATGGGGAAAAATGACCCTGCATCGGTGGTGTCATTGGATGGGGAAAAATGACCCTGCATCGGTGGTGTCATTGGATGGGAAAAATGACCCTGCATCGGTGGTGTCATTGGATGGGAAAAATGACCCTGCATCGGTGGTGTCATTGGATGGGGAAAAATGACCCTGCATCGGTGGTGTCATTGGATGGGAAAAATGACCCTGCATCGGTGGTGTCATTGGATGGGAAAAATGACCCTGCATCGGTGGTGTCATTGGATGGGGAAAAATGACCCTGCATCGGTGGTGTCATTGGATGGGGAAAAATGACCCTGCATTGGTGGTGTCATTGGATGGGGAAAAATGACCCTGCATCGGTGGTGTCATTGGATGGGAAAAATGACCCTGCATCGGTGGTGTCATTGGATGGGGAAAAATGACCCTGCATCGGTGGTGTCATTGGATGGGAAAAATGACCCTGCATCGGTGGTGTCATTGGATGGGAAAAATGACCCTGCATCGGTGGTGTCATTGGATGGGGAAAAATGACCCTGCATCGGTGGTGTCATTGGATGGGAAAAATGACCCTGCATCGGTTGTGTCACTGAATGGGAAAAATGACCCTGCATCGGTGGTGTCATTGGATGGGGAAAAATGACCCTGCATCGGTGGTGTCATTGGATGGGAAAAATGACCCTGCATCGGTGGTGTCATTGGATGGGAAAAATGACCCTGCATCGGTGGTATCTTTGGATGGGAAAAATGACCCTGCATCGGTGGTGTCATTGGATGGGGAAAAATGACCCTGCATCGGTGGTGTCATTGGATGGGGAAAAATGACCCTGCATCGGTGGTGTCATTGGATGGGAAAAATGACCCTGCATCGGTGGTGTCATTGGATGGGAAAAATGACCCCGCATCGGTGGTGTCATTGGATGGGGAAAAATGACCCTGCATCGGTGGTGTCATTGGATGGGAAAAATGACCCTGCATCGGTAGTGTCATTGGATGGGAAAAATGACCCTGCATCGGTTGTGTCATTGGATGGGAAAAATGACCCTGCATCGGTGGTGTCATTGGATGGAAAAAAATTCTCTGTGTCAACGGTGTAGCTAAGAGGAAAATGGCGCTGCATTAGTGTCAGTGGGGATAAAGTGCAGCCAAGCAGTGAAGGGGAGATATGGGCATGTACATTGTAGTACACACAGTTTACATTATAGTGCAGAGCTCAGGTCTGTTGTTGCTGTTGAGTTGTGAGATATGATGGTTATCATGCAGCTTCCAGGGACAATCTCCTGAAATTGAGAACTGGCCCCATGTCACCAAAATCATCCCAATATATACATAAATTTGTAAAAAAAAATCCCTACTCTCTAATTTATAGTAGTCAGCTTATACAACAATTTTATCACTATGTCTTTGTTAATATGCCTTGAAATCAGTTTGGACATATAAATAAAATACAATTTAAGTCCTCACTAACTCATAGTTTAAAATATGTTTAGTATAAAATCAATATATTCAAAATATATATATATATAAAATACCTACTCAGAACTGGATTAGAACCCACAACTTTCAGCACTATAACCTGTTACTCTAACCACTATACTATCACTTAAGGGTTCTTTGCTTTTTATGTTTAATATAAGGTTAATTCTCTGTGAAATAATTATTAGTCCAGACAAACAATTGCTATGATCGATCCATTATGACCAGTCTCCTGAAATTGTGAACTGCCCCCGGGGAAACTGAAGATGACACCTAATGATCCCATCTGATCACCCTAATATATATATATATATATATATATATATATATATATATATATATATATATATATATATATATATATATATATATACACACAGTTTTTTTTCTTTGAAATCTCTACTCTCTAATTTATAGTAGCCAGCATATACTACAACTTTGTGTGCTCAATATATCAGTGTGTTTTTGTTAATATACCTTGAAATCAATTTGGATATATTGATAAAATACAATTAAAGCCCTCACTGTCACATATTTTAAAATATATTTATATAAAAAACATAACCTCAGCCAGATTAGAACCCACAAGTTCACCAATATAAGCCTGCTGCTCTAACACCTACACTAACTCTCATTAGTTCTTTGAATATGCTTTTATGTTTAATATGAGGTTAATTGTGTGTGAAACACCTCTATTAGTCCAGACAAGTAATTGCTATGATCAATCCGTTATGACCATAGACACACATTGTCCTGCTGCTTTCTAGCGATTCCCCAATTTAGGGGCAAAAGTGCAATGTTTCCTACAAGTTGGGGTGCAGAGCTGTGCTGTGATGGCCACTGTGTTCTGTTATCTATGGAAACTGTGTCCCCCCCACTCACACACAATACACACGTTTTCAGCATGGCTCTTTATGTTGGAGCAGATGAAAGAGAAGAAGAATAAGACAGCAAACAGAGGAACTATTAGTACAGTCACCAGAGAACCCAGCACTGCCTGCTTCCCTGTACTGTGTGCTGTAACTAAGATAGATTTACATATTCATATACAGAGCAGAAGACATGTATGTCTGCAGAATGATGGTCTGTGGGTGTTACTACATTATTGCTCATTGGTCCTAAAATCTTCCTAATAGAGACTACTATATTTATAAACTCAGAATTCTGACTTTGAAACTCAGAATTCTGACTTTGAATCTCAGAATTCTGACTTTGAATCTCAGAATTCTGACTTTGAATCTCAGAATTCTGACTTTGAAACTCAGAATTCTGACTTTGAAACTCAGAATTCTGACTTTGAATCTCAGAATTCTGACTTTGAATCTCAGAATTCTGACTTTGAATCTCAGAATTCTGACTTTGAAACTCAGAATTCTGACTTTTAATCTCAGAATTCTTTAGATTTTTTTTTTTTTTTTAAACTCACGATTCTGACTTGCAATCTCAGAATTCTGACTTTCAAACTCAGAATTCTGACTTTGAATCTCAGAATTCTGACTTTCAAACTCAGAATTCTGACTTTCAAACTCAGAATTCTGACTTTCAAACTCAGAATTCTGACTTTCAAACTCAGAATTCTATAAGAAAAAAAAAAAAATTTTCTTTTTTCAAACTCATTATTCTGTATTTTTTTTTTATGATGGCCCCAGGGCTCTTCCATAGGTATTTACTATAGCGCCGGGTAAAAAAAACACTTGAGTTAAAATGAGAGCTATTTTCAGGTCTGAGCATGCTCAGTTGTGTTGGCACCTAGTTGTCCAAAACGGGGAATTTTTCACTTCTCAGACTTTTAAAGATATTTTAGTGTAGAAATCACTTTTTCACACAGTTTAAAAGCAGATTATCTTTAAATAATATACCGCATATTTCAGTACCATTTAGGCAAGTATATCATGCTCTAAACATTATTTCCATGTGCTCTACTCCAGGTTTTATCAGAGTAAGGGTTTGGGCGCTATTTGGTTTCAGGGAACTATACTAAATTTGATTTTGGGAGTATTTTCTCACCAGCGCTATAGTGAATTAGCACTAAATTAGCACTAAATTGCTGGTTTACTCCTGAGGGAACTTACAGGCTTGTTATCAGCTCAGCAACAGCCCATTACAGGCAGGAACTCTCAGTCCATTGAAAAGTAGCACATATGCAGTGAAACAGCATGTAACCCCTCCTTCTGCCTCCCTGTGGCCACTAATCCCAGTTTCACTGCTTGCAGAAGATGCTAGCCTACCTGGTTGACACCAGCCACACCTGGCTGTCTTCCTGTTCCCAGTCCTCCCGACTGACATGCACATGGAGATTCCCCAGTGCAAGGTTTGATGAGGACTTGGCACACCGCTGTCTTCAAGAGACCACTGCTGCAGCTGGCAGCCTCTCCCCCTGTCTGTCCCTGCACCATGCTGATCTACTTACTATCTCTCCTTGCTCACCCTGCTGCCTCTCTCTGTCATGAATCTCCTGTGGTGGGAGAACCTTCCAGGCCAGCATCCTGAGCTCCAACCCAAGGTAAAGCCCCCACCAGTAAGAGGTCCCTCAAGGGCCACTGACAGTCTCCCTCAGCACTGCTCCTCCATCTTTCACCTGACTACCCTGCTGGCATGGTCCATGTCTATTTATGGGGTTTCTCCGTCGCCTGCCAGGCCCACTCCTGAGGATTGGCTGAGGGCCCATAAATATTCAAGGCAGCTCCTTCTCATCTCCACCCACTAGTTCCAGAACATTCTTCAATATTATTATTATTATTATTATACAAGATTTATATAGCGCAATGTATAAGGGGGCAACACAATTACAGTACAGTTCAATACAAAAGGTACAGGAGGGCCCTGCTCGTAGAGCTTACATTCTAAAGGGAGGGGGTGGTGGTACAAAAGGTAATAGCTGCAAATATACTAGAAACAGGGGAAGGCACCAGAGAGCTGCCATGATAAGTCATCTAGCCCTTGCCTCTAATAACTCTGACCCAGATTCAGTGACTCAGGTTTATCCCAGAGCCAGACAAATGCTTTTACCTACAGTCACTTCTAGTAACAGACACTAGAGGGTGCTACAAGTATAAATAAAATAAATATTTAAAATAAATTACGCTGGTTTAATAGGTGTACACACCCTTTTATAATTAGGGATGTGGCTGTGTTCAGACCTAATCAATCACATTCAAACTGATGTTAAATAGTAGTGAGTACACACATGCCGTCAATGAAAGTGATTCTGATTAAGCCCGTATAAAGTTCAGCTGTTCTATTTGGATTCTTCTGACTTTTACTCAGTTGCCACTTACAGCAAAAGCCATGGTCCATAAAGAGTAGGGATGAGCCGAACACCCCCTGGTTCAGTTCGCACCAGAACCTGCGAACCAACCGAAAATTCACACAAACGTTAGAACCCCATTGACGTCTATGGGACTCGAACGTTCGAAATCAAAAGTGTTCATTTTAAAGGCTAATTTGCATGGTATTGTCCTAAAAAGGGTTTGGGGACCCGGGTCCTGCCCCAGGGGACATGTATCAATGCAAAAAAAACTTTTAAAAACTGACGTTTTTTCGGGAGCAGTGTTTTAATGATGCTTAAAGTAAAAAAAAAAAGTGAAATATTCCTTTAAATATCGTACCTGGGGGGTGTCTATAGTATGCCTGTAAAGTGGCGCGTGTTTCCCGTGCTTAGAACAGTCCCTGCACAAAATGTCATTTTTAAAGGAAAAAAAGTCGTTTAAAACTGCTTGCTTTAATGTAATGTTGGGTTCTGGCAATATGGATGAAAATCAGTGAGACAAACAGCATGGGTACCCCCCAGTCCATTACCAGGCCCTTTGGGTCTTGTATGGATATTAAGGGGAACCCCACACACCAATTAAAATAAGGAAAGGTGTGAGGCCACCAGGCCCTATATACTCTGAACAGCAGTATACAGGCGGTGCAAACAAGACGGGGACTGTAGGTTTGTTGTTAAGTAGAATTTGTTTGTAATTTTGAACGGGTACATTTTTAATGTGTTTAGCTCCAGCCAAAAAACAAACAAACCATTAAAAAAAAAAAAAAAACAGGATTTTCCGTATAGCAGCCTTATGTTAACATTCCTATTAGGCAACAGCTGCTAGTATAACAGACTATTGTCAACCAACCATATCACAGCCCCCCATTACATTGCAGCTTCTTCACATCACAGCGCCCCATTACATTACAGCCTCATCATATCACAGCCCCCATTACATTGCAGCCTCTTCACATCACAGCACCCCATTACATTACAGCCTCATCATATCACAGCCCCCATTACATTACAGCCTCGTCATATCACAGTGCCCCATTACATTGCAGCCTCTTCACATCACAGCGCCCCATTACATTACAGCCTCGTCATATCACAGCCCCCATTACATTGCAGCCTCTTCATATTACAGCGCCCATTACATTGCAGCCTCGTCATATCACAGACGCCCCATTACATTGCAGCCTCGTCATATCACAGCGCCCCATTACATTACAGCCTCGTCATATCACAGCACCCCATTACATTGCAGCCTCTTCACATCACAGCCCCCCATTACATTGCAGCCTCGTCATATCACAGCGCCCCATTACATTGCAGCCTCTTCACATCACAGCGCTCCATTACATTGCAGCCTCTTCACATCACAGCGCCCCATTACATTACAGCCTTGTCATATCACAGCCCCCATTACATTGCAGCCTCTTCACATCACAGTGCTCCATTACATTGCAGCCTCGTCATATCACAGCTCCCCATTACATTGCAGCCTCTTCACATCACAGCGCTCCATTACATTGCAGCCTCTTCACATCACAGCGCCCCATTACATTACAGCCTTGTCATATCACAGCCCCCCATTACATTGCAGCCTCTTCATATCACAGCTCCCCATTACATTACAGCCTCTTCATATCACAGCGCCCCATTTCATTGCAGCCTCTTCACATCACAGTGCCCCATTACATTACAGCCTTGTCATATCACAGCCCCCATTACATTACAGCCTCGTCATATCACAGCGCCCCATTACATTGCAGCCTTGTCATATCACAGCCCCCATTACATTGCAGCCTCTTCACATCACAGCGCCCCATTACATTACAGCCTTGTCATATCACAGCCCCCCATTACATTACAGCCTCGTCATATCACAGCGCCCCATTACATTGCAGCCTCGTCATATCACAGCCCCCATTACATTGCAGCCTCTTCACATCACAGCGCCCCATTACATTACAGCCTTGTCATATTACAGCCCCCCATTACATTACAGCCTCGTCATATCACAGCGCCCCATTACATTGCAGCCTCTTCATATCACAGCCCCCATTACAACAGAGAATGCATCCAGCGCCTTGAGGCGATTCAGTTCGTATTTGAAGCGCTTTGCAAATCATTCATTCATTCATTCATTCATTGCAGCCTCCTCATATCACAGCCCCCATTGCATTGCAGATATTTCCACATTATAGTGCCCCTTTACACATCACAGCGCCCCTGTTACATTAGAGTCCCCTTCATGTCCAGGGCTGGACTGGGACAAAAATGTGGCCCTGGACTTCATCCAGTCCGGCCCAGGGCATAACACATCAGGGGACAGCACATCAGGGCACAGGACACAGAACATCATGACTAGGGATGAGCCGAACACCCCCCTGTTCGGTTCGCACCAGAACATGCGAACAGGAAAAAAATTCGTTCGAACACGCGAACACCGTTAAAGTCTATGGGACACGAACATGAATAATCAAAAGTGCTAATTTTAAAGGCTAATATGCAAGTTATTGTCAATAAAAGTGTTTGGGGGCCTGGGTCCTGCCCCAGGGGACATGGATCAATGCAAAAAAAAGTTTTAAAAACGGCCGTTTTTTCAGGAGCAGTGATTTTAATAATGCTTAAAGTCAAACAATAAAAGTGTAATATCCCTTTAAATTTCGTACCTGGGGGGTGTCTATAGTATGCCTGTAAAGGGGCGCATGTTTCCCGTGTTTAGAACAGTCTGACAGCAAAATGACATTTTGAAGGAAAAAACTCATTTAAAACTACCGCGGCTATTGCATTGCCGACAATACACATAGAAGTTCATTGATAAAAACGGCATGGGAATTCCCCACAGGGCAACCCCGAACCAAAATTTAAAAAAAAAAATGATGTGGGAGTCCCCCTAAATTCCATACAAGGCCCTTCAGGTCTGGTATGGATATTAAGGGGAACCCCAGCCAAAATTTAAAAAAAAAATTGACGTGGGGTTCCCCCTAAATTCCATACCAGACCCTTCAGGTCTGGTATGGATTTTAAGGGGAACCCCGCGCCCAAAAAAAAAAAAAAAAACGGCGTGGGGTCCCCCTAAAAATCCATACCAGACCCTTATCCGAGCACGCAACCTGGCAGGCCGCAGGAAAAGAGGGTGGGACGAGAGTGCGGCCCCCCCCCCTCCTGAACCATACCAGGCCACATGCCCTCAACATTGGGAGGGTGCTTTGGGGTAGCCCCCCAAAGCACCTTGTCCCCATGTTGATGAAGACAAGGGCCTCATCCCCACAACCGTGGCCGGTGGTTGTGGGGGTCTGCGGGCGGGGGGCTTATCGGAATCTGGAAGCCCCCTTTAACAAGGGGACCCCCAGATCCCGGCCCCCCCCCTGTGTGAAATGGTAAGGGGGTACTTACCCCTACCATTTCACTAAAAAACTGTCAAAAATGTTAAAAATGACAAGAGACAGTTTTTGACAATTCCTTTATTTAAATGCTTCTTCTTTCTTCCTTCATCTTCTTCTTCTTCTGGTTCTTCTGGCTCTTCTGGTTCTTCCTCCGGCGTTCTCGTCCAGCATCTCCTCCGCGGCGTCTTCTATCTTCTTCTCCTCGGGCCGCTCCGCACCCATGGCATGAGGGGGGAGGCTCCCCGCTCTTCTCTTCATCTTCTTCTTCATCTTCATCTTCTTCTTCATCTTCTTCTTCTTCTTCTTCTTCTCTTCTTCATCTCTTCTTCCTTCTTCATTTCTTCTGCGGGCCGCTCCGCATCCATGCATGGAGGGAGGCTCCCGCTGTGTGACGGCGTCTCTTCGTCTGACGGTTCTTAAATAACGGGGGGCGGGGCCATCCGGTGACCCCGCCCCCCTCTGACGCACGGTGAATTGACGGGACTTCCCTGTGACGTCACGGGGAATGCCACAGGGAAGTCCCGTCATGTCCCGTGCGTCAGAGGGGGGCGGGGTCACCGGGTGGCCCCGCCCCCCGTTATTTAAGAACCGTCAGACGAAGAGACGCCGTCACACAGCGGGAGCCTCCCTCCATGCATGGATGCGGAGCGGCCCGCAGAAGAAATGAAGAAGGGAGAAGAGATGAAGAAGAGAAGAAGAAGAAGAAGAAGAAGAAGATGAAGAAGAAGATGAAGATGAAGAAGAAGATGAAGAGAAGAGCGGGAGCCTCCCCCCTCATGCCATGGGTGCGGAGTGGCCCGAGGAGAAGAAGATAGAAGACGCCGCGGAGGAGATGCTGGACGAGAACGCCGGAGGAAGAACCAGAAGAGCCAGAAGAACCAGAAGAAGAAGAAGATGAAGGAAGAAAGAAGAAGCATTTAAATAAAGGAATTGTCAAAAACTGTCTCTTGTCATTTTTAACATTTTTGACAGTTTTTTAGTGAAATGGTAGGGGTAAGTACCCCCTTACCATTTCACACAGGGGGGGGGCCGGGATCTGGGGGTCCCCTTGTTAAAGGGGGCTTCCAGATTCCGATAAGCCCCCCGCCCGCAGACCCCCACAACCACCGGCCACGGTTGTGGGGATGAGGCCCTTGTCTTCATCAACATGGGGACAAGGTGTTTTGGGGGGCTACCCCAAAGCACCCTCCCAATGTTGAGGGCATGTGGCCTGGTACGGTTCAGGAGGGGGGGGGGCCGCACTCTCGTCCCCCCCTCTTTTCCTGCGGCCTGCCAGGTTGCGTGCTCGGATAAGGGTCTGGTATGGATTTTTAGGGGGACCCCACGCCGTTTTTTTTTTTTTTTTTGGCGCGGGGTTCCCCTTAAAATCCATACCAGACCTGAAGGGTCTGGTATGGAATTTAGGGGGAACCCCACGTCAATTTTTTTTTTAAATTTTGGTTGGGGTTCCCCTTAATATCCATACCAGACCTGAAGGGCCTTGTATGGAATTTAGGGGGACCCCCACATCATTTTTTTTTTATTATTTTGGTTCGGGGTTCCCCTGTGGGGAATTCCCATGCCGTTTTTATCAATGAACTTCTATGTGTATTGTCGGCAATGCAATAGCCGCGGGTAGTTTTAAATGAGTTTTTTCCTTCCAAATGTCATTTTGCTGTCAGACTGTTCTAAACACAGGAAACATGCGCCCCTTTACAGGCATACTATAGACACCCCCCAGGTACGAAATTTAAAGGGATATTACACTTTTATTGTTTGACTTTAAGCATTAATAAAATCACTGCTCCTGAAAAAACGTCCGTTTTTAAAACTTTTTTTTGCATTGATCCATGTCCCCTGGGGCAGGACCCGGGTCCCCAAACACTTTTTATGACAATAACTTGCATATAAGCCTTTAAAATTAGCACTTTTGATTTCTCCCATAGACTTTTAAAGGGTGTTCCGCGGCATTCGAATTTGCCGCGAACACCCCAAATTGTTCGCTGTTCGGCGAACTTGCGAACAGCCAATGTTCGAGTAGAACATGAGTTCGACTCGAACTCGAAGCTCATCCCTAATCATGACACAGCACATCAGGGCACATCAGGGCACATCACATCAGGGCACATCAGGGCACATCACATCAGGGTACAGAGCCCAGCACATCAGGGTACAGGGTATAGCACATCAGGACACAGCACATCAGGGCACAGTACATCAGGGTACAGTACATTAGGGCACACGACATTGGGGCACAGCACATCAGGGCACGGGGCACAAAGCACATCAGGGAATGGGGCACATCAGGGCATGGGGCACAGGGCACATCAGTGTACATTGGGGCACATCAGGGTACATTGGGGCACATCAAAGCTCATGGGGCACATCAGGGTACATTGGGGCACATCAGGGTACATTGGGGCACATCAAAGCACATGGGGCACATCAGGCACATCAAAGCACATGGGGCACATCAGGGTACATTGGGGTACATCGCCGCGGATCTCCCCGCAGAACAACTGGGAAACCCCAGTTGAGAAACGATGCAATAGGAAAATTAGGCGGCTGCTGGAACCAGCCCACTGAGCCATCGACCCACCGGGAAACTCCCGGTAGTCCCGATGGCCAGTACATGCCTGTTCATGTCATAGTTCCCCTTTACACATCACAGCACCCCAATTACATTGCAGCCATTGTCACATCACACATTCACATGTATGTGTTTTGGCGGCCCACATTTGCGCAGGCACAGCAGCCCATTCATTTGAATGGGCTGCCATGCCGGCATTTCCTGCAGAAAAAAAAGGTGCATGCAGCATTTAAAAAATGCATTGGCCTTGAAATTAATTGGGCTTTTGCACCATGCTACTTACCTGCAGTTCCTGTGCACACAAACGTACTGTGTTTTTAAAAGCGTGGCCTAAACATCTAAAAATGCAGGAAGTTTGCCAGAGCAGGAACTGCAGGTAAGTCACATGGTGCAAAAGTAGAATGAACAGACAGTGCTGTATTTCATTGCTTGATGGGCATAGGTGTGTCCGGCCTATTAAATGCTGCATGCACCTTTTTTTTGCAGGAAACGCAGACATGGCAGCCCATTCAAATGATTGGGCACATTGCCTGCGCAAATGTGGGCCACCAAAACACATACATGTGAATTAGCTAGGCCCAAAATAAGCCCATCAAGCAGTTCACACTGAGGCGCTTTGCAGGCGCTATAGCGCTAAAAATAGTGCCTGCAAAGTGCCCTGAAACAGCGGCTCCATTTACTCCAGTGTGAAAGCCCCGAAGGCTTTCACACTGGAGCGGTGCGCTGGCAGGGCGTCAGAAAAAGTCCTGCCAGCAGCTTCTTTGGAGCGCATTAGGAGCAGCGAACTCACTGCTCCTAAAGCGCCCCTGCCCATTGAAATCAATGGGCAGCACCGCTGAACCGCCGGCAAAGCGCCGCTGTAGCGGCGCTTTGCAGGTGCTTTTAACCCTTTTTCGGCCGCTAGCAGGGGTTTAAAGTGCCCCGCTAGAGGCCGAAAAGCGTCGCAAAAACGTCGGTAAAGCGCCACTAAAAACAGTGGCGTTTTACCACCAATGCAGTGTGAAAGCAGCCTAAATACAGTATGCCATGTTCCTGTAAATCATGCTGTGTGCTCTCCTCTGAGGCCTCACTCAGCCTGGACAGTGGACTGCAGATCTACTCAGTTTTTTTCTACTTTCTTTTATTATACAAGACATGGCATGGGGATAGGGGGAGCGGGAGCCAGGGGAGGAGAAAAGACCTTACCTGATCGTGGAAAGCTCAGCCTCAGCTAAATTCTCCACACTGCTGTTTTTTCACTTCACCAGGCTTTAGTGCACTCTCCACTCCGCGCTGCCCAGGGCCCTGTCTCACTCCTCCTCCGCTTCTCCGCTCCTCCGAGTCCGATCACTGCTAACACAGCACTGTCTGCACGCATAGCAAGGGGCTGGGCCAGAGCGTCAGTGGAGCTCAAGGCCCCGCCCACCCGCGGCACGCTCCTCAAATGAAAAATAAAAGGCACTGGCACTGTGAGCGCCGTGCGCGCCGCCGCAGCTGACATCACATATTTTTAGCGCCGATTTGCGGGCAGCGCGCAGGGTCAACGGGCAGCTCTGCTTTGGGCCCCAAGCAATGACAGGGCCCTGGGCAGCTGCCCCGTTCGCACTGCGCTAAATATGGCCCTGTGTGATGGAACTCTTTTCAGGCCCGTACCTGCCGGATGCTGGGATGCGTGGCTGGCCGAGTTTGAACACTGTCTGAACTAAGGATTGTTCCTCTTCGCTCCAGTATACCGCTGTGGCCTGCACGCATCCGGGAGGGGCAGGGGTAGGTGAAGCTTTACGTACACACCTCCCCTCTTGGGGAACCAATGTATAGACGATAGAGTACCCAGAGAACAGCATTCCGCACCTACAAATAACAGCTAACCGCCATCTCCTTTTCTCAAGCATCTTTTGCTTCTCTTTGTAGTTTTTACTATATAAAAACCAACGATAACACAACAGATGAACTCCCCTTTTTCAATTATGCCCCTGAAGAAGGACTGAAATAGAATGTACCCCGAAACGCGTCGGGCCTGAAAAGAGTTCCATCACACAAGTGTTATCTTTTAATAGAAACAGATAAGAAATTGCTCTGAATTATGTTTTTCATATCAGTTTGTACCCCTCCACTTTATAAAAAATTGTATGCAAGTGCCGGAAAAATCCACTTAAGGGAACCCCTTTTTCTTCGAATTAAATTTTTGGATGTGGCACGGCCTCCCCCCTCATTAACCTAGGAGAACTAGTCACCCTCTTCTATAACTTGTAGCTTTAGATGAACACTGTGCAGAGGTCTCACTACACTAACTTGTAGTTTTTGCTGAACACTGTGAGCAGGACGCACTACACTAACTCAGTGTTTCTCAGCTCCAGTCCTCAAGGCACCCCAACAGGTCATGTTTTTAGGCTCTCCATTATTTTGCACAGGTGATTTGATCAGTTTCACTGCCTCAGTAATTACCACAGCCATTTCATCTGAGGGAAATCCTGAAAACATGACCTGTTGGGGCGCCTTGAGGACTGGAGTTGAGAAACACTGCACTAACTTGTAGTTTTAGATGAACACTGTGCAGAGGTCTCACTACACTAACTTGTAGTTTTAGCTGAACACTGTGAGCAGGACGCACTGCACTAACTTGTAGCTTTAGATGAACACTGTGCAGAGGTCTCACTACACTAACTTGTAGTTTTAGCTGAACACTGTGAGCAGGATGCACTACACTAACTTGTAGTTTTAGATGAACACTGTGCAGAGGTCTCCCTACACTAACTTGTAGTTTTAGCTGAACACTGTGAGCAGGACGCACTACACTAACTTGTAGCTTTAGATAAACACTGTGCAGAGCTCGCAAAAAAATAACTTGTAGGTTTAGCTGAACACTGTGAGGAGGACGCACCACACTAACTTGTAGCTTTAGATGAACACTGTCCAGAGGTCTCACTACACTAACTTGTAGTTTTAGCTGAACACTGTGAGCAGGATGCACTACACTAACTTGTAGTTTTAGATGAACACTGTGCAGAGGTCGCACTACACTAACTTGTAGTTTTAGCTGAACACTGTGAGCAGGACGCACTACACTAACTTGTAGCTTTAGATGAACACTGTGCAGAGGTCTCACTACACTAACTTGTAGTTTTAGCTGAACACTGTGAGCAGGACGCACTACACTAACTGTAAATAGTCTAGCTGCCTGACTGTGGTACTAATAGGATCAAAAGAACACCAGCAATTTTCTTCAGGTAGCTGTAAATACTGTAACAAGACAAGCCTGCCTGTCAGTAAGAATATAACAGGAACGGATCTAGCTAAACTGAATACAGTGTATATATATATATATATATATATATATGCAACACCTGGGATGCATATATATATATATACACAATACACTGTAAGTGCAGCTAACTCACTGATTGTCCTGCCTATTCTAGCTAACTCAAATGAAATGACACTGTCTCTCTGTCTATCTATGTATCTCAACGCCGGAACACACACTACACAGGGCTGCCGTGCAGTCGGCCTTATATAGTGTGGGGCGTGTTCTAAACCCCCTGAGCCATAATTGGCCAAAGCCTACCTGGCTTTGGCCAATTACAGCTCTCTCTACCAACGATGCTGTGATTGGCCAAGCATGGGGGTCATAGTGCATGCTTGGCCAATCATCAGCCAGCAATGCACTGCGAAGCCGCAGTGAATTATAGGCCGTGACGCGCCACACGAATTTGGCGCGAACGGCCCATAACGTTCGGAATTCAGCGAACGACCGAACAGACAATGTTCGAGTCGAACATGGGTTCGACTCTAACACGAAGCTCATCCCTAATAAAGAGCTTGCAAAGCATCAACAGGTTCTCATTGTTGTAAGGTATAAGTCAGGAGAAGTTACAAAAAGATTCCAAGGCATTAGACATACCATGGGAAACAGTGAAGACGGTAGACAACAAGTGGAGAAAATATGGCACAACAGTGACATTACCAAGAACTGGACGTCCCAACAAAATCGATAAAATGAAACAAGAAGAAAACTGGTCTGGGGTATTGCAAAGAAGCCTATAGCAACATTAAGGCCCCTTTCACACTGGGGCGGTGGGTGCGTCGGCGGTAAAGCGCCACTATTTTTAGCCGGCGCTTTACCGTCAATTTCGCTTTTACCCCCCACTAGCGGGCGAGAAAGGGTTAAAACCACCACAAAGTGCTGCTGCGGCAGCGCTATGCCGGGGGTATAGCCGAGCTGCCCATTCATTTCAATGGGCAGGAGCGGTGAAGGAACGGTGTACACACCGCTCCAAAGATGCTGCTTGCAGGAGTTTTTTTATCGTCCTGCAAGTGCACCACTCCAGTGTGAAAGCACTCGGGCTTTCACACTGGAGAGACAGGAGCGGCGCTTTTCAGGCGCTATGTAGGCGCAATTTTTAGCGCTGTAGCACCTGTAAAGCACCTCAGTGTGAAAGGGGTCTAAAGGAGCATGTGACATCAATCGCATGTATTCTTTATGTATGTGTGTTGTGGGGTAGGGTGGCAAGGCAAGAGCCTTTTCATACTAAAGAAAGCATTACAAACAGTACATTTTGCAAAACCCACATCAAGTCTGCCAAAAGCATGTGGAAAAATGTGTTATTGCCTGATCAGACCAAGGTTGAACTATTTGGCCATATTTCCAAAGAGTATGCATTCACAGTGAAGCATAGTGGTTGCAGCAATATGCTTTGGGGTTATTTTTCTTCAGCTGGATCTGGGGTTTCAGTCAAGGGGTGGAGGGTACCTATGAACAGTTCCAAATATCAGTCAATTTTGGCAAAAAATCTCTGGGCCTCTGCTGAAAAGCTGAAGATGAAAAGAAATGTCATCTTTAAGCACAACGTCCCAAAGCATGCCTCCAAATCAACAAAAGAATGGCTTCACCATAAGAAAATCAAAGTTTTGGAATGGCTAAGCCACAGCCCAGAAATGAATCCAATAGAAATCTGTGGAGTGACCTGAATACTAGAGGCCTGTGCACAGGAGATATTCTCACAATCTAACAGATTTGGAACACTTGTACAAGGAAGAGTGGACAAAGATTTCCAAGGCAAGAAGAGCCATGCTCTTCAAAACAAAGCAAAAGGTGCTTCAACAAAGAAAAAGTTCATGGGTGTGCATTTTTTGTGAAACCTCATCATTGTAAGTTTTTTTTTGTCCCCCCCCCCCTTAAATATTTTAGTTTCTCTTTAATTTAATTGCACCAATCATAGGTCACATTAATGGTGGAAAAAATTCAGAAGTTGTTTATCTTAGTCTGATTTTTCTACAGTGGTGTGCAGACTTTTTCTTCCCACTGTATATCACACTGAGATGAATCACCAGCCTTTTACATGTATTCTTTGGAGTTCAGATAGCAAGAAGTGTTCATCTGAGTTCAATGATTCCTGATTTATCTTTTGCAAGAGGGTCTTATTATCAATGATAGATTGGCAGGATCAAGATATTTCCTGCGACAACAGGAGTAGTGAGACTTCAAAAGAAGGATGGCCGAACTGGGCATTCTGGAGCAGAAATCTTGTTGCTGCAGTTCTCAAGACATCCAGAATAAATTAAGCTGCACTATATATAAAATGAAAACATATTGTACAGTGACATATATATCTTAGAGCATACACCGACATCTATGAGGGCTACCAACCCTTCAAATAGCTATTGGTAAAACAGTATTAAATAAGTGAAGCTCATAAGGGGGGAAATGAGCCAAAAGTGTAAAAACTAGAGTGCTTTGTAAGTGTCCTTTTTTCTCAGTGAAATTAATAAGGAAGAAGATATTCCACAACATAAAAAAGGCTGTGGACCATAGTTCATATAAAATTCATCAACCGACTGTTCCACAGTGACTAGTGATAAAAAACACCCAAGAAGATGTGACGGTGGATGATAGACAAGGTCCTCCACCTTTAAAATTACTGCCGCTTACCAGATAAATAGATCCAATTTGCATATGGCTTTTACCCCAGCCCCGGGTCTCTGTAATTAGCAGCCAGGTGTCCCAGATCATCCACTCCTCAGTATAGTCACCAGTTAGTAACTCCCCATGTAAGGATAAAAAGGGCTTTTATAGTGTAATTCCATAAAAGTTTATTAAGTTAAAAACAGAAATGTACTTACACTTAGCCGAATACACAATAGCGTGCCTGTTAAATTCGAGCCGGCCAGCTCTCGATAGTTGCCCGTTGCTTCCGGGACTTTGATGTAGTTTGCGGTGCGTCAGCACACTGCTCCTCCCTACGCCGTTTCATCACAGATGACGTCGTCCTGGGGCCCATTGTTCATAGACAGTGCAGTAATCTACTTTTGACAGTTCTCTAGACATAAAGGAGGCCCAGGACACTCTCAAATCTGAACATACTTTTGGATGGCCCTATCTACGGGGATTATAGGTACATCTATAGCTCCATTGCGGATCGTAAAACTACCTTATGTGGTCCACAGACTGAAAACTGCTACATACAGTACTTCTGCCTTACAGACTCTTCTCCTTATTGATTTTTAGTCTGCTGTTGCTAGCATTGTACTTAGTGAGTAAAACCATACAATCTATTCTCACCGTGAAGAGAGGTGAAATAATTTCCCAAAGGAGCAGGCACAGGAACTGAACCAGATAAAACATCAGAGCCCCTGTCCAAACTTCTTCGATACTATTTAGTTTACAGGTTTTTAAGAAATTGAGAAAGACCTGCAACCTTCCAGTGGCAGAGTACCTGCTGAGTTACAGTTCAGAGAAAGAGGAATCTATTCTTTTTTTTATTTTTTTATTTTTTTTTTTTAAATAGCAAAGCAAATCTGTTTTTTTTTAATGTAGCCAGGTGCTGGGCTACAGCAATATGGAGAAGGAGACATTGGGGCTGATTTACTAAGAAGAATGCTTTGCGCCAGTTTATACCTTAATTGGTGCACTGGAAAAGTCATTAACCAAATGTGCAAACCGGCGCACTTTAAAGAGCAAAATTATAATAAATATGTAAACTGCAACTGGCGCTGGGTAACTGCGGTTTTCTCATTGATAATAGCGCACGCCAAATACAATTGGTTAATTTCATCTCATTGGATGTGTCTTGTTAGGCAATTAGTACGTGTTCTCAGATAATTAACCCTTTTGATGCTAATCTCATTCCTATTACTTGTAATATATCTTTGAAATGTGTTTTTTTCTATTTTTACCCAAATCTTTCAATACATTGCAAAGAACAGAGAAGTGTTTCTAAACCCAATAAATTTATATTTTCAAATCTTGATCTTTAAAGGTGACCATACACTGCAATCAGTTAGATCTTAAAAAAATTAGATTTAGTGCAAGAGCCTGTTTGATCTCCTATAATTTGAATTAATTGTTCAAGTGCGTCTTCCTATTACCTATTTTGCCGAAATATCGAGTTGTACAGAGATTGGCCAATCAGATTGCATAGTGCATGACCATCTTAAGTGCCAAATTTGGAATGTAGATGTGCCATGACCCGCTTGTATTTTCCTAAAGATATTTCTTGGGCATTATACAAGGCACATGAGAAACCACCTTTTTTTCAAGACATGCTAGATTGATCAGGAATCTTCAAACTACGGCTCTCCAGCTGTTACAGAAACTACACATCCCATGAGGCATTTTTATAACTCTGACATTCACAGACATGAACTAGGCGTGATGGGAATTGTAGTTCCTGAACAACTGGAGGGCCGTAGTTTAAGACCCCTGTGCTAGACCAATTGTTATGCCTCCAGAATTAAATGTGGCATCTATCCAACTGCTCTCTGCTGGTGGACACAAGAACCTACATCTATTGATATATATATTTGTGCAGCACAGTGGTGTAGTGGTTAGCACTTTCACCTAGCAGCAAAAAGGGTCGCTGGTTCAAATCCTGCCCGCGACACCATCTGCCTGGAGTTTGCATGTTCTCCCTGTGCCTGCGTGGGTTTCCTCCAGGTACTCTGGTTTCCTCCCACACTCTAAAATTATGCTGGTAGGTAAACTGTATCCTGTATAAATTGCCTAATATGTATGAATGTGTGTTAGGGGCCCACACAAACACCACCCCTTAATAAAAATAATAATTTTCTTAATTTGCAAATAAGGATCATCGCTTCCTCAGAGAACAGTGAGCTGGACATGGTGGTGGGAAGAAATTAGCAGCAGTACAAGCAACTTCCTGTAGGGGCGTGATGTCATTCCTGTGTGCTGGCCACCACTTCCAGGAACCAGATATGTGCCACGGGTACAAACCTCCCCACTCACAGCAGTTGCGCATCTCACATACACAGCGGTTGTGCATCTAGCTACAGGAACCCAATGTTTAGGGAAATTAATAGCAAAGCAGATACAGATTTCCAGGACTGGACTAACAAAAGTTTCTAGTGAAAGGCAACTGGTGTTTTCTATTAAACAAGGTCTAAATGGGTCATTGACATGCATCACAGTTGAACTTAGGAATGTGTCTTTGCAAAGTTAAACTAAATGAAATCCTTTCTTATTTTTGCTTGGGGATAGAGTGCAGAGGTGTCATGACTTTGCAGTAATACATTCATGACCTGTCTGTCTCTTACCTGGTCTGTGTATCAGCCTTGAGGCTTGTACTCTCACACCTGCATGCTTAAGTAATCTTCCCTCTGTGTGGCTCCACCCTAGCCTCAACAGGAACCACTATTTAACACCGTATTCTCCAAGCCGGCCTTGCCGTGCAATATTGTGAGTTTGGCTTCCTGTTTGCCGTGTGCTCTAAGTTTGTCTCTGTCTCTGTTACCGATCTTGGCGTGTTCCAGACTATCCCTGTCTGCTTGTGACCCTGACCTTTGGCATGTTCTCGACTATCCCTGTTTGCCTGTGACCCTGACTTTTGGCGTGTTCTCTGTTATCCTTGTCTGCTAGTCGCCCCGACATTTGGCTACCTCCTTACTATCCCTTACTGTCCTGGACTGCTGTTTCCTCTCCATCCTGTAGCCTACCGTGAGCGTGAGCTGGGAGACCCTGGGGGCCGCGACCTGGAGCCAGTTGCAGCCCAGTCCATCCTCACCACTAGAGGCTCTGGTGAACACCTGCTGGCTCTTGGACTCCGCGCCCTGGGGAATCTATGCTCTAACTCACTGTGGGATCCGTGTTGGTGCTCCAGGGGACCTGCTTTCCTGAACCACCCCGAGTTCCATCCGCAGCAGTCAGCCTTAGGGTCCACTATCATAGCGGTGCACTCCTGACCCCAACGGGGTGCATCTGTCACCTGGATACATGTGACCTGACAAGAGGGATTAGAAGTCTTATCAGTTTTTGGGGATGTCTGCACCCCTAATAGGGTGAAGACACCTCCCAAATTTTGCCACTTTCTCTTTCAAATGTATTCACTTCCTGTCCCAGGAAGTAGGGTGAATAAACTCTACCAATGTCTTTCCTTGGGGACACACAGGTCAATCTAAATAGCTTCCCCATTAGGTAAATTGCCCTCTTGCATTTTTCTCGGTACACCCCAAATTTTTAGGTATCTTGGACTTTGGGGTTTATTTAGTAAAGGCAAATCCACTTTGCACTACAAGTGCAGTTGCTGGAGATCTAAGGGGACATGCAAGAAAAATAAAAAAACAGCATCTTTGCTTCTACGTGATTGGATGATAAAATCACCAGTGCTTTCCCTCATATTTACAGCGAGTACACTTGTATTGCAGAGTGGATTTGCTTTTAATAAACCCCAAAATACCTAATAATTTGGGATGTACACAAAGTGCTAGAGTGCAATTTGCCTAATGGGGACACTAGTTAGATTGACTTTATGTCCCCAAGGGAAGACATTGGTAGTGTTTTACCCACACTTCTTGTTTGGCTTGACACTTGGTTTCCCTCAAATGCCCACAATTAGAATAGAATTGTCTTGAGCTAGATTTTAGCTCAGTGCTCTAAATCAGTGCTTCTCAACCCTGTCCTCAAGTACCCCCAACCGGCCATGTCTGCAGGTTTTCATTCATCTTGCACAGGTGCTTTAAATCACAGTCAATGGCTTGGTATTTTGGACAGCTATTTTAGCTAAGATAAATTCCCAAAACATGTCCTGTTGGGGGTACTTGAGGACTGAGGCTCAGAACCACTGCAAAGTGGCTTTTGGACAAATCACACCTTTTTTTGTTTTGCCATGCCAATCAGCCTAGATAAGCTGCAGCTGGGAAATCTGTTGCATGAAAATGAACAAAACACATAAAAAACTAAAAATTTGCTACAGATTTTATTGGTCAACAAAACAGGACTTAGAAAAGAGCAAGGAAAGCAAAAAACGCATGTATGTTAATTTGAGACACTAACAGAATATGGTTTTGAGGTCTGACCATTTTGCAGAGGAAATTAACAGGAGTTAAAAGGACTTCGCCCACAAATGAAAATATATTAAGGATTTAAACATTAGTCACAACATCCTGATGAAGATTTTGCAAAATAATGCAGCACAGACAATTAAATCAAAGTGAAACAACCTACAAACGACACATTGACAACATCAAAAATATTTCAGGGGAAAATATCCCTCCAAATAATACAATAAAAGACATAACAAACAAAATACAAAGAGAAAATACATGTGTTACACACTCTATAAGGACACCCAAATGTACTCTCTTTCCTGCCCCACACACACAATCTTGCCTCTTTTCAGGGTAAGGTAAAGAATGCTATCTGCAAGCTTTATATAACATAGGTTTGCGTGCTAATGAGGCAATTGAAAACACATACACAGTCCATGAAACGCACAAAATGCAAGTTCACCCAGTGTAGAGACAGAACTTCAAAGTGGGTACACCTGTTGAGAACGTTCTTAAAATACTAACCCAAAAAACACACTCTCTGAGCATGCCCAGAAACATCCAAGTGCTGTTCACACACAAAAAGCTGAAAAAAAACAAAGTCCCTGAGCACGCCCAGACCGACCCAAATGCATTTCGCACACCAAAAGGCACAGGAAAAAATAAAGTCCCTGACATGCCCAGACCAACTCTAATGCAGCTAGCAAAAATTAAGCCACCCCCCTGTCCAAAATTAAGCACATCATCCAGCATGCTACAAAATTACAGATGGGACAAACAACTCCCGGTCCAGGGGGCAAACAAAGAGCCTAACATGGACAAAAGTTATACAACAAATACCATTGCAGTCTATGGGAACTGACTTGTTAATTTTGCTAGTCCCCACTTGGCTGGCTTATCTTCTAGTTATTGGCCTTAAAATGGGTATGGAGGCCCAGGTCCCACCCTAAGGGACATATATCAATGTGACCAATTTGGACCACCCCAAAAACGACACAAGGAAAAGTGCCTTTAAAAATGTAAAATTACTTAAAAGCTAGTAACTTGGGGGGAAGGGGGGGGCTGTAAAGTGGTGCATCTGTAGCATGTATCTAAAATGCTGCTGTACGGATGTACAGCTTTAGAGATAACTTACAAATCTACATTGCAGCTGCATGATTTTAACCAAAAACAAAAAATAGCCTGCCCCCCCTATTACATACAAGGCCATTTGGGTATGTTAAGGCTTAAAATGAGAACCCCCACGTGAAAAATCCCACCCCAAACTAAAAAAAGATTGTGCCCCTCCCACACACTAACACACCCCTAGCCAAACACACAGCAAGCTAGCCCATGAAAGGGGGGTGGATGCTTGGGGGCAGGAGGGGCTCGGGCACCCCAAAAGTCAACCACCTTGTTCCCATATTCAGGGGGACAAGGGCCTCTTCCACACAACCCTAGGCTGGGGTTGTGAGGGGCTGCACACAGGGGGCTTTACGGAATGTGGAAAGCCCCTTTAAACTAGTGGGTACAAGGTACTTTGTGGTTGGTATTGGGCTGAGCCCAACATGCCCCAAAGGCAGCCAGCTATGTTGAGTGCATGTGGCCTTGTATGGTTCAGGAGGGGGTTGGGCTCTTCTCGCCCCTTTCCTAGCTGGCCCTGTTGTATGGTCAGAAAAAGGATGTGGTTTGGATTGGTGAAGGAAGCTCATAGCCTTTTGAGAATGGAGTGGAGTGTGGAGTTCCCCTTTAAAAGAAAAAGTTAGCCCATGGAAATCCAAGGGGTTTTCAATTATTTTTAACATTTAACTCAACACTTGGATCAATCTCATAAAACCTTCCAAAGTTGTTATGGGTGTTCCACCGTCTCCCCCCCCCCCCGCCTATATATTAAAAAAAAGGAAAGAAATTCTCTTTTCCTCTTTTTCCTCCTTTCTCCGTTCCCCCTTCCTCCCTCTTTCCCCCCTTCCCTTCCTCTTCACAAAACCTTCACCTCCCTCCGAACTTTATAATATAGTGTATCCCATTTCTCTTTCCCCTTTATTCTGGTGACTCCCCCCTTCTTATTTCTTGTTCCCAATCATAATTTTCCTTTGTCCCATATTGTGTCCATCATATATATATGTGATATTTATAACTTTCCCAGCTCTATTTATGTTTATTTTGAAGAGGAGAAAGTCGCGACTCTGCCATCATTATATTCCTCCTTAGTGATAAAAAATTCCCCACTACTTTTCTTGTATGTGAGAACCATCATCTATTTTATTAAATTCTTTGAGTAATTACCTTTTTATGTATACAAAAAAGCCCACATCCCTCCCATCTTTATAGTGTAGTGTATCCCGTTCCTCTTTCCCCTTTAATTTAGTGACCCCCCCTCCTTATTTCTTGTTCTCGGTCATAATTATCCTTTATCTCGTGCTATATCCCTCATATATGTAAGTGATGTTTATAGCTTTCCCAGCTCTATTTATGTTTATTTTTAATTAAGAGAAAATCGCAACTCTCTGCTATCATTACATTTCTCCTTAGTGATAAAAAACACCCCACTACTTTACTTGTTTATGAAAACCATCACCTGTTTTATTAAATTCTCTAAGTGATTACCTTTTTATATATGTCCAAAAGGAAAGAAGAAAAAGAAATAGAGAGAAAAGGTAAAAAAAAAAAAGGGGGGGGGGAAAGAGACGGGGAGCAGCGGACCCCCTATATACCACCTATATATACCGCGTAAACCTGAGTTTGTCTAAATTCCAGCCAACACTTCCAAGTGTTGGCATATTTTATTTCTGAATTATTTTGCATATGTATTACCTCTTCCATAGACCTAATTTTATCTATCACCCTAAACCAATCCTTTATCGTCTGGAAATTTTTTTCCAATATTTCAGAATTAATGCCTTTGCTGCATTCAGCAGGAATGGAGTAATTGCCTCTCTATATTTCTTCCTTGGCATCGCAGTTACATGAAACAGGCACTGCCAAGAATCAAATTCAGTTTCAAATCCACTGATCTTCTTTATCCACCCTACTACTTCCCTCCAATATGGTTGAATTAGGGGACAATGCCACCATATATGTGCATGAGTTCCTTCCTCCCCACAATCTCTCCAACAGAGAGAAGATAGGTCAGGGTTGATTTTATGTGGTTTTAATGGAATGTAGTACCACTTCATTAATTATTTATAATTCATTTCTTTCATCCTTGTGTCCATTGAAGATGAGTGGACGTAATCATAAACTTTACTTCTCATTATTTCCGGCAATAAATGATTTAGTTCTAATTCCCAACTTTCCAGAGGACACATAGATTCCATAGCAGGGGGAATCATCAACAGCCTGTATACGTTGGAAATCCCTTGTCTATTTTTTCCACCTTAGTCAACTAGTCTTTCCCAATAAATCCAACCCCCTTGCTGAACGAAGAAGCTTTGGGAGAGATCCTACAAAATGTTGAAGTTGACTATACCTCCATGTATCCCAAGACCTTTCACCGTATTTTTCTCGTAGTTCCCGATAGTGAGCAAAGAACATTTCCTTTCAGAACATCTTTTGATCTTAGATGGTCATAAAAAGTCCATTTTAAGTATAGTTTGTTATCCTTACCTGGAGGGAAATAGTTCTTACCTGTGAGGGGCATCAGAGGGCTATTGTATTGCCATGATCTACTTATCCCATATTCTGAGTGTGTCTAGAGTAATTGGGGCCATATCTCTAGGGAGACCTCTGTATTGGCTTGGTATCCAAAAGATCTGATTCAAGGCAGAATTACTCATCTCTGACTCAAGTGATACCCATTTTTTATGTGGAGCGCTATGGGCCCAGTCCATAATTCTCCGTAATACTGCTGCCTCATGATATTTTTTAAAGTCTGGAAGAGATAGTCCCCCCTCTCTTTTGATCTACTCAAAATTTCATAGGCAATACGATTCCCTCTATTACTCCATATGAATTTTTGTAATATCAATCTAAGGGTTTTAAAATAAGCCGCAGGGATATTTGAGGTTTGAGATATCCCCATAATTATTTAATTCTGTCAATACCTCCGGGAGTGTTTTTTTGGGATACGTTATGTATAGCATAACGTCATCTGCAAACGCGGATATCTTATGCTCCTGTCCCGCAACTTCTATACTCGTGATTTTTTGATTGGCTCTTATAGAAGCTAAGAGGGGCTCCAAGGAAAGCACATAGAGTAGAGGCGAGAGTGGGCAACCCTGTCGTGTACCATTAAACAACCGAAAAGTCTCGGATAGAGTTCCATTAACTTGAATTTTAGCCGTAGGGTTCGAGTACAGAGTCTCTATCCATCTCAGCATTCGCGGTCCCATACCAAATCTATGTAATGTCTGTAGCATAAAATCCCAGTCTAATCAAAGGCCTTTTTGGCATCTATTGATAGAAAAAGAGCAGTTTTTTTTCCCCTTTTTTGCAACATGCATCAATAAAGTTGTTCTTAATACATTATCTCTTGCCTCCCTCCCGGGGACAAAACTTCATAATTCTCAATACAGTCGGGCATTAGTGCTCTCAATCTTTTGGCCAAAATCCGAGCATATATTTTAACATCCTCATTAATCAAGGATATCAGCCTAAAGCTCGCACACAATGCTGGGTCCTTTCCTTCTGTACACAGAAGTGATATATATGCCCCCAATGCTTCTTGACGAATTTTCAGGCCTTCCCCAATGGAATTCATATACAAGTGAAAAAAAGGGGTCAGGATACCTATAAACTTTTTAAAATATAACGATGTGTATCCGTCCGGGCCCGGACTTTTATACCCTCCAAATATTATGGCCAACCTGACGTGTGGCGTGTGGCGTTTCCCTTTAAAGATAAGATAAGGATCAGATAAGCGGTCACAGAGATGGAGCGATGTGTTGTAATCAAGCTGGCACGGGTCGCTATGCGCTGAATAACCCTTCTCGCTATCTCGCTCACCTCCCCCGTTCCTGTGCTGCCTTTGTGTCTGACGAGACGGTGACACGAACAGGGGAGGTGAGCGAGATAGCGAGAAGGGTTATTCAGCGCATAGCGACCCGTGCCAGCTTGATTACAACACATCGCTCCATCTCTGTGACCGCTTATCTGATCCTTTGGCTAGCCTTTTTTGATTGGGAAAAATGTTTGAAGTTTTATTTGGGTTTTATTAAATTTTTTAATTTTTTACAATATTACACTATTGGAGCCTTTTATCTTTTCATGTTCACTGATGGGATTCTCCTCCCATATTGAATGCTGCTGTGAGCCGAGTAAACCCTGGTGGTTTTTAACAGCTTGTTTGCCGAGCATGAGAATGCAAGGCATATCTTTCTGGTGTGTGTGATTTCAACAGGGAGAACACAAATCACATTTGGTGTGGTAGAAGATACACATATTTTTTATTGTTCTGATTTAAGAAGATTTTTTACTTTCCATATGGACCTCATTACTATGCATGGACTGTGTGTTTAATGTATGGACACTCTTACACGTGGAGATTTTTTATATATAATTTCTTCTGTTAACCACTATTAGATATTGTTTATTTATTGCTTTATTTAGCACTTCTGAATTTATATCACAGATTTTTGTTTGCAGCGCCACTGTTTTTTCTGTAAAACACTTTGACACATGTCATCAGCAATCTCCAGAAGGGAATACGACTCCTGCATGAATGGGGGATCATTCTGGAACCCCCTAAGGATACTATTTTGCCTTTACCGCAACAAAACCAACAGCACCATCCTCACAACCTGGGGTCCAGGGGACACCAGTCACAATATGCCTCCTGATCTTGATGGGCCCAAAATCCACTTATTAAGTGCTCCCTCACGGCAATATGTTCAGTCTTCCGTTCTAACGGTTATTAACTGTTTCCCTCTATTGCGGCAGAGCTGATTTAGGCTTTTCTTTGTGTAAATACACAAGCCACTGCATACCTTTTGCTTCAGTAGATATTCTGTTTATGACTTGTTGTTTGTTACAGTAACTTTCTTATTTCAGAAACAGTTCCAGTATACCTTCATCCAGAAATACAGAACCTAATACATCACAGCTTAAGAATTCGATCGCTCGTCTCACGAACCACCTACCACCTACTAACTGTAAGTACTTTAGATTTTTCCAAACCACTCTATTGCCCCACCGACAACTATGCCACTCACAGTGATTTCTATAAATGCCAAGGGGCTAAATCACCTGGCAAAGAAACACTCTCTATAGCATACAGCCGAGAAACTTGGAAGCGACATTTTATGTGTCCAAGAAACTCACCTGACACCAGCGACAGCAAACCTTTGTCACAATTGTAAATTCCCTCATATCTACAGATCCAACTACACCTCTAAAAAAAGAGGAGTCCTCATAGCAATTAACAGAGACACTGACTTCCACCCGATACAAGAAATATACGATTCTAATGGTCGCTTCTTAATCCTAATCTGCACAGTAAACGGGACCAAATACACGATACTGAATCTATATGCTCCCAACTCCCGCCAAACAAAATTCAAAGTACTGTCTGTTCATCAAGGTCATATCCTAGTATGCAGAGATTTCAACCTAGTGGCAGATGTTCACATGGACACTACCTCGGCAACGAAAAGGCAACCCTCTCCCTTAGGTCAGCTCCTGACTTTGTTCGATCTTTACGATGTCTGGAGATGTCAACATAGATCAAAGAAGGACTACACCTATTTTTCCCCTCATCACAAGTTTTATTCCTGAATCGATAAGTTTCTTACCGATAAATGGTTGCTATAAAATGTAAGCACATCTGTTATCCTCATCATGACATGGTCAGACCATAAACCAATATCAATATCCATCAACGACACCTCACCTCAGTGGAATACTTTCCTCTGGCGTGCAAATAACTACATCCTACAACACCCCTCATACGCTAAAGAAATTGCGGATCACTTAAAAGAATACTTTGAAATAAGTAACGATTCAGTGGGGGACCCTGCATTGGGGTGGAACGCGCATAAAGCAGTAATTCGAGGTGTTATTATAAAATTAGGTTCAATTTATAAAAAGAAAAGGACGCAGCATATTGACTCCCTCACCTCCCAAATTGCCAAACTTGAGACGGAACATAAGACAAACCCACACCCCACTCTATTAGCCCAACTATTGACGCTTAGACAGGAACTTAGAGCACTTCTTCTTCATTCATACGAACATATGCAACGCAAGGTCAAGGCCACCTCCTACTCTACCTCAAATAAGGCCGGAAAGAAATTAGCACAACGTATAAAGGGTGCAAAAATCTAAAATTCCCCATTTATTCCACCCACGCACAAAAGAAAATTTATCCAACCCCCAAGACATAGCAAATGCATTTAGCGACTATTATAGTGATCTGTACAATCTTAATTTAGACGCATCAACTCATCAACCATCTTCTACTGAAATAGATGAGTTCCTCAACCAGATCAAATTACCTACACTAACAGACTCCCAACTGACCTCCTTAAATGCACCATTTTCTGCTCCGGAAATTCTCGCAACCATTACGTCAATGCCCCTTGGGTAGGCCCCTGGTCCTGATGGCCTTACCGGGGAGTATTTTAAACAATTTTCTACATGACTACTTCCCCACTTGACGAAACTTTTCAATAATGCTGCCTTCTCTTCAATGTTTGCTAGGGAATTGTTGGCTGCTCTCATTATCACACTACCGAAACCAGGTAAAGATCCGACCTCCCCTCAAAACTTTCGACCGATCTCCCTACTTAATCTCGACTTAAAGATATACGCCAAATTCATAGCTAGGCGCCTAATAACAATTACGCCTGACCAATATCAATATCAATATCAATATCAATAACAATTCACAACAACCAATCAGGTTTCATTAAAGGGAGGCAAGCACCAGATGCAATAAGATGCATGAAAGATCTGATATACCATGCAGAGTCCAGCGGAACGTCTTCTCTGCTTCTCTCTTTGGATGCAGAGAAGGCGTTCGTCAGGGTCCACTGGACATATTTACAAAAAGTATTACTTAAGTTCGGGTTTAAAGATCACATTTACAAGGCTATTATGGCACTCTACACTAACCCATCAGCACAAGTGTTCTCAGCTAGTATGCTATCCCAACCATTCCATATCACAAATGGTACCCGCCAGGCTTGCCCCCTTTCTCCATTGATTTTCAACCTAGTGATGGAACCATTGGTTGAGCACATACGCATGAACTCTAAAATATCAGGACTAATTGTAGGAACCACCACACACAAAATCAGTCTTTTTGCAGATGATGTGATACTAATTCTCACAAATCCAACCTCATCTCTAGCAGAAGCCCACAAAACATTGGAATGGTTTGGATGCGCATCCTACTATAAACTAAACACCACCAAATCACACATCCTTGATCTAAAAATAGATGCCATTACAAAAAACCTGTTACAAGCCCAGTACTCCTTCACATGGCCAGACCACAGCATCTCTTATCTAGGAATACAGCTCATGAGGTACACTAAACATCTATTTTCGGCCAACTTTAAGCCCCTTCTAAACAAACTTCGCAGCAGCACCCAAAATATCACTAGACTAGAACTATCATGGTCCGGTAGACTAGCAGCGTTCAAAATTATGCAGTTGCCTCAAATTCTCTATTTGTTCAGAACACTCCCCATCCCCATCCCTAAATACTACTTCACCTCACTACAAACTTTGCTCAACCACTGCATTTGGCATGGATTAAACCTAGAAGCGCCCATTCCAAACTTAGGAAACATAAATTGGCGGGGTCAATTGACTTTGAGACTACCACCGAGCAGCAGTATTAGCTCAAACCAACGAATGGTTCCAACAACCTCCGGGGAAAGTATGGGGGAAGATTGAAAACTCATTACTAGTACGCCCCAATTTAAAATGGTGGATAATGAGCACCCCACTGAGACCCAATTTACCCTCGGCGCTTCCCCCCACCATGGTGGCTGTGGTCAAAGCATGGCAAAAATTGACTCGTGACAGCCATCAGAATCCCAACACTCTGCAAATACCGATTCTGATAGAATCTTTGCACTATCTTTCACTAGACCTATCTGTTACATTGGTCTAGGAAAGGTATCACAACCATCCAACATTTGTTCAAAGACTCTTACCCAAAACCTTTCTCTGTCCTACAAAGAGAATTTAACTTGCCCCAATCGGATTTCTTTACTTATATCTGCGTGAAAAACACTGCCTTGATAAAATCAAACCTCCTTTCTACACAATCCCAGTTGCAGCATGGGACTATTTGAATTCTTCCCCTCCTAAGGCAAAGGGTCTATCCCTCCTGTACAACATCTTGCACCTAAAAAGACAGTTCACGAAATCTACCTCCCATACACATTGGGACAATGACCTAAAATCATCTTTCACAGGACAGCAGTGGGAAAAAGCACTTAGGTCCATTTACAAAGCCACAAAATGTTCCGCATTATGGGAACTTAACCAAAAGCTATCCTTTAGATGGTACCTAACCCCCTCCAGGTTAGCTTCATACAACCCCAATGCATCGGACATTTGTTGGAGGTGTAACTCGACCAAAGGAGACCTACTCCACATCTTTTGGGATTGCAAAAATATCCAGATCTTTTGGAAAACTGTATTCCAAACCATTGCTGACCTAACACGCCTTCATATCCCTATTACTCCAGGCCTAGCTCTCTTGAATATGAACATAGATAAAATACCTCACCCACTTAGGCACGTAACAACCCACATCCTTCTGGCAGCTAGACTGTCCATAACCAGGTTATGGAAAACAGACAAGACTCCCTCCACTAACCAGCTTCTGGAAGTTGTAAACCTCCTTTATGGATACGAAATGATGATGGCTTCAAGCAAGAGCAGGGTTCCCAAACAAAAAAGTAGGTGGACACCGTGGGAACAGTGGTCAGGGGCCGCTGGATTCCTATGATACACTTAACCAATACCTTGACATACTCTTACTGTGACCTTAGGTTACAAAGTTCACTTTTCACGTTAAAATCAGGTTAAAAGTTATATGTTCTCAGCTACCACATCGACATCCTCCCCTGGGCTACAGTTGAGTTCCCATTGGGGGGTCTAGGGGAGGAATCCGCAAGTTGGCTGTATACATGTTGGGTTAACATATTAGTGCAGTTCCTTGCATGTTTTACTGTTTCTAGTATACCTATATTAGACAATCAACCAAGTCTGTACCTCATAACTGTCATTTTATGATAACATGTAAAACGTCATGCAATGTCCACATTGTATTCCTTTTGATTATTCTTGAAAAAAAAAAGCAAAAGCAAGCCCAAAGAAATCATATGCATTACAAGGGGGAGACAAGAGCATTGGAGAATGGAGTGTGGAGTTCCCCTTTAAAAGTAAAAGCTAGCCCAAGGAAATTATATGTATTAGGGGGAAGGTTAAATGCCCTTTTAGGAGGAGCTAGAGGAGCAAGAGTCTTTTTAGATAATTTTAACAAGGTGCATGTCACATGTTGGCAACGTAACATGCTAACATGACCTGTGTGCAAATCTCCTTAAAAAAATACATAAAGGTGAACCAGCGTAAATAAAAAAATGTCAAGTTTAGAGGTGCACCTGTTCAACCCATGCAATTGCATTTGCGTTGCTTGACATTTACTAAGATTTTGGCCGTGCAGTGAACAAACACATTTGAACGAGCGCAAGAGCCGATTGCGCATGCGCAGTGCTTACATTGATCTCACACAGTTCTAAACATACTTGCAGGCACAGCAGGCTTTCTCTTAAAAAGTTACTTTCTCATTCTATTTTGGGCATATTTGATACTCGGGCAGTTGTTACTAAACTTCCTCACATCACCCCACATCACCTCACAATATTGGCACCCCCATCTTAAATTCTGCCAGGGTACATAAACTTATGAGCACAACTGTATATATATATATATATATATATATATATATATATATATATATATATATATACTCTGCATCCAGTGTAGCCTATATCTACAGTACATTCTGTGGTGTACTGTTTCTAATACACTTCAGGCGGTGTACACAGTATCTAATACAGTGTGTACAGTTTATACTACACTTCTGGTGGCGTACACAGTATAAAATACAGTGCAGGCATTGTACAGTTTCTAATACAGTGCAGGCGGTGTACACAGTATATAATACAGTGTGTACAGTTTATACTACTTTTTTGTTGTTGTACACAGTATCTAATACAGTGTGTACAGTTTCTACTACACTTCTGGTGGTGTACACAGTACACAATACAGTGCAGCCCTATTACAGTTTCTAATACAGTACGGGCAGTGTACACAGTATCTAATACAGTGTGTACAGTTTCTACTACACTTCTGGTGGTATACACAGTATACAATGCAGTGCAGCCATTGTACAATTGCTAATACAGTGCAGGTGGTGTACACAGTATCTAATACAGTGTGTATAGTTTCTACTACATTTCTGGTGGTGTACACAGTATACAATGCAGTGCAGCCATAGTACAATTTCTACTACTTTTCTGGTTGTGTACACAGTATCTAATACAATGTGTACAGTTTCTACCACACTTCTCTTGGTGTACACAGTAAACAATACAGTGCAGCTGTAGTACAGTTTCCAATACAGTGCAGGCCGTACACAGTATCTAAAACAGTATGTACAGTTTCTACTAAACTTCTGGTGATGTACACAGGACACAATACAGTGCAGCCGTAGTACAGTTTCTAATACAGTGCAGGCGGTGTGCACAGTATCTAATACAGTGTTTACAGTTTCTACTACATTTCTGGTGGTGTACACAGTATACAATACAGTGCAGCCGTAGTACAGTTTCTACTACTTTTCTGGTGGTGTACACAGTATCTAATACAGTGTGTACAGTTTCTACTACACTTCTGATGGTGTAAACAGTACACAATACAGTGCAGCCATAGTACAGTTTCTACTACTTTTCTGGTGGTGTACACAGTATCTAATACAGTGTGTACAGTTTCTACTACAACTTTGGTGGTGTACACAGCACACAAGACAGTGCAGTCGTAGTACAGTTTATACTACTTTTCTGGGGGTGTAAACAGTATCTAACACAGTGTGTACAGTTTCTACTACACTTCTGGTGGTGTACACATTACACTATACAGTGCAGCCGTAGTACAGTTTCTACTAATTTTCTGGTGGTGTACACAGTATCTAATACAGTGTGTACAGTTTCTACTACACTTCTGATGGTGTAGACAATACACAATACAGTGCAGCCGTAGTACAGTTTATACTACTTTTCTGGTGGTGTACACAGTATCTAATACAGTGTGTACAGTTTCTACTACACTTCTGGTGGTGTACACAGCACACAAGACAGTGCAGTTGTAGTACAGTTTATACTACTTTTCGGGGGGTGTGCACAGTATCTAATACAGTGTGTACAGTTTCTACTACACTTCTGGTGGTGTAGACAGTACACTATACAGTGCAGCCGTAGTACAGTTTCTACTAATTTTCTGGTGGTGTACACAGTATCTAATACAGTGTGTACAGTTTCTACTACACTTCTGGTGGTGTACACAGTATCTAATACAGTGTGTACAGCTTCTACTAGACTTCTGGTGGTGTACACAGTACACAATACAGTTCAGCCATAGTACAGTTTCTAATACAGTGCAGGCGGTGTACAAAGTATCTAATACAGTGTGTGCAGTTTCTACTACACTTCTGGTGGTATACACAGTATACAATACAGTGCAGCCATTGTCCAGTTGCTAATACTGTGCAGGGGGTGTACACAGTTTCTAATACAGTGTGTACAGTTTCTACTAAACTTCTGGTGGTATACTGAGAACCGCCTCAGGCGGAATAACATCTGCATACTTGGATTACCTGAGAGAGCTGAGGGTCCCAGACCAGCTGAGTTTACTGAACAACTACTGTCCACTCTGTTCAGCCTGGGTGATATGCCTCCCACCTTCGTGGTGGAAAGAGCCCACAGGGTCCCACCGCTCCCTCCAAGACCAGGGGCCCCTCCTCGCCCCTTCCTGCTGCGGCTATTAAATTACCGCGACCGGGATCGCATTCTGGCAGCAGCGCGCACCATGCCTGAAATTAAATACGAAAATACCAAACTGCTCTTTTTCCCGGACTTCTCTCAGGAAGTACAGCAACGCCGCAAGTCCTTTACGGATGTGAGACGTCGGCTCAGAGAAAAGGGAATACGCTTTGGTCTATTATATCCCAGCAGGCTGCGTATCACTGATGGTGACAACACGCGTTTCCTCGACACCCCGGAGGCTGCTGCTGCATGGCTAGATACCCGCTGACAACATACTACCATGGAACCATAGTTGATTACAACATACTAGGAGCAGCTAACTATCACAATCCCCCTGAACAGGACTACCTCCTGTCCCATGTTGACTCACAGTATTATGCACCATCCATCCCTAAGTCTTTTCTCACTGCTCTAATTCACCATTACCCCAATTGGTTGCTCAACGCCACTTTGTTACATAGACTACCATCCACTCCTGTCTGCGGAGCTCCAACGGCAACCACCAATTTTGTTTTTCCTCTTTTCTCCTTTTTTTTTTTTTTTGACTGTGCTACTGTCTGGAACCTGCTTCCCCTACCTAAGAGCTTCCACAAGTGTTGGAACACAACACTGAACTGTTGCTAATTAAAGTTTAAGGGTTTACTGTTTTTGAGTTTTGGGTATAGGCCAGATCTGATCACTCCCCAAATTTTCTGGGGATGTCATCAGATGAGGGCAGGTTTGACACCTCAGTGTCATCACGGGTATTGTTTATCAGTGTTATATCGATTCATGTTCGTTTGTCTATTTGGTCTTCCATAGGTCATAATTCCACCTGGTACAGGCTCCCTGGGTCCTTGCTGCTCCTGAGCTGTGCACGTGAACCTGCTTCACTCCTCCTTTCTTCCTCCGCCAGACCTCTGCACAATGACAGGACGTGACGCCCCCACCTTCAGTGCGCTGTCCTGGAATGTCTGGGGGCTCAATTCTAAATTTAAGAGAGCGGTACTCTTCAAGTACCTCAAATTGCACTCCCCGCATATAGTAATTTTACAGGAAACGCACCTTATGGGCAGCAAACTACTGGCGCTGAAAAAGCCATGGATCCAGAGAGCCTTCCATGCTTCCTATTTCACATATGTCAGAGGGGTCACAATCCTGATTAGTAAATCCTTCCCATGTGTGATGGAACATGTTCACACTGACCCCCAGGGTAAATATGTACTAATAGTGTTCACTGTCTGGGGTGTCCGGTATATTGTAGTAGGTGTATACGTCCCCCCTCCTTTTTCCTCCTCCACCTTATACACCATTCTAGAGAAAATCACTCCATACTGCCCTGCTAGACTATTATTAATGGGTGATTTCAACGCCATTCCGGACCTGGACAGACCTACCCCCCCCCCCAAACAATTCTCTACTGACTTGGTCTCATGGGCAGAGGCCCTAGGTGTATCTGAGGTGTGGAGATGGAAACATCCCACGACCAGAGCATACTCCTGTTTCTCCAATACACATAAAACTTCCTCCCGCATCGATCTCGCCTTTGCCAACCCGACTATGCTGACAGATGTACTTGATGCCTCATATTTGCCCAGCGGACTCTCAGATCACTGCCCCCTACTCCTTACCGTTCATTCCCCGTCCTCCCGTTCCTCCTCCGTTTGGCGCCTGGGGACCCATTGGATCTCTCATGCTGACCTGGCAGACACCATTCCACCACGCTTAGTGGAATACTGGGATCTTAATACGGGATCCTCCTCCACAGCGGTGACCTGGGATGCCTTTAAGGCTTTTACTAGAGGGCAATACATTTCTTCTATTGCTGGGATCCGGAGAGAACAAGCGGCTACCACTACTGCCCTACAGACCACTGCGCAATCCCAATCAGACATCTATGCAGCTGACCCCACTGACGCACACTTTGACTCCCTCAATGCAGCAAAACGTGAGCTACACCTCCATCTCACCGAAGTTACCAGACTTGACCTTTACCGCAACAAACAACGGTTCTTTGAACAAGGAGACCGCAACGGTCGCCTTCTGGCGATGCTTGCACAACATGACAGACCGCTGATGGTGATCTCTAGTGTGGTGTCCCCTTCGGGAGGATCGGCCTCTTCCCTACCAGACATACTTGAAGCCTTCCGTCAGTACTACAGCTCTCTCTATACTTCAGTGCTACCATCGGACTTCCAGTCGCGGGACCTCGCACCTTGGCTGGACCCCTTGGCACTTGGCTGGTTGTCTGATGGGGAGAGAGAATCCCTAGTGAGGCCGATTACCCCGGAGGAGGTACTGAAAGCGATTAGGTCCTTTCCCGCGGGAAAGTCTCCGGGCCCAGATGGACTACCCATTGAGTTCTACAAAACTCATGGGGACCTATTGGCCCCCAAATTGGCCCAGCTCTATTCCCAATGTTTGACTGATGGTGCCCTCCCAGCTTCCATGGGCCATGCCCATGTCATTCTCATTCATAAAGTGTCTAAAGACCCCACATCCTGTGCCTCCTACAGACCAATCGCCCTACTTAATACAGACTTCAAGATCCTCACCAAATTACTAACCACGAGACTACAGCCCCTACTACCATCTATCATTGAGACTGACCAGACTGGTTTCATGGCCAATAGAGCGACAGACGTTAACTTGAGGCGTCTGTTCACCAACATACACGCACAACATCTCAATGAAGGATCTAGAGTGGTGGCCTCCCTGGACATTGAGAAGGCCTTCGACACGGTCGAGTGGCCTTTTCTCTGGGAGGTCCTCCGCAGGATGGGGTTCCCCCTGATCTTCATTGAATGGATGAAGGTCCTCTACCGTGACCCCACCTCGGCTATTAAGCTGGGAGGGGGCCTGTCACGGTCCTTCCATCTGTCCAGGGGCACGCGGCAGGGCTGCCCTCTCTCTCCGGCCTTATTTGCCATCGCGATGGAGCCACTTGCTGAGGCCCTTCGCACCTCTCCTCACATTAGGGGACTGCGGGTTGGCTGGCTGGAGGAGAGGGTCGCCCTGTATGCGGATGACCTCCTACTCTTCCTCAATGACGCGGGTCCATCACTCGAGGGAGCCCTCCAGGTCCTCAACTCCTTCTCCTCTGTCACGGGCCTCAGGGTTAACTGGACAAAATCTCTCCTGTTCCCCGTGGATCCTGCAGCCCGTGACACAGCTCCCACGGACATCCCTCTACAATGGGTCGAGAATTTTAAATACTTGGGGGTGGTGGTCTCCAGGCAGGCTTCTGAGTTCTTACCCCTCAACTTGTCCCCGGTGGTTCAGGAGACTCGGCAACGGCTGAAGGCGTGGGAATCGTTGCCTCTTTCACTGTTGGGACGCATTAATTTGTTTAAAATGAAAATACTCCCCAAATTTACATACTTATTTCGCCACTCTCCACAGTGGATTCCTAAATCCTTTTTCAAACAACTACATCGCCTACTCGCCTCTTTCCTATGGGGGTCCCAATCCCCCAGATACAGCTGGTCAACACTGATACGCCCGACCTCCCAAGGTGGCTTGGCGTGTCCGTATCTATACAAGTACTATCTGGCCGCCCAGCTAGTAACAGCTGCTTGGTGGCTCAATCCGGACACCTCCAACCCAGCTACCCAGGTCGAGACGGCAGTGCTGGGATCCCTAGAGGCGCTCAAATTTTTGCTTTTTCGAGGCCCTCGAGCCCCCTATCCACTGACACCCTCCATGCGCACTACACTGCGTGCATGGGGGGCAGGTCTCAAATTAGAAAAATACCCTCAACAGGCAATCTCACCCAATGCTCCCCTTTGGATAAACCCAACCCTGGAGCAGATCTATAAACTACCTGAGCCTCATGCCTGGACCAAATTTAACATTAAAACGGTGGCACGGATTATCTCCAATCAATCCCTAGTCCCGCTCTCCAAACTAAACTCCGATTTTAATATACCACAGTCCTATTTTTTCCGATTCCTTCAACTTTCCCATGCCTTCAGTCACCAATTCTCCAACTCCCCTCCTCAACTAGTCCAATCTTCACTGGAGGACCTTCTTAGAACAGATTGTGCGAAAAAACCCACTTCTCAATTATATTCACACCTGACTGTCACCTCCCTCCCAACTATGGAAAAGCTAAGATCTAAATGGTCCCATGACATCCCCAATTTTGACAACGATGACTGGGATGACATATGGGATTTCCCATTTAGCTCCCTGGTCTCTCTGAGAGATCGCCTGATCCAATTCAAGATAGTCCATCGGGCATATTTTACCCCTCACAGACTACACAAAATGAACCCCGACTCCCCTCCCGGATGTTGGAGATGTGGTGGGACTCCTGGGGACTTCACCCACATCTTCTGGACCTGTCCGGCAATTGTCCGATACTGGAGGGAGATATTGGACTTTATCACACAAATCACCTCTGTGCCACTACAACCATCAATGTCAATCTGCATACTAGGCCTGGTAGAACAACTAATTCCTACGGTGGCGGGACGCACACTGGTGGGATTGCTCCTGTTCTATGCCCGTAAAGCTATAGCCCTTAGTTGGCGCAAACCAACCCCCCCTCCTCTCTCCCTGTGGAAACAATTAATCAACAATAGCTTACCTCTGTATAAGGACACATATGACAACAGAGGCTGCCCCAACAAATATAGCAAAGTCTGGTCTAAGTGGCTGGCAGATCCCTCCACCGCTTCAGAGGCCTCTCAGTAGACCCCAATCACAAAGTAGCTCCCAAGCGGGTGCCAGGTGTACACAATAATCTACAATATGCTATTTTACCATGTACAACTGCACATAGCACCACCTCATGACCCAGTAAACTGTACCGCTATGACTGATTTCATAATATATTTTTCATGAATAAGGTGACAGCGTGATTCCTGCAAGGATCACATAGACATCATATTAGACCAATGTATGTTTAACTGTTTGTTCTCTTTATCTGTTTTTGTTTCTCTTTTTAAAAACCAATAAAAAGATTTTGGAAAAAAAAAAAAACTTCTGGTGGTATACACAGTATACAATACAGTGCAGCCATTGTCCAGTTGCTAATACAGTGCAGGGGGTGTACACAGTATCTAATACAGTGTGTACAGTTTCTGCTACACTTCTGGTGGTGTACACAGTGCAGCCGTAGTACAGTTTCTACTAATTTTCCTGGTGGTGTACACAGTATTTAATACAGTGTGTACAGTTTCTACTACACTTCTGGTGGTGTACACAGTATCTAATACCGTGTGTACAGTTTCTACTACACTTCTGGTGGTGTACACAGTACACAATACAGTGCAGCCATAGTACAGTTTCTAATACAGTGCAAGCTGTGTACACAGTATCTAATACAGTGTGTACAGTTAGTACTACATTTCTGGTGGTGTATACGGTATCTAATACAGTATGTACAGTTTCTATAACACTTCTGGGGTTTACACAGTACACGATACAGTGAAGCCATAGTACGCTTCTACTACATTTCTGTTGGTGTACACAGTATTTAATACAGTGTGTACAGTTTCTACTACACTTCTGGTGGTGTACATAGTACACAATATAGTGCAGCTGTAGTACAGTCTCTAATACAATGCAGGCAGTGTACACAGTATCTCATACAGTGTGTACAGTTTCTATTACACTTCTGGGGTGTAAACAGTACACAATACAGTGCAGCCGTAGTACAGTTTCTAATACAGTGCAGGCGGTGTACACAATATCTAATACAGTGTGTACAGTTTCTAATACACTTCAGGCGGTGTACACAGTATCTAATACAGTGTAGTGTGGTGTTGTAAAAACACATACGGAAGGCCACCAAGGAGAGGCAGACGCTCACAGGCCACTAAAAGAGGACAAGCAGCCTCTGTGTCTACAGTCAACAGTGCTAGTCATGGACATGGTACAGCCTCTTCAAGGTGGCCGTGGGGCACGCTTGTCCTTTTTTTCTGCTGCTGGCCATGTTATTGAGCCACAACATGCAGAAGAGTTGGTGGAGTGGATAACAAAGCCGTCATCCTCCTCCCCATCCTCTCTTACCCAGGCTCAGAGTAGTTTGCCTTCCAACGCAGCTGCCAAAGTAGCCTATTCCACCGGCTCCTTGTCCACAGTCACTCCTTCCGTAGCCCCACTATCATGCACGGAGGAGTCCCCAGAATTATTCAACCACAGTGACGGGTACATGTTGCTGGAGGATGCGCTGCGATTTGAAGGCTCCGATGTTGGTTCCCAGGTTGAGGAAGGGAGCAACATGAGTCTAGAGAGAGAGAGGGTGCCCAAGAAGGACAGGAAACTAACATCAGGTCCTCCATAGCTTTAATATCATCAATGGTCATACCTTTCCAGAGGGGATTATCCAGAGTGTAACTTTGTGTTGGGTTGTCAGGCTTGTCATATAGAATTTTAAACATGAGTTTTCTAGAAAATAAATTAAGATCTTTGATTAATTCGAATTGGTCCACCCTTTGTGTGGGGCAAAAGGTCAGACCAAGATTAAACACCGAAATTTGTTCTGCTGAAAGGGGATAAGAATTGATCACCTCAAATTGGTTTTCAAGGATTTTGGATTCCCTGAATCTGTGTTTCCTGTCTTTTTGGACTCCGATACTGGTTGGGAGAAAATGGGTGCTGGACAAAAATCCGATTGTGAAGGAATAGAATTAACATTGCTTACCTGTGTGTTAGAAACCGGTGTTGGTACACTATTGATTAAACAAGTGTTTGTAATTGATTCAGAGTGACCCGGTGCGTTGGTGGATGAAGTTTTGGCAGCACCTGCTTGAGTGACCATAGGTGCTTTGGTGTTGGGAGTGCGTCTTACAGTACCTGCGAGTACGTTCTCTTTAAAGTGTTTGGGATTCATAGATCCCTGAAATTTAGTAGTCTGGGTGAAATCTTGTGCCTGTGAAGAAGAAACAGAGGAAACAGATGAATCAGAGTCATTAGGTTCACTGGTTAATTGCCTAGGATGGCATGTTTGGTTGTTACGTCTTCTGCCTTTGTTATTGGTTTGGGCCCAATTATAGGCCCACTTATTGTCATAGGATAGTTTGTCCCTGACAAATTTCTTTTCCTTGGTTTTTAAGATTCCTGCAACATAAATTTCTAGATTTGTTTTCAAAATGTTCTCATGTGCAGGGGCACCCAATGGAGGAAGCGAGTAATCAACCGCCCTCCATTTGGGAGCCTTAGAGGTGTTGGTCCCTGTGATGGTTATGTTGTGGATAGTATAATTACATATATATTACAAATTTGCCATCTTTGAATTGATTAATACATATGCTAGTACTTTTCCTTTTTTTAAAATGGTGCTGTCAGCCTCACATTATAAAAGAATCCTTTTGATCTATCCTACTTTGCCATATCTATTGTCCCTTTTCCAAGATGGCTCTTTAGGCTTCCGCTGTCTCAATGACGCACTTTGTATACTCCATCATTTGGCGCATGAGTGCTGTCAGCTGGGGACGCGGCCGGCGTCAAGCCGCGATGCCGCCAACCCCCTCGTCCACCCACCTTCCTGGGCTTCCTCATCACATGTTCGCATCCCGGTGATGATGTCAGATGCCACCGGGATGGAAGGACTATAAGAATGCGACTATACACCGCAATCCTCTGTCGTAGGCTCTCCATCTAGGGGAGAGGATGTCTCTCTCCCACTCTATGCCTGTCTGAATGACTTTAATAGGTAAGTGTCCCATATGCAGCTTTGTTTGATTCTTACATAGGCTACATATAAGGATTTCTCTTGATCAGTGTTTTTTGCTTTATAGTTGTGCCCTTGCATGTCCATCTTCTGGGATGCTATTAAAGTTCTTCATGACCCCTTGATTGCTGGCTACGGATTTCCATAGCATACCGATTCATTACTGCTCTTTAAACTTGCAGTGAGGTGTTTCTACCTCCAGCAAAAGAGTTTTTGATTATATTAAAGATAACCTCCACGTTAATATGATGCTCAGTTGTCATGCCCATTTTCAACATTAACTCTTGAATATCCCAGTTTATCCTCTTACTCTTCCTTCTCCTTTTCATCAAGGATACACAAATTCTATGTCCTTCTGTGGCCATTAAGGACGGGAACCCTTGATGTGAGAGACCTATTTGATGTTTCTGTATCGCTGATATTATGCATCTGCAATTTTTATCAAATATAATTCGCCTTCAATCTGTGTCAGCCTGGTAAGATTACAAACATTGATGGATTAATTTCTTGATTGTTACTTATTTTGATTTCTTCAGCTGTTCTCAGTTTATGTATGATAATTATCTATATACATATTTATATATCTTCACTGTAAATTGTAAATTCTACTATGTAACTATGTAACAATATATCACATCCATGTTCTTTTTATTATTTTTTATTATCTTTAGTATACCACAATCTATGCCAAAACTCCTGAGGAAGCTCCAAATGAGCGAAACATGTTGAGTGGTATTTAATCAAGTGGTATCTTCTCTACTGTCTGCCCATCATTAGATGTGGATATTGAGATATACACATTTTTTAAGAAAAAAAATGTTGTGTAATTTATTTTAATTGTAACACATAAAAATAACTTTTTATGGATAAGTTGTACATGTTTTCCTACTCTATCTACCTTGAAGTACAAGCACCTTAAAAGTCCCAGGGTTGTTTTCAACCCTTTCCCCCCTTCCTCTCTATTTGTCAAAATTTATGGGATGTGGTGCTAAATGTTGATTATCTCTGCCCTTATCATTGTTTTTGTCATTGGCAACAGCACTTGAAAGACCCACATCAAAGAAAAAGGCGTACTTCTCCTTGCTCCTCATCTGGGATCTCCAACCCTACTATACCTCCAGTCCTCTCAAAAACCTGCACTGAGAGGAATGAAGGTATAGCAATAGGTGTCCCAAGTACTTGCAGCCAATCTGCTAGCAGTACACCACCATCTGATTTTAGCAGGCAAATTTTCCAACCCCAGTTGCTGAACCGTAAAAAGAAATTCTGTCCCAGCCATCCACATGCTCAGCGTCTAAATGCTAGCTTGGCCAAATTGCTGGCACTGCAACGGCTGCCTTTTCAGCTGGTAGACTCTGTCCCCTTTCGTGAATTTGTGGAATGTGCTGTACCTCAGTGGCAGGTTCCAAAACGCCATTTCTTTTCACGGAAGGCCATTCTGGGTCTCTACTGGCATGTGGAAGGTAATGTTTTGGCCTCGTTGGACAGGGCGGTCAGCATTAAGGTTCATATTACCATGACTCATGGTCCGGCAGGCATGGACAGGGACTTTACCTTTCCTTCATGGTGCACTAGGTAACTCTGCTGGCAGCTGGGAAGGATGCAGGACAGGGTTCAGTGTTGTTGGAGCTTGTTCTGCCACCATGCCTCCAAAATGCTAGTGGTGATTCTGCCACAGTTCTCTCCTCCATCCCCTCCTCTTCTTCTTCCTCTATGGCCTCTTCTGCATATTTGTCCTCTGAACCAGCAGAGCTCCGTAAGCATTCAAGGGGCTACGCAGGCAGTCAGGCTAAAAGATGCCATGCGGTGCTTGAGTTGGTCTGCTTGGGGGACAGGAGCCACACTGGGGCAGAGATTCTGTCAGCTCTGCAGGGGCAGGCTCAGAAGTGGTTGACACTACGCCAGCTTCAGCCAGGAATGGTTGTATGCTTCAATGGCACCAACCTTCTCTCCCCCCTCCGACAGGGATACTTGACCCATATTCCATGTTTGGCACACGTCCTGAATTTGGTGGTGCAGCGATTCTTGAGCAGGTACCCAGGCTTACAGGATCTCCTGAGGCAGGCCAGAAAAGTCTGTGGTCATTTCTGCCGGTCATACAATGCTAGTGCTCGGCTGGCTGACATTCAAAGGGAATGCAATGTGTACCTAAAAACAGGGTGACACTGTAGGTACACAGGTAGTAGTATGCCAAGTCCCCATATAAGAAATGTGAGACCTAAACGACTAAAAAGTGGACTTTGGAGGCACACAGGTAAGTTATCTATAAAAGGTAAAAAATTATTTTATTGCGGTATAGCTTGCATAAAGTAGGAACAGTTAATACATATAGATACATAAAATAAAAAATATTTCCATATAATATATTTTGTACCCCACATACAACCAAAACACCACTTTTTGTAAAACATATACATAGTGGCGCATCCAAAAACGGGTGGGGAACAAACTCCCATACAGTTGTTCCGATTATGGATGTGAGTAAGCAGATTATGGGTCAGGTTGTAGACCCGGGTATATGTTTTCTTAGCAGCTCGACATGTTGCGCGTATAAAAACGCTTCTTCAGGAGCTTGGAAAATTTCATGCAGTGGTCAGACGTGGTGCGAAAATATAAATATAGTATCTTTGCTGGTAAGCAACTATGTTTACTTGTTTGTAATGAAAGACCAACGGTGTTGAAAACATCGCTGTAGAGGCACCATATATAGCCCGTATCTTAAGTTTGGGAGTAAGAGTAGGTAAGATCTTATGTAAAAGGTTCATAAGTAATAATGAGTTACTAACTTGAGGGGGTAAAAGCCTCAAGCCTGATACAACAAGGCCATAGAGTGACGTGTAGCTCGCACTTACTGATGCTGACCAGTAAGTGCAAGCTACACGTCACTCTATGGCCCTGTTGTAAACATAGTTGCTTACCAGCAAAGATACTATATCTATATTTTCTCACCACGTCTGACCACTACATGAAATTTTCCAAGCTCCTGAAGAAGCGTTTTTATACGCGCAACATGTCGAGCTACTAAGAATACATATACCCGGATTTACAACCTGACTCATAATCTGCTTACCCACATCCATAATCGGAACATCTGTATGGGAATTTGTTCCCAACCTGTTTTTGGATGCGCCACTCTGTATCTGTATTGCACAAGGTGGTTGTATGTGGGGTAGAAAATATATTAATTATATGGAAATATTTTTTATTTTATGTATCTATATGTATTAACTGTTCCTACTTTGTGCAAGCTATACCGAAATAAAATCATTTTTTACCTTTTATAGATAACTTACCTGTGTGCCTCCAAAGTCCACTTTTTAGTCGTTTAGGTCTCTCATGTCATTTGTGACATGCCCACCAGGTGGAACTCAAAGTTGGCAATTCTGCAGTGGGTGCACACGCAGCAGAAGGCCATCAATGAGTATCTGTGTGAGTATGGCACCAGGACAGGTCAGGGGAGTTTGGCTTCTTTTCGCCACTCCAGTGGCTACTGATCAAGGATGCATGCACTGTCCTGTCACCATTTGAGGAGGCCACAAGGATGGTGAGCAGGGACAATGCATGCATCAGTGACACTGTCCCTCTAGTCTTCCTGTTGGAGCACACACTTTGTGGAATCACGGACAGGACACTTGGGCCAGAACAGCGGGAGGAAGAGGAGGACTTTCTTACCTCTCAAGGCCCCCTCTATCCAGATAGCATTCCTCGGTCCCACTAAACACACAGGAAGAAGAGGAGGAGGAGGAGGAGGAAGATTGTGTCAGCATTGATGTAGAGGAGAACACTCAGCAGCAGTCTTCAAGGGATGGTTTTCAGTTCCCAGAAACCCAAGGAGTTGTACGTGGCTGGGGGGAGGTAGTTACGGATCATGTGATCCTTAGTGACCCAGAGGACTCAGATTCTAATGCCTTTGCAAACATACGCTGCATGGCCTACCTGATTCTGAAAAGCTTGCAAAAGGACCCTAGGATTTGTGGTATCAAGGAGAGGCATCATCTGGCTGGCAAACCTTCTTGATCCACGTTACAAGGGTAAGGTTGCAGAACTCATCCTGCCTTCACAGAGGGAGCAGAGGATGAGACATCTTCTGGAGGCCTTGAAGAAAGATTTGTGCAATGCATTTCCAGACCCTGGGAGGTTACAATCTCCTGGTGCTGGAGAACGTGTTGCTGAGGCTTCGTTCAGTCAGAGGAAGAGCGGTGGAGAAGGTGGCGGGCTGACCAATGCCTTTAAACAATTTTTCAGTCCTCAGTGTCAAGGTCTGATCCGTTCAAGCAACCATCGCCTTACATAATGCAGGAATATCTAGGGGCAGGTGCAGACTTGGAGACCTTTCCAACAGAGCATCCACTGGGTTACTGGGTCTTGTGGCCAGAACTTGCTCAATATGCAATTGAGCTACTGGCCTGTCCTGCATCCACCATGCTTTCTGAACGCACATTCAGTGCTGCTGGAAGGTTCGTAATGGATCAAAGAGTGCGCCTGTCCAGAGACTCGGTTGATAGGCTTACATTCATAAAAATGTTTAACAGGGGCATGTCTTTAAAAATTTTGAGCTAATATTTCACATCAGGGCCCGTTCCTGCGCCCAACAAGAGTATCTGTGAGGGGGTTACAGTGTTGTGGCCCCACCACCACCCAATGTCCAATTTTCCTGCCCCTGTTTAACAGGGTCATGTAATTACAATTTTTGATATAATATTTCAACGCAGGGCCCGTTCCTGCGCCCAACAAGAGTAATTGTGAGGGCTTACGATGTTATGGCACCACCACCACCCAAGGCCCCTGTTTAACAGGGGCATGTAATTACAATTTTTGATATAATATTTCACAGCAGGGCCAATTCCTGCGCTGAACAAGAGAATCTTGAGAAGGCTTACAGTGTTGTGGCACCACCACCGCCCAAGACCCAAATTTTCTGCCCCTGTTTAACAGGGGCATGTAATTACAATTCTTGATATAATATTTAATAACAGGGCCCATTCCTGCACCCAACAAGAGTAACTGTGAGGGCTTACAGTGTTCTGGTACCACCAACATCTAAGGCCGTATTTTCTGCAGATTATATAGGTCAGGCCATATAGTATATATACTGCTATTCAGAGTATATAGTGCCTGGGGGAACCCCCACGCAATTTTTCAAAAGATTTGGGTGCAGGGTTTCCTTTAATATCCATACCAGACCTGAAGGGCCTGGTATGGATTTTGGAGGTGACATCCACGTCATTTTTTTTTTGTATTTTTGGAATTTTTATCTATATTGGCGGGATCCGACAATACATTACAGCTGCGAGCAGTTTTAAATGATAAGATGATTCTATTCTTTCAACAGTAAACCACCAGCATAAACACCATCTATGGACTTCCTAGGTGCCTCTAGAACTAATAAGCTCAGCCAGATGACCCCATGCATGATGTTATGCAAAGGAACAAAGGCCATACATAGTGTATCTCTGTATTGCATGTTTATTCTCATTGTATCAGAAATCACCTCTGTATTTGTGTGCAGAGGGTGAGGGTGTGTCACATCACACAGAGTGCAGCGGTCCTACTTTGCTGCATGACAGTACAAAACAGACTTTTACTATGGCTGTGAGCTTCTTTACCATCTCTGCCAACAGTAAGACCCTACGTTTTTTCTAGAGTTCACTTGTGCTTTAAAAATGGCAAAACGACCAAGTTGTAAAGACAAGCCCTTAGCAAAAAAATAAATAAATAAAAGGTGAAGGGCTTCATGATAAGATAGACAGTGATAACTGATAAGAAAGGTTTAATTACAGGGAGTGAGGAGGGGAAGGTTATCATGATTGGCTGGGTACAGTGTATAAGGGCGCTCTGAGCATAAGGACCAAGCAGACAGTACATATAAAAGAGCAGAGGTCTGATGGTGTATCTTCTCACACATAGGGCTGCACTCACAAGGAGAAGCAATCTCTAAAGGAAAAACAGACTAAAAAGAGAGGCGCCTCTAAGTGCAGGATTAAAAGCTATTTATTTTCCCCAGAAAGAATTAAAAACACTTACAAGAACTGGTGAATGTAAAACCATATAATCATGGGTAATGCAGGTGGTCCGGCAGGCATGAAGGTCCTTAACATATAGAGGTTATCAGAGCTGTGTCATAAACTGCAGTGGAGGATCCGGGACCAAGGAAATCCCTGTATGCTGGTGAGCGGTTGGCATAAACCAAGCCTGTGATGGACTTGATGGCTTATACTATCTAAACAGGATGTGGACGGAAACATGGGCGGGGCATGAAAGGAAAAGAGGAAGTGAATAGGAGATGGTAAATAGTAATGGTATGAAACATCAGAAACATACAACTAAAAGGTGAATATCCCTGGCCACAGCAAACATATAATTAGACAAAAAATAAACAACAATAGACAATAATAGCCGATCTGCAAAGAAGCACTAATTAATTAAAAGGGGGAAGAGGACAATTTGTATTAAAAATACCAAAAAAGGTAGTAAATAATTAGGAAGTTGTATGTATACATCGAAATAAAACGTTTTTTTAAAAAGTTTTTTCAAAAAATAAAAATAAAAAATAATAAAAATAAAAAATGCACATAAACACCAACCATGTGCATATAGTCTCTCACACATCATATGTATATATCTATACATACAGAATATGCAATAACTAAAATTGTCCTATAGGGAAAAACCATTATTTTAATGGAAAAGGAAAGAGGGGGAAGGGGGGGGGGGGGAAGAGGAATCAAAGGATGGCGCTGATCTCAAAATCCTCATTCAACCCCCCAGGGGCCAATACATTTAAAGAGAAGATACAGAACATTTCTCTATGACACAGTCTTCTAAAACGCTCAGCTGGAGGCAGGTCTCTCGGCATTGCCTCAATGACCCAAACCCTCAGGCCATCTGATTTTCCATGGTGACTGAGGAAATGCCTAGGGACACTATGAATGTCTAATCCATCAGTAATAAAACAGCGATGTTAACCAAAATGCTTGGGAAGTGGTTGAATGGTTCGCCCCTCATAGAAAAGGCCACAGGGACATGTCAAACAATACACCACATGGTCAGAGGAACAGGTGTGAAAACCCTTAATGGGATATATTTTACCTTTCACACAAAAATCCTTCTAGCTATGCTTCACAAACCGAGGTTTTGCATAGAGGTTTGCAGCATTGATACATACCAGAGATAGCTAAAAAAGTGGGAATAGAGTGACCAAGAGGAAGGGGTTTTTTCTTTAATTTGCTAGGCGCCACCTAATGTTTGGTGCCTTTCTGTACGCAAACTTCGGTTTGTCAGGTAAAAAAGGGAGAAGATGCTCATCTTGAATAGGGATGAGCCGAACACCCCCCGGTTCGGTTCGCACCAGAACCTGCGAACGGACCGAAAGTTCGCACGAATGTTAGAACCCCATTGACGTCTATGGGACTCGAACGTTCGAAATCAAAAGTGCTCATTTTAAAGGCTAATTTGCATGGTATTGTCCTAAAAAGGGTTTGGGGACCCGGGTCCTACCCCAGGGGACATGTATCAATGCAAAAAAAACTTTTAAAAACGGCCGTTTTTTCGGGAGCAGTGATTTTAATGATGCTTAAAGTAAAAAAAAAAAGTGAAATATTCCTTTAAATATCGTACCTGGGGGGTGTCTATAGTATGCCTGTAAAGTGACGCGTGTTTCCCGTGTTTAGAACAGTCCCTGCACCAAATGTCATTTTTAAAGGAAAAAATCTCATTTAAAACTGCTTGCGGGTTTATTGTAATGTCGGGTCATGGCAATATGGATGAAAATCAGTGAGACAAACGGCATGGGTACCCCCCAGTCCATTACCAGGCCCTTTGGGTCTTGTATGGATATTAAGGGGAACCCCGCACCCAAATTAAAATAAGGAAAGGTGTGGGGCCACCAGGCCCTATATACTCTGAACAGCAGTATACAGGCGGTGCAAACAAGACAGGGACTGTAGGTTTGTTGTTAAGTAGAATCTCTTTGTAATTTTGAACGGGTACATTTTTAACGTGTTTAACTCCAGCCAAAAAATCTTTTTTAAGCTTTTTGGGAAGGGTTATCACCCCTGTGACATTTGTTTTGCTGTCTTTCCTCCTCTTCAGAAGATTTCACCTCACTTTTGTCCCAATGACAAATGTTTTTTGAAAATTTGGGTTTTTTTGTGGAACAAGGATTGGAAAGCATCAGTGGAAAGGAGAAATTTTTTTCCCCTTATTAACTCTTACAGGAGAGAATTTCCCTTCCTAGGGGTAGATTTCATCTCACTTCCTGTTGTCTCCTTCCGTTTGCAAGTAGGAGTCGTTTGTAAGTTAGATGTTTGAAAGTAGGGTCCTGCCCTATATACTCAGCAGAAATTTGGGCCTTAGGTGTTGCTATGGCCACAACACTGTAAGCCCTCACAGGGCCCTGCTGTGAAATATTAGATCAAGAATTGTAATTACATGCCCCTGCTGAACAGGAGCTGAAAAATTAGGCCTTAGGCACTGGTGCTGGTGCCACAACACTGCAACCCCTCACAGACACTCTAGTTGGAACGCAGGAACGAGCCCTGCTGCAAAGTATTGCATCAAAAATTGTAATTACACGCCCCTGTTAGACAGGGGCAGAAAAATTGGGCCTTAGGCACTGTTGCTGGTGCCACAACACTGCAACCCCTCACAGACACTCGAGTTGGAATGCAGGAACGAGCCCTGCTGCAAAGTATTACATCAAAAATTGTAATTACACGCCCCTGTTAAACAGGGGCTGAAAAATTGTGCCTTAGGCACTGGTGGTGGCGCTCAGAACCAAAAATGTTCTTACAAGTTATCAGCGTGATGATTGAGGAGGAAGAGGATAATTATTCAGGGATAGTCACTCAGCATCAGCATAGGCAGTCTTTGAAGGGATCTGAGATTTCAAAAAAAATTATTCGGTTACATCAGCATCAGGTGCTTGGTAGCTGGTGGTGATCCAAGACTGATTCATTTTTATGAAGGTCAGTCAATCGACCGAGTCGGTGGACAGACGCACCCTGTGATCGGTTACCACGCCTCCAGCAGCACTGAATGTGCGTTCCGAAAGAACGCTGGATGCAGGACAGGCCAGTAGCTCAATTGCATACTGTGCAAGCTCTGGCCAGTGATACATCCTCAAGACCCAGTAACCCAGAGGATTTTCGGTGGGAAAGGTGTCCAAGTCTGATCTTGCCCCTAGGTATTCCTGCACCATGTAAAACAGACGCTGGCGATGGTTGCTGGAACCGATCATACCTTGGGGCTGCGGACCAAAAAATTGTCTGAACGCATCGGTCAGACGGCCACCTTCTCCACCACTCCTTCTTTGACTGACCAAAGCCTCAGCAATACGTTGTCCAGAAACAGGAGTTTGTAACCTCCCAGTCTCTGGGAACGCGTTGCACAGACCTTTCTGCAAGGCCTCCCGAAGATGTTTCATCCTCTGCTCCCTCTGCGATGGCAAGATAAGGTCCGCAACCTTACCCTTATAACGTGGATCAAGGAGGGTTGCCAGCCAGTATTGGTCCTTCTCCTTGATACCACAAATACAAGGATCCTTACGCAGGCTTTGCAGGATCAGGGAGGCCATGCAGCGTAGGTTTGCTGAGGCATTCGGTCCGGAGTCCTCTGGGTCACTAAGGACGACATGGTCCGCAGCCACCTCCTCCCAGCCACGTACAAGTCCATGTGTTTCTTGGGACTGATCCCTTAAAGACTGCTGCTGATGCTGAGTGCCAGGCTCCACCTCCATACTGACACAATCTTCCTCCTCCTCCTCCTCCTCGTCCTCTTCCTGTGTGATCGGCGGGCACGCAGGAACACTGTCTGGATAAAGGGGGCCTTGAGAGCTAAGGAAGTCCTCCTCTTCCTGCCTCTGTTCTGCCTCAAGTGCCCTGTCCATTATTCCACGCAGCGTGTGCTCCAACAGGTGGACAAGGGGGACAGTGTCACTGATGCATGCACTGTCACTGCTCACCATCCTCGTGGCCTCCTCAAATGGTGACAGGACAGTGCATGCATCCCTGATCATGGCCCACTGGCGTGGGGAAAAAAAACCAAGCTCCCCAGACCTTGTCCTGGTGCCATAGTCGCACAGGTACTCATTGATGGCCCTCTGCTGCGTGTGCAGCCGCTGCAGCATGGCCAACGTTGAGTTCCACCTGGTGGGCATGTCACAGATTAGGCGGTTCTTGGGCAGGTTAAACTCCTTTTTGGAGGTCCGTCAGCCGAGCACTGGCATTATATGGCCGGCGGAAATGCACACAGACTTTCCTGGCCTGCCTCAGGACATCCTGTAAGCCCGGGTACCTGCCCAAGAACCGCTGCACCACCAAGTTAAGGACGTGAGCCAAACAGGGCACATGGGTCATTTGTCCCTGTCGGAGGGCAGAGAGGAGGTTGGTGCCATTGTCGCAAACCACCATTCCTGCCTTAAGTTGGCGTGGCGTCAACCACCTCTGAACCTGCCCCTGCAGAGCTGACAGAACCTCTGCCCCAGTGTGGCTCCTGTCCCCCAAGCACACCAGCTCAAGCACCGCATGGCATCTTTTGGCCTGCGTACTTGCGTAGCCCCTTGAACGACTACGGAGCACCGCTGGTTCCGAGGAAGAGGCCATGGAGGAAGAAGAAGAGGAGGGGGTGGAGGAGAGAGGTGTGTCACAATCATTAGCATTTTGGAGGCGTGGTGGCGGAACAACCTCCAACACTACTGCACCTTGTCCTGCATCCTTCCCAGCTGCCAGCAGAGTCACCCAATGCGCCGTGAAACTTAGGTAACGTCCCTGTCCATGCCTGCTGGACCATGAGTCAGCAGTAATATGCACCTTACCGCTGACCGCCCTGTCCAGCGAGGCATGGACATTGCCTTCCACATGCCGGTAGAGAGCCAGAATCGCCTTCCATGAGAAAAAGTGGCGTTTGGGTACCTGCCACTGAGGAACCGCACATTCCACAAACTCATGGAAGGGGGCAGAGTCTACCAACTGAAAAGGCAGCAGTTGAAGTGCTAGCAATTTTGCCAAGCTAGCATTCAACCGCTGGGCATGTGGATGGCTGGGAGCAAACTTCTTTCGGCGGTGCAGCAGCTGGGGCAGGGAAATTTGCCTGGTACAATCTGACGTCGGTGTACCAAAAGCAGATTGCCCACAAGTACTTGGCTGTGACACACCTAATTCTACACCTTCATTCCTCTCAGTGAAGGTCTCAGAGAGGACTGAAGGTCTAGTGGGGTTGGAAATCTCAGCTGATGAGGAGCAAGGAGAGGTCCTCTTTGTTCTTTGGTGTGGGTCTTTTAGATACGCTTGCCAACGAACTGCATGGCAGGTCAACATATGTCTGGTCAAGCATGTGGTACCCAAGCGGGAGATGTTTTGGCCACGTGAGATATGCTTGAGACATATGTTGCAAATAGCAGCGGTGCGATCTGATGCACTCGTCTCAAAAAAGGCCCACACCAAAGATTTTTTTTGAATAACGCGCAGAGACTGCAGCGCCCTGCACATGTGGAGCTTTGGGGTGTGATGCAGTCAATGTGCTGCCCTTAGGCTGGCCCCTGGAGGGCACCTTGCCTCGTTGGTGATGTGCCGCCTCCTCCTCCTCCTCCTCCTCTCTCCTATCAGGCACCCACGTTGAGTCAGTGACCTCATCATCCCCTCCCTCCTCATCACTGCAGCAAACCTGGCAGTATGCTGCAGCAGGGGGAGCATGACTGCCAGATTGCTGTCCTTCTTGGGCACCCCCTCTGTCCGTGCTCATGTTACTGCCTTCATCGAGCTCAGTATCATCATCAGAGCCTTCCAAACGCTGGGCATCCTCCTGGAGCATGTACCCAACACTGTGGTCAAACAGTTCGAGGGACTCCTCAGGAGGACATGGTGGAGCTAGGGAAGGAGTCACTGATGACATTGAGCCGAGGGAGGAGGCCGCTGCTTTGCCAGACAAAGCACCCTGGGCATGGGTGAGAGATAGCTAACAGGAGAAAGATAACAGGAATGGATCTAGCTAAACTGAATACAGTGTATATATATATATATATATATATATATATGCAACACCTGGGATGTATATATATACACAATACACTTTAAGTGCAGCTAACTGACTGACTGTCCTGTCTAATCTAGCTAACTCAAATCAAATGTCACTGTCTGTCTCTCTCTCAATGAACGCCGGAACACACACTACACAGGGCCGCCGTGCAGTGTATATATATATATATATATATGCAACACCTGGGATGCATATATATACACAATACACTTTAAGTGCAGCTAACTGACTGACTGTCCTGCCTAATCTAGCTAACTCAAATGAAATGACACTGTCTCTCTCTCTCTCTAAGCACACCGAAACACACTGCACAGGGCCGCCGTGCAGGCGGCCTTATATAGTGTGGGGCATGTACTAAATCCCCTGAGCCATAATTGGCCAAAGCCTCCTTGGCTTTGGCCAATTACGGCTCTCTGTTCAGGCGGCGCTGTGATTGGCTAAGCATGCGGGTCATAGTGCATGCTTGGCCAATCATCAGCAAGCAATGCACTGCGATGCCGCAGTGAATTATGGGCCGTGACGCGTCACACGAATTTGGCGCGAACGGCCCATATCGTTCGCAATTCGGCGAACGACCGAACAGCCGATGTTCGAGTTGAACATGGGTTCGACTCGAACACGAAGCTCATCCCTAATCTTGACGCAACAGGGGCCAATGTCTCCGCACAATGCTCTCCGTTATTGCATATTTTGTATGTATAGATAGATACATATGATGTGTCAGAGACTATATGCACATGGTTCGTATTTATGTTCATATATATTTCTGTTAGGATGCACACCCATCTACATAAGCCCATGCGCTTTTTTTTACTAATAATATTTTTTTCTAGTACATAAGCCCACGTGCTCCCCCATCATCCTTATTGCTGGTATATTGTTCTGTTGTATCAGCTCTTATATAGCTCCCATTTTTAATTTTTATTTATTATTTTTTATTTTTTATTTTATTTTTAACTTTTTTAAAAAACTTTTTATTTCGATGTATACAAACAACTTCCTAATTATTTGCTACCTTCTTTGGTATTTTTAATACAAATAGTCCTCTTCCCCCTTTTAATTAATGCTTCTTTACAGATTGGCTATTATTGTCTATTGTGGTTTATTTTTTGTCTAATTATATGTTTCCTGTGGACAGGGATATTGACCTTTTAGTTGTATGTTTCTGATGTTTCATACCATTACTATTTACCATCTCCTATTCACTTCCTCTTTTCCTTTCATGCCCCGCTCATGTTTCCGCCCACATCCTATTTAGATAGTATAAGCCATATGTGTGTACACTTGTCCCTAATGTGTCCCTTACTGATGACTACTTCCGGTTTGCGGTCCATGCTTGTTTTCGTCTCTCATTGCTGACGTCACCTCCGGGATCTCCGTCCATCACAGACTTGGTTTATGCTAACTGCTCACCAGCTTACAGGGATTTCCTTTTCCGGATGCAGTTTATGACACAGCTCTGATAACCTATATATCTCAAGGACCTTCATGCCTGCCGGACCACCTGCATTACCCATGATTAGGGATGAGCTTCGAGTTCGAGTCGAACTCATGTTCGACTCAAGCATCGGCTGTTCGCCAGTTCGCCGAACAGTGAACAATTTGGGGTGTTCGCGGCAAATTCGAATGCTGCGGAACACCCTTTAAAAGTCTATGGGAGAAATCAAAAGTGCTAATTTTAAAGGCCTATATTCATGGTATTGTCATAAAAAGTGTTTGGGGACCTGGGTCCTGCCCCAGGGGACATGGATCAATGCAAAAAAAAGTTTTAAAAACGGCCGTTTTTTCGGGAGCAGTGATTTTAATAATGCTTAAAGTGAAACAATAAAAGTGAAATATCCCTTTAAATTTCATACCTGGGGGGGGTGTCTAAAGTATGCCTGTAAAGGGGCGCATGTTTCCCATGTTTAGAACAGTCTGACAGCAAAATGACATTTCAAAGGAAAAAAAGTAATTTAAAACTACTCGTGGCTTTTAATGAATTGCCGGTCCGACAATACACATAAAAGTTCATTGATAAAAATTTTTAAAAAAAAATTACGTGGGGGGTTCCCCTAAATTCCATACCAGGCCCTGGATATTAAGGGGAACCCCGGCCAAAATGTAAAAAAAAAATGGTGTTGGGTCCTCCTCAAAATCTATACCAGACCCTTCAGGTCTGGTATGGATTTTAAGGGGAACCCCACGCCAAAATAAAAAAAAAACGGCGTGGGGTCTCCCCAAAAATCCATACCAGACCCTTATCTGAGCACGCAACCTGGCAGGCCGCAGGAAAAGAGGGGGGATGAGAGAGCGGCCCCCCCTCCTGAACCATACCAGGCCACATGCCCTCAACATTGGGAGGGTGCTTTGGGGTAGCCCCCCAAAACACCTTGTCCCCATGTTGATGGGAACAAGGGCCTCATCCCCACAACCCTTGGCTGGTGTTTGTGGGGGTCTGCGGGTGGGGGGCTTATCGGAATCTGGAAGCCCCCTTTAACAAGGGGACCCCCAAATCCCGGCCCTCCCCCCTGTGTGAAATGGTAAGGGGGTACAAAAGTACCCCTACCATTTCACAAAAAAACTGTCAAAAATGTTAAAAATGACAAGAGACAGTTTTTGACAATTCCTTTATTTAAATGCTTCTTCTTTCTTCTATCTTCTTTCTTCTTTCTTCTATCTTCTTTTGGTTTCTTCCTCCATCTTCTTCTTCTGGTTCTTCCTCCAGTGTTCTCGTCCGGCATCTTCCTCCGCGGCGGCGGCGTCTTCTTCCCTTCTTCTCCTTGGGCCTCTCCGCATCCATGATGGCATGGAGGGAGGCTCCCGCTGTGTGACGCTTCTCCTCTTCTGACGGTTCTTAAATAACGGGAGGCGGGGCCACCCAGTGACCCCGCCCCCTCTGACGCACGGGGTCTTGACGGGACTTCCCTGTGGCATTCCCCGTGATGTCAGAGGGGGGCGGGGTCATGCAGTTGCGTGGTCGGCTCGCGGCTATCTTTTCTTCGGGCACCGGTGCCCCTAATGGACGTTAACGGGCTGCCCGAAAGGGGGGGTGGCCGCGAAGTCGCCGTCCCTGCACCACTGCCACCCCGAGGCCTGGCCTCGGTGGCATTGTGGGGAATCTGGCCCTGAGTGTGGGGGGTAACCGGGGACATCACATGCGGCCTCAGCCCCTCAGGTAGTAGATGCAGGGCCCACTGCACCTGGGTCCATGGCAGGCCTCCCACAGTTAGTAGCAGGTTTGCAGACTTTGTTGCAGTGCTTGGACTCGGAATCTGTGTCAGTGGTGCCTCCGGCGACCGCATGGGTGCTGGGGACACCCACAGTTTCGTCCGCTAGTGCCATGACGGTATCAGTGAGCAGTGTGGCTGCTATGTCGGTGCCGGGGCCAGTGGTTATTAAAAAGATGAGTATGTGGAATTATTTACGTTACTCCCTCTGGAAAAATTCAACCTGGATAGGTTGAAGCCTGAAGAGTCCAAAAAAAGAAGTTCAGGAGAAGCGTTGTTTTCGTTTGATTCCGCGCACCTTTAGCAATTGGTTGCAGGCCTTTGCAATCCTGGCCAGTGTAATAGGCATCCAGAAAATTGTTCGGCTCTCTTCTGCTACCTGGACTCGATCAGCGAAGCTCACCAGGTTTATGGAGGGGTGGCATGGCTTCATTATGACAAACAATTTCATTAACATAAGGCCATTTTGACCTTTACTGGGATCACAAAGACATACGTTTATGGATGCGCCTCATGTCTTCGGCACACGCTGGGTCCCCAGAAGTCCAAACACCCCTGGACAGTCGGCCGGTAAGCGTTGGGGTCTTGCTGGCAGTTCAATGAGGGCACGTGCCGTTTCGATACCATGTGTCGCCTCAAGCACAAGTGCTCGAGTTGTGGAGGTGCACACGCCCTCTAACAAGGCAAGGGCCGTGTCGGGGATACTTCAGGTAAGAGGGACGACGCCAGTGATGGCGGAAAGGATGCAGCCTTTCCTAGGTAGGTATCCGGATCGAGCGGCTGCTCGGTTGTTGGAGGAGGGGTTTACAGTGGGTTTTGCTATCCCGTGATCTCTTTCCTGTATTCCCCCATTGACCTGACAATTTGCATTCCACTAGGGCTTATCCTGAGGTGGTTTCTGACAAACTAGCCAAAGAAGTGGCGTTAGATCGCATGGCAGGGCCTTTCGCTCAACCCCATCTTACTAATTTGGTGGTGTCTCCTCTGGGTTTGGTTCCCAAAAAGGAACCTGGAAAGTTCCGTCTTTTTCATCACCTGTCCTTTCCCAAGGGCAGCTCGGTCAATGATTCGGTCAATCCAGAGTCGATATTTTACACCTCGTTCAATGCAGCGATCTCTTGGGTGCGTCAGTAGGGGCAAAGCGCTCTATTGGCTAAAACTGATATGGAAGCAGGTTTCTGTTTATTACCGGTGCATCAACTGAGTTTTCAATTCAGTCATCCATTATTTGGATTACTTCTTGTGTGTGGGCCCTCCCTCGTCTAATTTATGCGTCATCATATTTAAAAGAGTCCGGTTAAATCTCTCCTGCTGAGGGTTGCCTTGTGGATGGTATGGGGTGGTTCTAGATTTCCGGATACCTAAGAGATTCAACAGCTTTTGAATCAGAGTACTTTCAAAGTCTCTCCCTTGATTAGAATGAATTCGTTGTGGTAGACCATAATGGACAAAGAACTTTTTCACCAATACTTTCGCCACTGTAGAGGCCTGTTGGTCTTTAGTAGGGAATGCTTAAGCATAACGAGTAAAGTGATCGGTAACTATCACAATGTTCCCCTTTCCACTTAAGTTGGATTCCACACACAGGAAATCTATACAGACCAACTCCATCGGTCCTTGGTTCTCCAAATGGCCCATTGGGGCAGCTCTCTGAGGCAAGGTCTTCCTCTGTATACATCAGAGGCATGAGTGACAGTAACTCTCTACTTCAGTCCTCATATAGGGTCAGTAGAACCTGTGCTTCACCAGCTGGAAAGTCCTTTCCGCTCCCAAATGGCCATGATGGTCATGCAGAGCAATCAGTACCTTCTCTCTGTGCTTTTCCGGTAAGAACAGTTGCCACTTTTCCTCTCGTCATCAGAGGGGCCCCTTCGGTAGACCACCCCTTGTTTGAGCTGTAACCGATCCCACTCTTTGTGTAAGACGCAAGCTTCCTTTTTTGTGCTTTTGAGAAGTAGGTCCGGGTTTTTTCTCTCCAAACCCTTCTGTGCCAGGCTACAAAGTGGGTCTTCCTGTTGGTCTAACTGAAGATCCCTTCTGGACAGCTTTTGTAAACCCTCTTCTGCAATCTGAGTGACATCACAGTAACACTTATGCCGCGTACACACGGTCAGACTTTTCGGCTACAAAAGTCAGACGGATGCCGCCGGACCAAATCCGGCGGACAATCCGACCATGTGTGGTCTCCATTGGACTTCCAACGGACCATTTCGGTCGTAAATCCGACGTACTTTAGATTTGAAGCCTGCTTCAAATCTTTACGTCGTAAGTCCGCCAGACTCAGTCCCTGACGGAAAACCTGTTTGTCTGTATGCTGGTCCGACGGACCAGATACGACGGAGGGGCAGGGTATTGCATCTCGCGCTCGCTGCAATAAGAAAAACAAATTTTCCTATTACTGAGAGCGTGGGGCATCCCAGGCCCTTAGGTCTGGTATGGATTCGTAAGAGGAACCCCCTATGCCGAAGAACCGGCGTGGGGGTCCCCCCCAAAATCCATACCCGACCCTGATTCAAGCACGCAGCCCGGCCGGTCAGGAAAGGGGGTGGGGACGAGCGAGAGCCCCCCCTCCTGAACCATACCAGGCCGCATGCCCTCAACATGGGGGGGTGTTTTGGGGGAGGGGGGGCGCCCTGCGGGGCCCCCCCACCACAAAGCACCTTGTCCCCATGTTGATGAGGACAAGGGCCTCTTCCCGACAACCCTGGCCGTTGGTTGTCGGGGTCTGTGGGCGGGGGGCTTATCGGAATCCGGGAGCCCCCTTTACATAGTTACATAGTTACATAGTAGGTGAGGTTGTAAAAAGACACAAGTCCATCAAGTCCAACCTATGTGTGTGATTATGTGTCAGTATTACATTACATATCCCTGTATATTGCGGTCATTAAGGTGTTTATCTAATAGTTTCTTGAAGCTATCAATGCTCCCCGCTGAGACCACCGCCTGTGGAAGGGAATTCCACATCCTTACCGCTCTTACAGTAAAGAACCCTCTACGTAGTTTAAGGTTAAACCTCTTTTCTTCTAATTGTAATGAGTGGCCACGAGTCTTATTAAACTCTCTTCTGCGAAAAAGTTTTATCCCTATTGTGGGGTCACCAGTACAGTATTTGTAAATTGAAATCATATCCCCTCTCAAGCGTCTCTTCTCCAGAGAGAATACGTTCAGTGCTCACAACCTTTCCTCATAACGAAGATCCTCCAGACCCTTTATTAGCTTTGTTGCCCTTCTTTGTACTCGCTCCATTTCCACTACGTCCCTCCTGAGGACTGGTGCCCAGAACTGGACAGCATACTCCAGGTGCGGCCGGACCAGAGTCTTGTAGAGCGGGAGAATTATCGTTTTATCTCTGCAGTTGATCCCCCTTTTAATGCATGCCAATATTCTGTTTGCTTTATTAGCAGCAGCTTGGCATTGCATGCCATTGCTGAGCCTATCATCCACTAGGACCCCCAGGTCCTTTTCCATCCTAGATTCCCCCAGAGGTTCTCCCCCCAGTGTATAGATTGCATTCATATTTTTGCCACCCAAATGCATTATTTTACATTTTTCTACATTGAACCTCATTTGCCATGTAGTCGCCCACCCCATTAATTTGTTTAGGTCTTTTTGCAAGATTTCCACATCCTGCAGAGAAGTTATTGCCCTGCTTAGCTTAGTATCGTCTGCAAATACAGAGATTGAACTCTTTATCCCATCCTCCAGGTCGTTTATGAACAAATTAAATAGGATTGGTCCCAGCACAGGACCCTGGGGAACCCCACTACCCACCCCTGACCATTCTGAGTACTCCCCATTTATCACCACCCTCTGAACACGCCCTTGTAGCCAGTTTTCAATCCATGTATTCACCCTATGGTCCATGCCAACGCACCTTATTTTGTACAGTAAACGTTTATGGGGAACTGTGTCAAATGCTTTTGCAAAATCCAGATACACCACGTCTACGGGCCTTCCTTTATCTAGATGGCAACTCACCTCCTCATAGAAGGTTAATAGATTGGTTTGGCAAGAACGATTCTTCATGAATCCATGCTGATTACTGCTAATGAGATCATTCTTATTACTAAAATCTTGTATATAGTCCCTTATCATCCCCTCCAAGAGTTTACATACTATTGATGTTAGGCTAACTGGTCTGTAATTCCCAGGGATTTTTTTTGGGCCCTTTTTAAATATTGGTGCTACATTGTCTTTTCTCCAATCAGCTGGTACCATTCCAGTCAATAGACTGTCTGTAAAAATTAGGAACAACGGTCTGGCAATCACCTGACTGAGTTCCCTAAGTACCCTCGGATGCAAGCCACCTGGTCCCGGTGATTTATTAATGTTAAGTTTCCTAAGTCTAATTTTAATTCCGTCCTCTGTTAACCATGTAGGTGCTTCCTGTGTTGTGTCATGAGGATAAACACTGCAGTTTTGGTTACTGAAGCCCCCCGATTTACTTGTGAAGACTGAGGAGAAGAATAAATTCATTACCTTTGCCATCTCCCCATCCTTTGTAACCAGATGTCCTTCCTCATTCTTTATGGGGCCAATATGGTCTGTCCTCCCTTTTTTACTGTTTACATACTTAAAGAATTTCTTGGGATTTTTTTTGCTCTCCTCCGCTATGTGTCTTTCATGTTCTATCTTAGCCATCCTAATTGCACCCTTACATTTCTTATTGCATTCTTTATAAATTCTGAATGCTGAGGATGATCCCTCAACCTTGTATTTTTTGAAGGCCTTCTCCTTTGCTTTTATATGCATTTTTACATTGGAGTTAAGCCATCCAACATGTTTGTTCGCTCTTTTAAATTTATTACCCAATGGGATACATTGGCTAATGCCCTTATTTAATATGCTCTTAAAGCAAACCCATCTCTCCTCCCTATTCTTTGTTCCTAATATTTTATCCCAATTTATGCCTTTTAGCAAGGTTTGTAGTTTAGGGAAGTTGGTTCTTTTGAAATTCAGTGTCTTTGTGTTCCCTTCATGTTTCCTATTTGTGTGATTTATACTGAAACTAATTGACCTGTGATCACTGTTACCTAAATTGCCCCGTATTTCCATATCTGTTATCAGGTCTGTATTGTTGGTAATCAGTAGATCTAGTAATGTTTTATTTCTAGTTGGTGCGTCTACCATCTGACCCATAAAATTGTCCTGCAAGACACTAAGGAACTGTCTATGTCTGGATAATTAAAATCCCCCATTATGATAACACTTCCCATCCTTGCTGCTAATCCAATTTGTGATAGGAGATCCGTCTCCACTTCCTCCCTCAGGTTTGGGGGCCTATAGCATACTCTCAGTATTATTTTCCCCTTAGCTTCATCCCTTTGGAGCTCTACCCATAAAGATTCCACCTCCTCCCTAGCCCCCTCAGTGATGTCATCTCTCACACTCACTTGTACATTATTCTTGATATATAGGCATACCCCTCCCCCTTTTTTACCTTCTATATCCTTGCTGTATAGGGTATACCCTTGAATGTTTGGCAGCCAATCATGGGAGCTGTTGAACCAGGTTTCTGAAATTCCCACAAAATCCAAATCCTCCTTGTACAACAGTATCTCTAGTTCACCCATCTTGTCCGCCATGCTCCTGGCATTGGTGAACATGCCACATAGTTTAGACTGGTCGCATATTGTCCTCGTATTGGGTGTTTCAAGATTGCAATAAGAGGGCCCCCAGATCCCGGCCCCCCCACCCTATGTGAATGAGTATGGGATACATGATACCCCTACCCATTCACCTAGGGAAAAAGTGTCAATAATAAAACACACTACATAGGTTTTTAAAGTAATTTATTAGACAGCTCCGGGGGGGTCTTCTTCCGGCTTCGGGGGTCTTCTTCTGACTTCGGGGGTCCCTCCAGTTCCTCTTCTCCCGGCGTCCGGTTGGTTCTTCTCCGCTCTCTCTGGCCTCTGTTCCCGGTGTCCCAGTCTCTGGGGATGCTGGGACTGTGACATTTAGGGGGCGTGGTCAACATCACCCGGTGACCACGCCCCCTATATTTTCACAGTCCCAGCATGCCCAGAGACTGTGACGGCATAAGGGGGCGGGGTCTCCGCCTATATAAGTCACATCGGAGCGCTAAGAGAGCATTCCAGCCAGAGAGACTGTCGTGTCAACATCGGAAGAAAAGAAGAAGCCAAGAAGCCAAGAAGCCAGAAGGCAGAAGCCAAAAGCCAGAAGTCCAGGCCTCCGCTGGCAAAAGAGCGGCATGAAGATAGCGGAGGAGCCAGCAGAAGAACTGGAACACCGGGAACAGAGGCCAGAGAGAGCGGAGATGAACCAACCGGACGCCGGGAGAAGAGGAACTGGAGGGACCCCCGAAGTCGGAAGAAGACCCCCGAAGCCGGAAAAAGACCCCCCCGGAGCTGTCTAATAAATTACTTTAAAAACCTGTGTAGTGTGTTTTATTATTGACACTTTTTCCCTAGGTGAATGGGTAGGGGTACCATGTACCCCATACTCATTCACATAGGGTGGGGGGCCGGGATCTGGGGGCCCTCTTATTAAAGGGGGCTCCCAGATTCCGATAACCCCACCGCCCGCAGACCCTCACAACCAACGGCTAGGGTTGTCGGGAAGAGGCCCTTGTCCTCATCAACATGGGGACAAGGTGCTTTGTGGTGGGGGGGCCCTGCAGGGCACCCCCCCTCCCCCAAAGCACCCCCCCATGTTGAGGGCATGTGGCCTAGTACGGTTCAGGAGGGGGGGAGCTCGCTCGTCCCCAACCCCTTTCCTGACCGGCCGGGCTGCGTGCTCGGATCGGGGTCGGGTATGGATTTTGGGGGGGACCCCAGGCCGGTTTTTCGGCGTAGGGGTTCCCCTTACAAATCCATACGAGACCTAAGGGCCTGGGATGCCCGCGTCGGGGCTCGCAAGGTTTCAATCTCGCCGATAAAAGCGACGAGATTGACTTCCTTTTCTAGTCCCGTCGTACCCGAGTCACGTTCAAAATGAACGGATTTGTCCGTGTGTGGGAAAGTTCGTTCATTCTGAAAGTCCGGCGGAAGTCCGTCGGGAAGACTGGATTCCGGAAAGTCCGGTCGTGTGTAGGCAAGTCCGTTCAGAAAGTTCGGCGGTAGTCCGACGGATGTCTGGTGGCAAGTACGTCGGACCTAGCTTCCCAAAAAGTCCGACCGTGTGTACGCGGCATTAGGCACTCTGGCAGCAGACACTCCAACTTCTTCTGCTCTAGCCCCACCTTTACTTTGCTGTTGTGCTCCATCACAAAGGGCTCTCACTACTTCTGGGGTGAGCTGGGTCCATTCTTCTGTTTGACCCTGGGAGCAGTGAGGTCATCTTGATAATGCATCTGCATCTCTATTTCCAATTCCTGGTCTATATTTCAAGCTGAATGTGAAAGCTGAGAAGACAGCCAACCACCTATGGCCGGTGGCATCCAACTTTGCTGTGGTAAGCAAGTAAGTAAGTGGGTTATTGTCTGTCTTAACTACAAACTCTGCACCATACAGGTAATCCTTGAGTTTATCTACCACAGCCCATTTTAAAGCAAGGAATTCCAGTTTGTGAGTGGGATAGTTCCGCTCAGCGGGGACTCGACTTCTGCTCACATAAGTGATCGGTCTTTGTTGCCCATCATGTTCCTGATAAAGTACTCTGCCCAGCCCGTCTCGGCTGGCATCCACATGCAATTCATAGGATTTAGTAGGGTCTGCATAGGCTAGAACCGGAGCAGTGGTAAGACTCCATTTCAGCTGTCTGAAAGCCTCTTCACACTGTGGAGTCCATTCTTCTTGGATGGACTCTTTCTTCTTTTGGGGCCTTCCTTTGGCTTCCACAAGCCTTCTGAGTCTGAGCCAGTTCCTTCTTGATTCTTGAACAGCTCGGTGAGTGGGTGGGCTATCTTAGCAAACCCTTCCACAAACTGCCTGTAATAAGAACAGAACCTTAGAAAGGATCTAAATTCAGTCACATTTGTCGGTCTAGGCCAAGAGGTAACGGCCTCAAATTTCTGTGGGTTCATTGCCACTCCTTCAGCGGATACGATGTGGCCCAAGTAATTCACTGAAGGTTGGTAAAAGTGACACTTCTCCAGGGAGAGCTTCAGGCCTTCGTCATGTAATCTCTTCAAGACCTTCTCCAGGCGCTCTTCGTGCTCCTCCAGTGTTCTGCCAAACACTATGACTAAATAGACCAACACCTCGATCAGGTTCATGTCACCCACTGTCTTCTCCATTAATCGCTGGAAGGTTGCTGGGGCTCCAGACAGACCTTGAGGCTTTCGATTAAACTCGAAGAATCCTACAGGGGTAATAAAAGTGGTCTTCTCTCTATCTTCAGGGTACATGGGGATCTGATAGTACCCACTCTTAAGATCTAGCACACTGAACCACTTTGCTCCTGTTAAACTCTGTAGGGCATCCTCTATCCGAGGTGTGGTGTACCGATCTGGGATGGTCCCCCGATTTAGTGTCCGGTAGTCAATGCATAGTCGCAAAGAGCCATTCTTTTATCTTACAACTACTATCGGGGTTCATATGGACTCTGGGACTCTCGGATAATCCCCGTTCTTTTTAGCTCAGCCAGCTGCTCCTGTAGGTCTTCTAGATCTCTCAACGGGATCCGTCCTCCATCTCAGGAGCTGATTCTTCGCTCTCTCCATCCAGGCAGGGGTAAGAGGTGTGTTCTTTGGGTAGAACACTTCCAGGGGAATCTCTCAATCCTGTTCTCCCATGATGCCACACGGTGAGACTGGGGTTGCTGGACTGATCTGCCCCAGCAGTACTCTGGCAGGTACCATTACAGGCAAGGCTGTTGTGTTGCGAATACTGACCGAGATACGTCCTTTACTTCTCTTCAGCGCTTTAGTTGACAACACTTCAGGGATAACTTCCAGGCCCTTGTCTTCTTTCTGCCTGTCCATCTAAAGAATGATGAATGGACCCGGCTGTCTCCAACTCAGCTTGACAGAGCAGACTACCTCACCCGGTTGCAGCAGTTTTTCCCTCTTGTCCAGGTGCCAGACTTTTCCCACCCCTTCTGGTGGGGCCTTCTGTTCCTGCACAAGATCCTGGTACACCTGTGTTAGTATGGGGTGCACTCCCTTGGCTGGAGTGTTCTTCTTCTGTACAAGTGGAGTTAGAAGTCTTCTTACCAAGTCAGTGTTGGTCCCAGTAATAAGGGAACTTCTATCAGCCCTAGGAGCGTGAGGACACACCACTGCCAAGGTGTCGAAGGTTTCGGCCTCTCCTGCCACAATTGGATCAAAGGTAAGCTTGATGGGTATGTATCCATCATAGGAGAAGTTCTGTGTCCCTAAACCCCATATCTCCATCTCTTCCAGCTTCTTCACGGGGAAATGTTTGAGATATTTCTCATAAAAGTCTTTGTATAGCAGAGTTACTTGAGCTCCAGTGTCCAGCAGGGCTTTTGTGTATATGCCTTCTATTTGAATTGGGACAATTGGGTAAGGTCCCACTAACTTGGGAGGAAATCCATTTGCTTTAGCATGTTTACCTTGTTGAGTGGCTTGTACCTTCATGCCTTGCTTACGTGCAGTTCCTTTCCTCTACTTCGACTTAGCTATAGCCTATTTAGCCAGATGAGTACAATTGGGCTTGGAGTTGACTGTTGTGACCAGGCGCCCATTTGACTCCTTCACTGGGGCTCGCTGAAGTTTTCCGCCAGCCGTTGATGCTATGTTTCTGCTTTTGGGCATACTCGCCTGTTATGTCCAAACCCTCCACAATTGAAACAGGACTTATACTTTTCCGCAACTGTGGGGCTTAACCTTTCTTTAGGTGTTTGGATCCCTCCATCAGGTAAATTGGTGTGCTTGGCGGTCAACAGAGCCACCATTTCCATCAACTGTGCCACCTGTGTCTGAAGAAGTTCGATCTGAGGGTCACCATTAGTTGCACTAGCCGTTCTAACTCCAACGACTGATTTTGGCCTTTAGATCCTCCCTTTCTTTTTCTCACGGATATCTTCCTCTTCCAGCACAATTCAGATCAGGTCCGGGAATTTCAGTATACCACCATCTTGACTGGTTCTCAACTGAGGCACTATAGGGTCCAATGGCTGGGCACCCTTCAGGACTTGCTTGGCTCAGACTTCGTCCACTTCCCGAGGGTCTAGTCCCTTTTTCAACAAAATCTGGTGTATGATCCTGTCCAAACGTCTCATGTATTCTGACAGTTTCTCTCCCTCACTTTGATAAGTGTGTTCCAGCTGGAAGATCAGGTCGGAAACCTTCTCTGTTCGTCCAAACACATCCTGTAGAACATGGAATGGTGACAAGGACTTTGTGGAAAGAGACACCCAGCCCACATCCCTATATCAATACACAATAGAAAATTTTCCTCTTAGTGGGATTTTAAAGGGCGGGAGTCTCGAAAAATACATCAAAGAGTATAAAAGTAATGGTTTTATTTTATCAAAATGTTAAAAAGCATGACACGTATTAATAACAACAAAAATGAAAGAAAAAAAATGGATGCCAAAGTAACAAATGATGGTGATACAGCAATTATATACAAAGCCAATCAACAGTACTACACTTAACCACAGAAGCTGCCTCAGCAAAAAGCTGGTTTGCAGTGCAAGCCCGACGCGTTTCGAGGTTTTTTAATAGTTGCGACCTCTTCTTCAGGGCCTGGTGGTGAGGTATATGTCTGTCTAAAGGACATTTTATAGAAAAAGACAAAGAGAACACATAATGAGTATATTGTATGTCAAACATGATATAATATTTAAATCTATTTAAATAACATAGATATCATGGTGTATTTACAAAAAGTGTTCTTTTTTTTTATAAATCTTTATTTATTTTTCAAAATACAAAAAGAGAATATCATACATACACATACATACAAAATACAAAGGGGGAAGGGTCCCCCCACCAGCGAATAGGGTCTTATTCTTTTCCACTATGAGATCTCTTCATATCCCCCCTCACCACCTTCCGGGGTTTCCTCTTCCCCTGAACCCCCCCCCCACCTTCCCCCCGCCCTCCCCCCCCCCCCCGCAGACGCATAGCTTCTCCACTCCGCCTTTATGTCCCTGCCCCACTCCCCAGGACTATCTTGACACTACCTCCACATATTTCTCTGTTTTTTTAAAGATCCCCCACAGGTGCCATTTCCCTTGATCTCTCTCTGGGCTCCCCTCTAAATCCTCTTTCTTCTCTATATACTCTAGTCTATAGGTTTCATCTACCTTAGTAATCCAGTCTTTAATCTTTGGGGGTTCTACTTCTTGCCATTTCCTTGGGATAACATTTTTTGCCGCGTTCAATAAAATTGGTGTCAGAGAGGAATTATATCTCCTCTTCCCTCCCTCCTGACCATGGAACAAGCAAGTCCATGGGTCCCTTTTAATATTTTTCCCTATTATTCCATCTATCAGTCCTATCACTTCCTGCCAGTAGATTTGGATTTTGGGGCAATCCCACCAGATGTGTGCCATTGTACCCAAGCCTCCACACCCTCTCCAACAACTAGGGGATTTATCCAGGGAGAATCTACTGACCCTAGCTGGGGTCATATACCACCGGGCTAAACATTTATAGTTACTTTCCCTTGACTTCATATCTACTGCTGTTGTGTGTGTGGCCTCCAAAATGCATTTTTCAGTTTCCTCATCGCACAGTGATCCCAGATCTTCCTCCCATTTTCTGATGAACGGGGGCGAATCCTGTCCGCCCCTACTCATCAGAATTTTGTACACCCTAGAAACCGTCCCCTTTGATTCTTCTCTAAGTGCCAATTTCTCTAGTCCCCTATATTTCTCCTCCTCTCTTAAGGGGCCCGGGAGACTGCCAATAAAGTGTTTTAATTGATTATGCCTCCACCCATTTATTATTAATCTCTCCCTTTGTGCTTTTAATTCTTCCAGTGATTTTAATTCTCCCCTATTTATTATATGCCTTATTTGTGTTTCCTTCTCAAGAATCCAGTTTCCACCTATGTTCCCCATTCCTGGGGGGAAGAACGGATTGTTCTTTAAATAAATTAATGGTGAATTGTAGCCCCACTTGTTTAATTGGTGAATCTGGTCCCAAACTTTGAATGTGTGCTGTGTAATATAATGTGTTTCTATACCTAACTCCCTATACTGTGGTGGATTCCAGATCATCTGGTTCAAACATACCTTACTTAGCCCTATTTCTAAGTTCACCCATTTTTTTATATTAAGACTTTTACCCCACTCCAGTGCCCGTGCAATTACTATCGCTCTATAGTAATTTCTAAAATCCGGGAGAGCTAAACCCCCACGTGTTTTCTCTCTACATAACACCCCATGCGCTATTCTCGGTTTCTTGTGGCCCCAAACATATTTATTTATAATCTCTGACAAGACCCTAAAAAATTCTCGAGGTACTGGGATAGGGAGCATTTGCATCTTGTACAATACTTTAGGTGCGAGCACCATTTTTACTATGTTTATTTGCCCCATCCAAGAGGCAGGGCCATGAGCTATTCTTTTTATTTCCGTTCTTATTTCGTTTAGAAGGGGTATATAATTTATCTTGTACAGGTCCCCCCTGGAACCCGTTAATCTCACTCCTAGATACTTAATATTATCCCTCCATGGGAAGTGGAAGATCTCGGCTAACCTGTTGGCTTCCAATTTGTTTATGTTGATCTTTAAAGCTTCTGATTTTTCTATATTAATTTTAAAGTTTGATAGTGCACTGTACCGGCCCATAATTGATAGGAGATTGGGGATTGATATTCTAGGCTTTGAAATATAAAATAAAATATCATCGGCAAATGCCGCTAGTTTGTGCTCTTCCTCCCCTACTACACATCCACTAATATCAGGATGTTTTCTGATTATGTTAAGGAGAGGCTCCAGGGCCAGGACAAAGAGGAGTGGGGACAACGGGCAGCCCTGTCTAGTGCCATTCTGCATCGTAAAGCTGGAAGAGGGCAAGTTGTTCACTCTTACAAAGGCCGCTGGGTGATCGTATAAGATTTTAATTCTTCTTAGCATTGCTGGCCCGACTCCCATTACCTCCAATGTACTAAACATAAATCCCCAGTCTACCCTGTCAAAGGCCTTTTCGGCATCAATCGACAGGAGTAGCCCTGGGGATCCACCTGTTTTAAGTGCCTCCAGTACCAGAAGGGACCGCACCCCATTGTCTCTTCCCTCTCTCCCGGGTACAAATCCCACCTGGTCCGAATTGACCAGGTGGGGCATTTTCCCCCTCAATCGGAGGGCCAGGACTTTCGCGTACAGTTTAGTATCTTCGTTTAATAACGCGATCGGCCGGTAACTTGAACATAGGGTGCGGTCTCTCCCTTCCTTGGGGATCAGTGTCACTGCTGCCAGCAACGCATCCCTGCACATTTCCTGGTCTCCCAGGCCGTTCCACATCTGGCAAAGCCTGGGTACCAGGAGTAGCTTAATTTTTTTATAAAAATTAGTCGTGAAGCCGTCCGGACCAGGGCTCTTACCCCCTGGGGACTACTTCAAGGCTCTAAAGACTTCCTCTTCTGTTATTGGCTTTTCCAACTCCAGTGAGTCTATTTGTGACAGGGTGGGCAGGGCAGCTTCTTTTAGAAATTCCTGTACCATTTTCTCTCTTTTCCCCTCTTGTTTTTCTTTTCGTTCAACTGCATATAGGGAGGAAAAATAATTTCGGAATTCTTCTGCTATTTCTTTTGTTGAGTGTCTCATCTCCCCTTTTTTGTCTTTCACCTTCTCTATGTAGTTTTCCAATCTTTTCTTCCTGGTAGTTGCAGCTAGGTGTTTCCCTATTTTATTCCCCTGTAGATGAAAGTTCCTACTGCTTTTATATTTCCTTTTGAGGGCTTCTGTCTCTAGTAGGTCTCTCAACTCATCCCTTTTTACTGTTAGTTCCCTTAATACCTCTCTGCTTGCCTCCTTGCTCGTTTTATGGGTATATTCTAATTTGTGTATTTGTTCTATCAATTCTTCTTGTTTTCTCGCTCTCTCCCTCTTTTCTCCTGTACCAATTGAGATTAATATCCCTCTAATATAGGCCTTAAAGGTTTCCCAAACAATCGTTTCCGGGACCTCCTTGGTCTCATTTGTGAGGAAGAAGCCCTCAATCTCTCTTTGAACCCTTTCAACAACCTGTTTTTTATTTAAAAGAAATTCATTCAGGCGCCAAGTGTATGGGACCCTATGAAGGCCTTTAAACAATAGTGTCATAACTACTGGAGCATGATCTGACAAGGTCTGGACCTCAATCCTTGTTCCTCTCACTGAGTCCAACAAACTATGTTCAACCAAAAAATAATCCAGCCTTGAATAGGTCTCATGCACCTGTGAGTAGAAAGTATAGTCCCTCTCCTTGGGGTGCGACACTCTCCACACATCAATCAGCTGCTGTGCTTGTAGTTTCTTCCCTATTCTGGCACATGCCCTTTTGTCCTCCCAATGGGAGTCTGCTGACCTATCCAAGGCTGGATCTAGGCAGAAATTCAGGCCACCTGCTAAAATCACCTCCCCTTCCTTAAATTCCTCCAATCCCGTCAGGATTCGGGCTAGGTACCCCATCGGATCTCTATTGGGGCAGTATAAGTTTGCCAATGTATAAATTTTTTCGTTCACTTTCACTTTCACAAACAAAAATCGACCTTCTGGATCCACTCTTTTATCCATCAAATTAAATTTTATCCGTCTAGAGAACCCAATGGCCACCCCCTTTGTCCTTTTGGATGGGGAATCCCCATATATCCATACTGGAAGACTATTTGATGATAGTTTAATACCCTCCTCATATGTTAGCTGTGTTTCCTGCAGGAAAGCTATATCTATGTCCAATCTCTTTAATTCCTGAACCAGTTTCCACCTTTTCCCTGGTGAGTTGAGGCCCCTCACATTATACGATAGGCATCTGATTTTCATTGCCATCTACTCCTTTGTGGAAATTGCAACCAACAACCTAGGCACATCAACCTGGCAGGGAAAATAAATGCCCCTAATTTGTATCTCATATCTGGGGAAGCGGGGAAATAGATAAGAAGAAACACATAGGTTGAATCTCTCGAGCTGTACTCTTGGTCTGCGGTTTTCCTCATAATGATGAAACCTTGCAATCACATCCCTAGGGGCGTCTTCTCTGGCACTTGCGGGCTTTCTTATTCTGTGAACACGTTCTATCTTGAGTTCCTCCTCCTTATTTCTTCCTAATACAGGGTTGAAAATTTCCCTCATAACCGCAAACAGATCTTCCCCCCCTTGTTCTGGGATGGCTCTGATTCTAAGATTTTGCCTACTGTTTTGATTTTCTTGCTCTTCAAGTTTCAGGAGCATTTCCCTATGATCCGATTTCAGGTTTTTGACCTGCTTCTTCAAATCCTCAATTGCTGTTGCATGCTGCTCCGTTGAGTCTTCTACTTTTTCCACTCTTTTTAATAGGTGTCCCAGGTCTTCTCTAACATTCGAGATCTCTGCTTTCAGTACATTCTCTTATTTCTTCAATACATTCTCTAATTTAATAAACATATCCTGCATATCTGTTTTTGTGGGGAAAATGTCCATATTCAACTCTGTATTAGTTCCTGTTTCAGGTTCTGGCGAGGTTGATAATCTGGAGCCGTTTCCCGTTGCCCCCTTATTTTTACTGGTGTCCTTCTTTTTCTCTTTGGCACCTTGTTGTTTATTTTCCATACCTGGGCTTCTGATTTGTGTTTCTGTCATATACCTCTGAATAGTACTTGTATTCAAACTGTCTCTGGATTTTTTAACTTCTGCAGCTTTTGTGGAGCGCCCTTTCATCCTCAACTTCTCCCCCCTTCCACTCTCCCCGAATGGTCCCTCAGACCTCCCCGCTCCTCTCTGTGCCCCCCGGCCCTGCCACCACACACACCGCATCAGGCACCAGCACACCCCTGGCACATGGAAATTCCCCAAAAATGTCCTACCTGGGGCTGTCTTGTAGCAGGGGCACCGGGGACAGCGAACCGGAGTTCCTTCTCCTGGAGGGCTGGCTGGGTTGTTTCTCTCTGAGAGCCGCGGTCCACAAAGTCTGCCGGTTGTTTCCGGGGTGGTTATCTTCCCGTGAAGCGAAGGGATCTTTCTTGGCCCCCTTTCCCCCTAGCTGGGGACAAGGGGGTATGAAGAAGGCTGGAGAGGAGGGGTGTCTCAGGTCCTTCCTCCGGTCTCATCCAGGTCTCATCCAGGGGGGGGCAGGGAGGGGCGACGGGGCGAGTGGAGGCACCTCGAGCGTCCAAGGACACACCGGCTCCGGACCGGCATCAACTCCTAGGGACGCGAGGCTTCCGGGCGGATCTTTCCTCGCGGCGTACGGACTGTCGCCACTATCTCCGGCTCAGGCTCCGTATCAGCTCGCACCTTGTCGCCTGGTATCTCACAGCTGTCAGCTGTTGCTGGTTCCTAGCTGCGAGGGCTCTTGTCCAGTGGAACCGCTCGGCTCTCACATCACGCTGCCTAGATCGCCATCTTCCCCTCCTCCGTCCTCCACCGCCCCACTGCGTAGCTCCTCCCCTACTCCTCACACGTCATCATTACAAAAAGTGTTCTAACCGTAGTATTGCAAGATCAGCATCGATAGCATCCAGTTTTAAAAGAAGGAGGGAAAGGAATGATTAGCCACCGGGGTCCGAACCCGAAGACCGCCGCCGCCACCAGGAGGTCGAAACCGTCCAGCAGATCATGACAAAACACAAAGGGCGTCACGTCCGTCAGCTGGTGACACCCCAGATGTTTATTGTTATAAAATGTCTTGTCAGCTACGGACCAAGAGAGACATCATAATAAGAGCTGTCCCCAAAAAAAAGAAATAATTTTTATTTATATTAGGTCTTATTGACCAAACACCTACTAGTAATTAGCCGGGCTATGGTGTATATTCTTTTTATATTTTTTGTATATACATACCTATTAGCACATAAGGGATAGATTATCCCTATGCTGGCTCCAAGGATAGATATTGCCAAGACGCATTCGTAACCCAGGAGCGGAGCAACGGGGGGTATCCCGTCAGTCAACTGGTGACCCCCCAGGTATTTAGATTTATAGGATATATTGTCCGCTAAAGACAAAGAGAAAACACATGGTAAAAAGATGTCCCTGAAATAGGAACTTATCTCTTGTTAAATGAGCACCTGCTAATAATCAGTGGACATACCTAATGGCACATAAGGGGTAAATAATTCCCATGCTGGCTAAAATAGGGGTGTTGTCTGCAGCTGCTATTTGGTCTCAAGTGCTGTTGTATAAAAGAAAAATAGCGATGGAGTGCCTATAGTCAGTAGCTACAATGACAAAAGAACATAAACAATAAACAATAGATAAAGACTCTTGGATGTGTTAAAAAACAAAGGTATTGTCAGTGACTGCAATTAAATCAAAGTACCATATGGAGTGTCCTCCATACGTCTTGATCGCAGCACTGGTGCTCAGTGTGTATATACACACTGGAGCTCCAAGAGGCATTCTTGCACATATTGTGTGTGGGGAAAAGGGTTGGAGAGCTTACCTTGAAAAAAATCACAGCGGCTGCACATTCGGTCCGATACCCATACCGGCATGGGATCAGGCAGCCTCGCGTGCAGCCTAAATAGTACTGCTCATTAAGAGCAGATAATAAACAGCTGACTCAGCTGAGAGCAGCGTCATTGCTGATAGGAGGAGCCGCCTGTAGGACATCCTGTAGGAGGTCTAAGTAGTCCTGAGCCACGCAGTCTTGCTTACTGAGCTTCAAGTTCCTGATAGCCTCTGAAGCAGGCCCTTTTAAGCTCTCTGCAATCCTCTGTTTCTTGTGCACCTCTGGAACGTCCCATTCATCTAAGGCTTGGGTGGTTTGCTCTAACCACTCCTCAAAGTTGCCTTCCTCTGGGGGTACGGGCTGTCTTCCAGAGAAAATGCTGAGTTTCTGGTATGCATTTTCAGGGTATATGAGGTTTCCCTGCTGGCATTTTTCCACAAAATGTCCTAAGGCCGTAAAGAGCTCTGGTTCAACTGTGGTCAGGCATGACCGGGAGGGGACTTTTACCTTGACTGATTTCACTTGCATAGAGCTAGTAGGGCTCTCACCTGGCCTCTCCGGATGTGTCATACAGAATTTGGTTCTGTCAGATAGTTTCACACTGTTACCTTGGAAATTTTTAGGGACACCCCTCCTCCACTCTAGTAGTGCATAAGTGCGAGTGGTCCCATAGTCTGGTCTCACAGCGATCACCCAGGCTTTCCTATCTGGGGACAATGCCTGTACAACTTCTTTTACATGTTTTTCTTCCCAGTCTTCCCCTGGGAGTTCAATTGCCACGCTCGCTTCTGAGCGAGCGCCTTCAGCTTCGCACCACTGAACCACAGTAACGGGGTCCATTCTGACGTCAAGAGGGTGGGTTTGTCTGCAAAGTAACAGGATCCCGGATGAGCCCCCACGTGTAGCACTGACCCCCGCAGGAGCTGCTGTATTTTAGTCGGGCCTGTACTCTGCTTCTTTTACCCCTTTGATTTCTCTCAGTCCCCCTGACACAGCTGAAAACAACACTCACACAAAATTACTTAAACAAGAACTTTGTTTACTGTATTTGCTTTAAAGTAGAGCACTACAATAGTTGTACTGTCAGACCAACGTAGCCTGACAGTCAACAGATTTCAGCTTACAAAGATGTTATACAGATGTAAAGTGTTCGAAATAACTTGCTAGTAATGTGCTAAGGAAAGTAGGATAAATGGCAGAGTGAACTGATTTCACTATGAGCACTGTCCTATCCTTTGCACACTTTGTAACTATAAGGAAATCAAATGCTGATTTAATAAAGTATAGTACAATATTTAGGGAGCTCCCATTATTTGATATCACAGTAACTTTAATATGGCAATGAAACACAAAGCCTTGTGTCTTATTAAACAGTCCTCCTTTTCTTTATTTCTTCTGCTAGCTATGAATAAAGTGAATTTTTAATCCAATGGTTAATGACTCCCGATAAAAGCAAGCCTGGATATTTAATCAAAGTTATGATAAACCATGATGATGTCAATGACACAGTACCAAATCCTCAATGAGACACAGGCCCAGGGCCTAGTTTTAAATCAGTCTAATCCTCTTGACTTTACTTGTGGGACTATGGATCCCAGCAACTCTGTATTGTACAGATGAATGTGTAAAAGTGCATCAAGGAAACTTTTGGGCAACAGCCCTCTCACCTAACCAGGACAGTGTTGTCAGAAAGTTCCGCTCTGGTGTACAGGGTCCTGTCTCCAACCGGCACCTCTGCGCTGCTCCGCTCCACACAACGAGACGCTCCGGAACTCTCAGATGGCTCCGACAGGCTCCTCTGGTTCCTTCCTAGTCTTGCCCCGCTGTTAGCCCAGCTCACTGGTGTGGCACAGTATTGCTGCTCGGACCGCTCTTCCGTGGAGGTAGGCCGCGATGCGCTGGAGACCTCACACAGATCCCCCCAGGCTGGTCATGCGTGTCCAAGAGTCCTAAGATGGCCACGCCGAGCCCTTTTATAATCTTTCCACAATGCAGTTCTTTTCTCCTGATGTTCATGGGAGTTAATGGGCATTATGAGTAGGTCAAGTTCATGTCCAATGTAAACAAACAAACACTTCCATGTTAACTTCTTGAACGATAAAAAATAAAGATGCAGTCCTTTCATATTTTGGCCGCTAGATGGCGCCAGATGCTAAGCTATAACATACATTAATTTATATATCAAAAATGTGATCGCTACATTTATATATACAAAGTTTGGGAATGTTTAGGATTGGTATGGGGATGGTTATGTATCTGGGGTACTCTAGTCAAGACAAGCCAAAAAAAATAAAAAATAAGCGAAGGGCTTGATGATAGGGTAGAAAGTGATAACTGATAAGAAAGGGTTAATTAGAGGGAGTGAGGATGGGGAAGGTTATCAGGATTGTCTGGTTGTTTTTCAGGAAGGTTGGGGCTGCTGTAAGGGGAAACGTGCAGAGCACACAGCAGCAGACGTGTGGTGGATCCAAAGAAGAAGAAGGAAGTCCTGTCCTCCCACCCTTCAATTGTGGATTGTTTTTTCATTGTATTAGCCTAGACATGTGGCGGTCTGTGGAGGCATTACCAATTCGGAGCTATAATATTTGTCCCTGAGCCGGTGTTGCGCGGCTGGGGATAGTGAAGTGAAATGGGTTGGTCCCCAAGCCGGTATTCCGCGGCTGGGGATATTTGAGTATAACGGTGATACCCAAGCTGAATGGGGTTATAGGATGCCTCCTAAGACCTGCAACCTAGTTTTAGTGATACATTATGGGTACTGGTTTTTGAATATTGATGCTAAAGAGATTTTAATATTTATTTGTTAATAAAATGGCCACTTTTCTCCAGCTCAGTGTCAAGTTTAATTTATATACACAAAATTTGGGAATGTTTAGGATTGGTATGGGGATGGTTATATATCTGGGGTACCCTAGCCATGCATATACTATAAAAATAAAACCAGTAAGCAATGTTTGCAACTAAACTCAACGTAACCTTTATATATTTTCAGAAAAGCAATACACCTTTATTGGAGTTCTATGACTTAACTGCCAATCACATGTGAAGGATTAGAAAAAAACAATGTTGTGTGTAGCCGGTCTGTCTCAGCAATTTTTAACTGCATGTCTGTGAATCTTCACTTGACTTCTCTTTCAAGATCAATGGCACAGCCATCAACCTGTCCTTGCAAGCCAGGGTGTTAGGTATAGGGCTTTTTGTTTTCAGAAAATAAGTGTAGGAACTCCACTATGCACCCCCTCTTCCCGGACTATCCACATTAAATAGTGAGTGTGGCTAAAATGCAGTGGGAGGGTCTTGAAGGGGCACTTGATACCAGGAGTGAATTACATATACAGTGCAGAGTTCAGGAGTGCTCTACAAAAAGAGTGTGGAATTAAGGGGTGTTTTATATATTCAGAGTGCACAGTTAAGTGGTGAGCTATTTACAGAGTGCACAGTTAAGGGTTGCGCCACATACAGAGTGCAGAATTTAGGGGTGTACTAAATACAGAGTGCCGAGTTAAGGGATGTGTGCTACACAAAGTGCACAGTTAAGGAGTGTGCTACATACAGAGTGCGAAGTTAGGGGGTGCACTATATACAGAGTGCACAGTTAAGGGGTGCACTACATAAAGAGTGCATATTTAAGGGGTGAACTACATACAGAGTGCACAGTTATGTATGGGGTATGCTACTTACAGAATGTGGAGTCAAGAGGTGCGTTACATACAGAGTATAGTTTTAAGGGTTGAGCTACATACAGAGTGCAGGGTTCAGGGTACATTACAAACAGAGTGCAGGGTTCAGGGTGAAGTACATACACAGTACAAGGTTGAGGGTGCAGTATATACAGAGTACAAGGTTCAGTTCTCTTCCACCACTTCTTTCCTTTGCATTCCCATCCACATTCCCCAATACACCCCTCCGCTCTGACCCATGTTCACACCCCTTCTAGTGCCCTCATCTTCTCCCCCCCCCCCCTCCCTTAATACCTCCACCATCCTGCATATGTCTTACCATTGCTGTATTAATGTGAAGCACCTGGCCAGTCTAGGACATCCCCGCACACTGTAGGCACTGCATCTCAGCTGCCAGATCAGCTTTCAGTGTTCTCACACTTTGAATGACATTTACTCAGTCATGCAAAACTGTACCCAAATAACATTTTATCATTTTTTTTTTAGATAGATAGAGCTTTCTTTTTGTGGTGTTTATTTACCACTGTTTTTTTTTTTTTGCTATATAAGTGAAAAAATACCTAAAACTTTGAAAAAAAAACATGTTTTTCTTAGCTTCTTAGTTATAAAACTTTGCAAATAATCTTTCTTCATAAATGTAGGCCAAAACGTATTTTGCTACATTTCTTTGATAAAAATAGCCCCAATAAGTGTATATATTTTAGTCTGTGTGAAAGTTAAGTCTACAATCTATGGTATATACATTTTAGAATTGATCAGTCCTGATGAGTCACCACAATTTTTTGAAAAAATTAAAAATTAAATAACATTATTTCTTTTTTCACAAAAGTGTCATTTTAAACAAGTTATTTCTCACGCACAGCATAGGCATACTTATAATCACACCCCAAAGCACATTCTGCTATGTTTCCTGAGTATGGGGATACCACATGTGTGAGACTTTTTCATAGCCTAGATGCATAGAGGGACCCAAAATCCAAAGAGCACCTTTGGGCTTTCAAGGAGCATAAATTACACGTCTAATTTCCTGACTATCTAACACATTTTTTAAGGCCGTGAAGCACCAGGACAGTAGAAACACCTACAAAATGACTCCAAGGTATTTTCTGAAAGGCATAGTGAGTCTTTGAAAATGTCATTTTTTGCCAAATGTTTTTGAACAATCAGGAAAGAAAATGAAAATGTATTTGTTTACATATGCCCCGTACACACGGTCGGATTTTCCGACGGAAAATGTGTGATAGGACCTTGTTATCGGAAATTCTGACCGTGTGTAGGCTCCATCACACATTTTCCATCGGATTTCCCGATACACAAAGTTTGAGAGCGGGATATAAAATTTTCCGACAACAAAATCCATTGTCGGAAATTCCGATCGTGTGTACACAAATCCGACGGACAAAGTGCCACGCATGCTCAGAATAAATAAAGAGATGAAAGCTATTGGCCACTGCCCCGTTTATAATATCGATGTACGTGTTTTACGTCACCACGTTCAGAACGATCGGGTTTTCCGACAACTTTGTGTGACCATGTGTATGCAAGACAAGTTTGAGCCAACATCCATCGGAAAAAATCCTAGGATTTTGTTGTTGGAATGTCCGAACAAAGTGTGTACAGGGCATTAGAGTTGTCAATTAATAATTTCTAACACACAGCATAGGCATACTTAGGATTACAACTTAAAAACACATTCTGCTACTCCTCAAATCAATGGTGATACCACATGTATGAGATTTTTTCACAGCCTAGCCACATGGGGGGCCCAAAATTCAAGGCGCACGTTCAGGCGTTCTAGGGACATAAATTATGCATCTGATTTCCTGACTACCTATTACATTTTTGTGAGGCCTTGGAGCCAGATTAGCCATCAGAAATTGTGGGGCCCCTTACACAGCTTTAGGCTTGAGCCCCCCTGCCTGACCACCAACATTCCTCAGGGCCCACCCACTGCCCGTCCCACCTAACCTGCCCACTAGTCATCCCACAAAGTCCTTCAGTACCTCAGCCCCCCTCACACCTGTACACTCTCAGCCTCCCTCACACCTGTATGCTCTCAGCTCCCCTCACACCTGTATGCTCTCAGCCCCCCCACACCTGTATGCTCTCAGCCCCCCCACACCTGTACGCTCTCAGCCCCCTCACACCTGTATGCTCGCAGCCCCCCTCACACTTTTAAACTCTCAGCCCCCTTACACCTCTACACTCTCAGCCCTCCCTCACGTGTGTATATATGTCACACGTATACACACATAGACATGTACACACACACACCCACACAGACATGTACACACACAGACATGCACACACACAGGACATGCACACACACATACAGACATAAACACACAAGCACACACACTGACATTCACACACACACAGACATGTACACACACAGACATGTACACACAGACATACAGACATGTACACACACACACACACGAACACACAGACATGTACACACACACACAGACATGTACACACACACACAGACATGTACACACACACATGCACAGACATGTACACACACACACAGACATGCACACACACACAGACATGTACACACACACACACAGACATGTACACACACACACAGACATGTACACACACACATATATGCACACACACACACACACACACGTAGACATGTACACACACACAGACATGTACACACACAGACATGTACACACACAGACATGTACACACACACATACATGCACACACACATGTACACACATACACACACAGACACACATACACACACAGACATGCACACACACACAGAGACATGCACACACACACACACATGCACACAGACATACACAGACATGTACACATACACACACACAGACATGTACACCCACACACACACACACACGTACACAGCCACACCCCACCACACCCCTTCACTTGTACAACAGCCCTTACTTGTAAAGTGGTGTTCCTAGTCCCAGTTCTTGTTTTCACATGTGGCTGAGACATAGATAGGAGCTGCAGTCCAGGATACAGTACAGGCAGCACATACGAGGAGTGCACTTGCAGGAAGTTTCCAGAGATGGCAGCAAAGAGCCCAATGTGAGCTCAACGACACAGAGCAACAGCAGCTACCGACTCATGCTCATATACAGAAGCAGCCATGGATCTCCCCTGTACCCGCACCTGCCTTCTCCCATCCCTGCCAGATGGCCGGGCCCTTTCAGATGCTCGGGTCCCTTACAAGTGTATGGGCTGTACCCCCCTGATGGCAGCCCTGTATGGAGCACAAGGACAGTAGAAACACCCAAAGAATGACCACATTTTGGAACGCAGACACGCCAATTTATTTTTTAGGCGGCATGTGAGTCTTTTGAAATCTTATTTTTTTTGCCATAAGTTTTTGGAAAGTGCAGAAAGAATATGAGAATAATTTTTTTAAACAAAGTCAATTTAATAAGATATTACTCACATGAAACATAGGCATAATTATGATACCACATGTGTGACACTTTTTCACTGTCTGGGCTGATTATATACCGGACATTGCATCTTGTGTATCACACAAATATACCAATTATATCAAAACCAGTGTACTGTACTGGTCGTCACCTAAAGCAGTTCTAGTTCCTATAATCCAAGTAAGCCTAGCCTATTGGTAACATGGCTAACCCCAGGAATGTCATGTTCACTGATCAGAAAGTACAGGAGGCTGCAGAAAGGAAGGACAAAAGAATCCCTCTGGTTCCAGGAGTTCAGTTGTCAGCAGGGGATGGCTGGGAATGGTGTGTCACAGAAACATAGTTGGATGTGCAGATGGGTCAGTTCAGGCCCCAGGCAAAGACATGGTCTGCAAACAGGCAAAAGATTGGTTCAGGCAACAGGCAGAAATGTGGCCAATAAACAGGCCAGGGTGAGAACAGGCAGCAGGAGGTTTGAGGTTGCTTTGTCTAATACTATTGCACAGAGCAGGTAAGTATGACATGTTTATTACTTTAAAAATAATGATCGTTTACAACCATTTTAACATCCAAGCATATTTATTGAAGTTTCAAAAGATAAAACCATCTGTAATGACATGTTTTAGCCAATAATGGCCTTAATCATAGCAACATAAAAACAACAACAAAAACAAACAGAAAAGCCTTTCTTTTTATGGATCAAACACATCTTACTTCTAGGCTGCCAAAGCAAAAGTGGAAACGAAAATTGGAGAGAATAATATGTCTCTTGTATTTACTTATGGGAAATCAAACGTTTTACTCATCTCATCCAAAATAGAAAAAAAAAACTTAAAATAATCAATAGAGAAAATATATAATGCTAACACATATCTTAACCGATTTCATAACCATGATCAAAATAAACCACCGCAAAATATCTCTTTTCTCATATATGTTTGATCTGTATAAAGCCTGACTTTTCTCATTGTTAAGCTACTATAATTAAGGCCATGACTGCCAGAAATGTGTCAACTTAGATGTTTTTTGTCTTATGGATCTTGAATAAATACAGTGTGCTTGATTTTTAATGCTGCTTTTGCTTCAATGTGCTGACGGTTTGTATCATAATCTGTGAAGGAGAAACCTTTGTTTTGCACTTGGAATAGCAAGATCCGGTGATCTAATAAACTGAATGAGCTGTCTTCCTATACTATTTCACTTATTATAGATATCAAAGAAGAGAAGGTGGAGTAAGAGATGCTGCAAGTTGGGAATGAAAGATGCTGCAAGTTGCAAGCTGCAAGATGATCAGACAGAGAGTAATTGTAAATTCCAGTTTGGCGAAAAACATGCATACACTGTAGAATAATACAAACCAGACTATGGAAGGGTCACAAGCAGCAATGTCTTTGTGATTCAATGGGGGGTAACATGTGGCTGCATAGCATAGTCTCATAGACTCTATAGCAACAGAGCATCTGAGAGTCACTCATTAAAACAGTTCAGATTACAAACAGCTACAATTATCCTCAAAAATAAAGCATTGCTTTTAGTGAAGTCCGGGATAGCTCTAGTAACACAGACAAACAGCTGGAGGGATCCAAAGCCTGATGACACAGGAAAGCCAACACACTGAAACTGGAGTACTCAGGTAGCAAATGGGGAGGTATTCTCTACAATAGCTGGGTCTTCTGGAGCAGTGGTTCTCAACCCTGTCCTCAAGTACCCCCAACAGGCCATGTTTTGGGAATTTCTCCTAGATAAAATAGCTGTCCAAAATACCAAGCCAATGACTCTGATTTAAAGCACCTGTGAAAGATAAAGGAAAACCTGCGAACTTGGCCTGTTGGAGGTACTTGAGGACAGGGTTGAGAACCACTGTTTTGGAGAACCTGCATGCTATTAGACTTCTACCCAAAAACCTGCCATTGCTTTTGCTTCAATGTGCTGGTTGTTTGTATCATAACCTGTGGGGAAGGAACCTTTGTTGTGCAATTAGAATAGCGGGAAGTGGTGATCTGATGAATTGAGAGAGCTATCTTCCTATACTATTTCACTTATCATAGATAAGTATCATGGAAGAGGAGAAGGAATAGGAGATGCTACAGTTTGGGAATGAGGCTGACCATTTGCATATTAGATGTTTAAACAGCATAACAGGAGGGGTATATGTCTGAACTTGCAGCTTGCTAAACAGGTGCAACATTAGATTTAATAATGCAAAACAGAATCAGAATGGCAAAGAGCATGCATACACTGCAGAATAATACAAAACAGATAATGAAATCTAAACAAACAGCAATGTCTTTGTGTTTCAATGAAGGTAACATGTGGCAGAATAACATAGTCTGTACAAGACTTTAAAGCAAGAGAATCCAACTGAGAATCATTACTTCATTAAACCAGTTTAGAATACAAACAGCTACTTGTGATTATCCTCATAAACAGCATCCCTATCAGTGAAGTCCAGGGTAGCTCTGGTAACACAGACAAACAGATGGAGAGATCCAAGGCACAGGGACACAGGGCTTCCCCCCCACTAGTACTGGAGTATCCTGGTTGCAATCAGGGAGGGGTTCCCCATAGTACCTGGGTCTTCCAGAAAAGTAGTGTGCAATTAGGCTCCTGCCAAGCTACCTACACGCTGGTTCTGACAATAGAGGGTCTCTCACCTTGCTAAAAATCACGTACCGGGCTACCACTGCCTCATCAGGTGTAGCCTCTCTGAGCTGCTGAGGGAGGAATACTGACTAACTTATTTTCCCTGGGTGTGTCCAGGAACTGAGAGAATTGTACAACACATCAGAATGTTTGGGGATTATTTAAATTTCATTAAACCTGGCAGTTCATGTAACTCTATGCACAGCAGCACATTGCAATGCATCATATAATGTGTCGGAATGTGCAGCATTAAAATGTATCTTCTGTCCTACTTTTTTTTGCAGTGCACACCAATGCAGCATGTTGGTGTGAATTGAGGAAATAGGACATGGGCAAATTGCTTTGCCTTCGTGTTGGGACTGTGTTGAGCAAGGCTGCTCAGCACAGACCATATGAAGCTGGTTTAAATGAGCCCTAACTCACACAAAAAAATAAATAAAAGGAAAGAGAGTTGTTTATTATTTGCAAAAGAGACATGCAAAGTACTGCTTGCGCCATACAGCGTACATCCAGATTCATTCTCGGCATGCTAAGAATTGACTTAGGTACCTGGGATGTAACTTCTATGGCAATTGCAGGAGTTACACTATCAATGGTCACCCAATAGCCAAAAAGCAACATCAGGGGGCCCAGAAGAAGTCTAGAGGGAAATAGTGGCGAAACCTGATGGAGTGGCAATTGGAGCTTGCGTCTGTTATGGTTAGAAGGGGGAATGCTAGGAGACAATTGTGCAATAATATGCAAGCACACATTGGGGCTGATTTACTAAGGTAAATACTCTGTGCACTGCAAGTGCACCCACAAGTGTACTTCAAGGGCACTGCAAGTGCATTTGCTTTAGATCTTAGTGGAAAATGCAAGGAAAATAAAAAATTGCATTTTTGCTTGCGCATGACTGGATGATAGAAATCAGTAGAGCTTATCCTTCATTTCAGAGCTTCCCCTCAGATCTAGAGCAAGTGCATTTGAAGTGCACTTGTGGGTCCACTTGCAGGTGCACTTGCAATACACAGACCATTTGTCTTTAGTAAATTAACCCCTGTGTCTACTTGAACCTTATTGCAACAACCCTCCTAACGGACTTTAAATCCATTTTAGCCCCAACACCATTGCATGGATGATATAACTCTCCTTATCAGCGCTGGAGAAGCCACCACCAACAGCATCAGTTTTATTGACATGATATTTTTTTTTTTCCTGTGCCACAATGAGGCACCCCAACTACCCAATAAGCAATATCTGTTTGTCCAACAGGTCTTCTCCTCCCTACCCTAAATGGTATTTGCCACAGCTGGTGGTTGGATAGAAAGGCATGTCAAATAACTGAATGTGGTTGTAAAGGTAGACTTTTTTTACCTTACTGAATTCTTAAGCTTTGTTGTCAGGAACATCATGGCAGCCATCAGATTCATGCACATGTGTATAGAAGATTGTGGACAAGAAAAAATTACTCCTGCGCTTGTGAGGGTCTGATTTGATTTTGGGAAGAGTAGTATTGTAAACTGTAATGAAGCTAGAAGAGATGGTAATGCTTGTCCCGCTGCCCAGAGAATGACCCCGGGGTGGTCAGGTAGGCTAAGTGGAGAATGATGGATGAAGGGCGCGTGATCAAGCTCACATCAAAACATGTAAAATTTATTTCAAAGGAAATAAAGAGCAGATAAAAACAGTTGAATAATACCAATACTACGTATCATGCAAACAGGTGACAAAATGTAAAAGACATCAAAAATTAAAAATGGGTTAAAAATATCGAGAGCCCATGTTAAGGCAGGTATTTAGAGTTGGCTAACGCGTTTCGAGGATGACCTCTTCATCAGAGCCTGTTTGAGAACCAGGGTGCAGTCTTTAATCGCCAGTAGGCCAAAGTATGTACATCAACATGATGGCTAGTTGGACAAAGCGGCCTATGTGATAGTAGATGGTGTGTGGGTTCTCCTTTAAGTATGTAGAGGGATGGTTATGGGGTGGTGTGAACCTGTCACTGGCTGGGTGGAGGGGAGATCTTTTGTCTTGTAGCGCTCCTGGGAAGGTATTGTCCAGTGATTGGAGGATGGAGGGGGGTGGAAGTCTCACGGGAGAATGCTGCAGCCGTGTGTGTTCGCAGCAGTCACTCTGTCTTAAGTGAGGGTTAAGCTCACTTAATACAGAGTGACTGCTGCGAACACACACGGCTGCAGCATTCTCCCGTGAGACTTCCACCCCCCTCCATCCTCCAATCACTGGACAATACCTTCCCAGGAGCGCTACAAGACAAAAGATCTCCCCTCCACCCAGCCAGTGACAGGTTCACACCACCCCATAACCATCCCTCTACATACTTAAAGGAGAACCCACACACCATCTACTATCACATAGGCCGCTTTGTCCAACTAGCCATCATGTTGATGTACATACTTTGGCCTACTGGCGATTAAAGACTGCACCCTGGTTCTCAAACAGGCTCTGATGAAGAGGTCATCCTCGAAACGCGTTAGCCAACTCTAAATACCTGCCTTAACATGGGCTCTCGATATTTTTAACCCATTTTTAATTTTTGATGTCTTTTACATTTTGTCACCTGTTTGCATGATACGTAGTATTGGTATTATTCAACTGTTTTTATCTGCTCTTTATTTCCTTTGAAATAAATTTTACATGTTTTGATGTGAGCTTGATCACGCGCCCTTCATCCATCATTCTCCACATGTGTATAGAAGCCTAGGTGAATGAGCAACTGTGCACACATCACTGCATAGGTTCATTGCTGAATGTTTTTCAGCTGTATTCTTGTGACCCATAATCTGTAATCTTGCATTACCAGCACACCCAAGTTCCAGTCACCAGTTCCTGCACCCTGGTACTTGTGCCCTTCCATCACCCTAGCTTCCAGGAGTGCTCAGACTGATATTGTGCAAGTTGCCACTCTCATTATCTCAGGCTCTTCATACAAGTATGTGACATCTGGATACATAAACCTTTTCAGACTTCTTAAAGAGAACCAGTTTATATAAGAAGCTGAATATTTAAACTTGCATCATTATAAAAATGTAGGCCTACCTATAAAATACATATACTGGACCCCTTTATTCAGCTAAAAAGCCTATACTGGGAGAAGGGGATGGGCAAGACAAGCCATCTAGAGAAAAGTGTATTGGAAATTTCCTCACATAAATTAGGAGAAGACACAGAACAGTTGCAGCACTATACTAATGAAAAGGGTTTTAACAACTGCTCATATTTCTTTTTTTTTGTGTTGTTCTCACAAGAAGGGTCTCTCTAAAACAATGCAGCACATTGCGTGATTAGCAAGAAGAAACAGACTGTGACGTTTCTCAGAAAAATCAGATCAAAGGCAATCTCTAAGTGGAACATATGCAGAACATACCAGCTGGAAGATCAATGCTCTCACTAGTTCACGTTCCACAAGCTGTCCATCATCAAGTTACCAGGCTGGTGTTTAACGAGAAACTGAGCTCCAAAACTAAAGCTTAACATCCGTGCTTGTGGGGATAGAAATAGTACCAAATATGTGTCTTTATAAAAGAAGAACTGACCAGGCAACAGAAGGCTAACACTTGATTCTTATCCCCTAAAAACAGAGAACTTTTCTTGATAACATCCTACTCCCCCTAAACATTTGGCATAGAACTAATTCAATTTGACATTCCAAACATTACTGAGTAAGAGCATTTCTAATAATTCCATAAAAGATTAAGTAGAGATGGCTAGAAGCTGGCTTGGTGCGAGAAGGGTAAATAAGGTCATCAATTTAAAAGAGAAGTGGCAGGGGTGGGTAGATTGAATCATTCATATTTGTCCTATATCTCCTTGAATCGCTGACAGCAGATCTAGGTACCTAGGTTATTGATTTCACTCACCAGTTCTAATTATTAGAAAAAGGGTGCAGGAAGAAAATCAATCAGTTATTGAGTTATATTGAGTGGAGTATAGACAAGTCGAGAGATTTCAGGTTTCTTTCTGGGATATGTAACAGGATACTGTTAAAACAGGCACACCAGGGAAGTTCCCTCTGAAGTAAGTAAGGTTGGAGTTCAGCTCTCGTGGTCCCTAAGCTATGCTTTCCAATCAGTAGTCCAAAATGTGGCCAGTATCAGAGTTACTATTAGGCATAGAGACATATCACTTTAAAGGTTAAGTTCACCTGAACAAAATAACAAATGCGCATGTGCATTATTGTTTTTACTAGAAACCTGTAAAGCATTGGACCCACGATCAGTAGATTACGGGTGCCATGCAGGACTCCTGCAGACTGCTCAGTGTATCTGTCTGCTCGTACCTTGTACAAGCAGGCAGATACACACTGACAGGAAAAGACAATGAAAAATGAATTGCTCAACAGCGCTGTGGTAGTTCATTGAAACTACAAGCCAACAGCCGTAAAGGCTGTTGGGACTTGTAGTTTCCCATTCACAGAGCCCCACAGGGCCACGTTATTTTCAAACAGTGACAGCAGGTGCCCGGAGAATTTATACGGGTGGAACATGTAACTTGTTCCAAAAGGTGAACTTGTCCTGTAAGTGGCAGAGCCAAAGAAGCTGCTTTCCCCATGTATGTTGTCATTCACGTCTATTAAAGTTAATCTCTGTTATTGATAAAAAAACATATATATGATCATACTATGTGCTCCAAAAAATTGATGTGTGCTAATATATGTGCCAAAAAAGTCAAACATACTTAATGCCAGCATACCTATTATTAAAATAATCAGTGTAAATTGTGAAATAAAAGAATCGTGTTCCTTAACACAAATAAATATAAAATATTTTCAATACCATAAACGTGAGCTCAAAAATTGCTGGCAAAAATGCCGTGCATCAATAATTGTGTGTACCATCAAAACAACACAAAAAAACACAAGTAGAAAAACCCCAAACAAATGTCTAGAGAAGAATCCAGTTTACTATACAAATCCAGTGACTATAAAAATATAACAGTCTTTGTGGCCATACACCGTGCTCGTAAACAATATTTGTGCTCTTCTTCAAAAATATTCAGTGCTCCACCACGTGCAAACATATATAATGCACTCACCAGAATCCCTAGGTCACAAGGACCAATATCGCCTTTTATAAATTCAATAAATCAAGATTTTGAACTCCTCCACTGTTGTTAACAGTATTCCTTTAAAAGCATAATCTCCTCAAGCAGTGGTTGTCAATAGGCATGGAAAAAATTGATAACAAGGTGATCACGCAACACCACGTAATATGTAAAATGTTTAAAAACAGCACAACAATTGTTGTGCTTACATTTAAAAGTGCCGGAACCAGCTCAATAAACCAGCACAATGTGCTTGGCAATCTGGCCCTGGTGTCACTCAGGACCCGCTCTTCCACGACGCTTACTATGGTCTGCCGACTAGCATGCGTTCCACTGCTATCCGGAAATTACGTCAGTGGTTATCCGACACACATCAACAGTAATTCAAAGATCTTAGGCTTATGTAAGCCTATAGGGCAAGGAGAGGAAGAAAACTTTCTGTGTTAAGGAGGTGGTCCTAAAAGAGGGTTGCTGCTTTGTGTGCAAAAAGCTGTGTGGACTTAAAATGTAGGAGGAGGTTGTAAAATAATTAAAAAAGAGGATGAACAAAAAACCAAAGCAGGAAGTTGTGGCTGTTTAATGAGTTTGTTCTTTGTACAAGAGATACAACAAATATATAATTGCCAAAAGTGTTCCAAGCATTAATATCGCCTTGAAGATTTAGTTATTGATAGCTGAATCAAATGCAGAAAGAAAAGGTAATTTCTACAGCATTAATGTGCATTGCAAACAATATTGCTTAAAAGATGAAGTTTGACATCATTACTAAAGATTTAGTGAAAAGAAAAACCAGGGTAGCAAAACATTTTGGAAACATTTTGTATTTAATTTCCACCTTTATTTATTTCTTCTCTCTTTTTCACTGTAGCCACCTTGTCTTAAGCAGGTATCTGTAGTTAAATTTCTTGGTGCTAAGCTAAAGCCAGCTTGGCTGGACTTGGCTGTAAAGATTTCTTTGGTCTCTCCTAGGTTACACTAATCACAGCTATGAGTTTTTATCTCTCCCTGGCCAACCACTAGGAGGTTAATTGCCAGTGATGCAGGCTGGGAAAGGGTATAGTTATTCAGAGAGTGACCTTGGAAAGTTCTACCTCCCGGGTTAGATGCTGTTTGCTACCAGAACCTTTTAGGCCTGCTGCCTGAGCAGGATGACCATGCAGCTGGACCAAGGCCTGGTTTGAGGCCTAGCTTATGTAATATGGGGATTGAAGTACCAGGGGAGATTTCTTGAGGGGCTGGAGAAGCTAGAATGTAACTCTCTGATCTCAGTGGAGTATGGTGTTTTTTCCCCATGATGTTGTCAGCTGTTACAGTCAGAGTGCCTGATCAGCTTTAGGCGGGGTTCACACTATTGCAAATTGGATGGTTTCCCTGCATCCAATTTGCATGTCAGTAGGTTGTGAACGGCTCTCAATGGAGCCGGTTCACACATCTCCAGAGCGGCATTGGTGCAAATTGCACAGGAGTCCAGTGCGTCTTCTGGTCCGTTTCAGGTCCGAATTCAGCCAAAAATTCGGACCGAAATCAGACCTGAAATGGAGAACAGGGATGCACCGGACACCTGCTGTGGGCAGCTCCGTAGGGCAGTGTGAACCCAGCCTTAAGATTCTCCACCTGTGAAGACTGTAAATACTTTCATCCCCCTTTTCTGGAGTCTGCTAGTGTCCTGTGCCTTGCCTACTCTCCCTAAAATATTGAGTGAGAATCATTAGATTCCTATTGTTTTGCATCTCAAAGCGACTGGCGCCCTTCTTTATTCCACTATTAAAGAGGACCATGCCCTAAAGTGAATAGTTTGTTTTATAATATAGAATATATTTAAGCAGTATTTTTCCCTTGCATTCTATAAAAAAATACAAAGTTAATAATAATTAATCAAACATTTATGTATATTACTGTACATAAATGTGTCAAAGACACATTTATCTTTGTGTCAAAGACAGAAAATAAAGATGTGACCTGATTTATGCTATTTGTGTCTGTGCTGATAAAAGAAAACTATACCAATATCCTGTCATTGTAGCAGAATATCTTTCCGAATGCAAGAAAGCAAGGCACTATTGATCTGTGTTCCCAACAACATTTTCTACATTTCTAATTGACTTCACTGACATTTTGCCCAGAAAAGCAATAAGAAGCATTGTGAGATTTGATAACGAACACACAAAAGGTGAAAAACGCATACAACATACTTTACGTAAGCAAACAGCACAGCACTAGAGCTAATATCTAGCTTCTTGGGTATCTGCAGATGCAGCACAAACCCTAACACCATCAATCTGAACAAGACAAGATTCAAACCTAATCAAAATAAATCAATACAGTGGCGCAAAGATCCTGCTCTGCAAAATAATTGAAAACAAGTGTGTTTAGATGACTTTTGTGCAGATAGCAGAGAATACATTGTTCATTTATTTTACATTTGCTTTAGGTTATGTAACATTAAGCTATTCCACAGTGCTTTTGCATAGAGCACATTACATCTTGATGGTCAGTTTCAGTAAAAGTTGCATAAAGTTTATTTAAAACAAAAATATTTTTGGAGGGGAAGGAAGTAGAAAGGGAAAGGGTTAGAACCTCTGTTGGGGGCTCATCACCACTGATGGGGTTCACTAAAAGTGAAGAATAGGGGTGAGCCAAACACCCTCTGGTTCAGGTCGCACCAGAACATGCGAACAAACAAAAAATTTGTGTGAACATGCGAACCCTATTAAAGTCCATGGGACACGAACATGAAAAATCAAAAGTGCTCATTTTAAAGGCTTTTATGCAAGTTATTGTCATAGAAAGGAATATAATATAGAATCTAATAACGGAATTGTCAAAAACTGTCTTTTGTGGTTTTTACTTTTTGACACTTTTTTTAGTGAATGGGTAGGGGTACAATACCCATTTACATAGAGGGGGGATCTGGGGGCCCTCTTGTTAAAGAGGGCTTCCAGACTCCGATAAGCCCCCCACCGCAGGCCCACACAACCACCGGACCAGGGTGGTGGGGACCCCAAAGCACCCTCCCCATGTTGAGGGCAAGCAACCTGGTATGGTTCAGGAGGGGGGCACTCGCTCGTCCCCCCTATCCTGGCCTTCCAGGCTGCTTGCTCAGATAAGGGTCTGGTATGGATTTTGGGGGGCCCCACGCCAATTTTTTTTTACATTTTGGCATGGAGTTCCCCCTTAAAATCTATGCCAGACCCAAAGGGCCTGGTATGGATTTTGAGGGGGACCCCTCGCCGTTTTTCTTTTACATTTTGGCACGGAGTTCCCCTTAAAATCTATACCAGACCCAAAAGGGCCTGGTATGGACTGGAGGGCGGGGGGGCATGCTGAAAAATCAAAAGTGTTAATTTTAAAGGCTTATATGCAAGTTATTGCCAAAAAGGGTTTGGGGACCCGGGTACTGTCCAAGGGCACATGTATCAATGCAAAAAAAAGTTTTTAAAATGGCAGTTTTTTCAGGAGCAGTGGTTTTAATAATGCTTAAACTGAAACAATAAAAATGAAAAATTCCTTTACATATCGTGCCTGGGGGTCCTCTTAGTCTGCCTGTAAAGTAGCGCCACTTTCCCTTGTTTATAACATTACCGCAGCAAAATGACATTTCTGAAGGTAAAAATGTAATTTAAAATTGCTTGTGACTGTAATATAATGTCAATATACATAAAAAATCATTGAAAAAAAACAACATGTGTCCCCCCCAGTCCATTATCAGGCCCTTTGAGTCTGGTATAGATATTAAGGGGAACTCCCCACCAAAATTTTTAAGAAAAATGGCATGGGGGTCCCCCCCAAAATCCATACCAGGCCCTTCAGGTCTGGTATGGATTTTAAGGGGAACCCCGCTCGGAATAAAAAAAATGGTGTGGGGGTCCCCCCCAAAATCCATACCAGACCCTTATCCGAGCATGCAACCTGGCATGCTGCAGGAAAAGGGGTGGAGAGTGGCCCCCCACCCTCCTGAGCGGTACTAGGCCACATGCCCTCAACATGAGGAGGGTGCTTTGGGGTCACTCCAAAGCACCTTGTCCCCATGTTGATGGGGACAAGGGCCTCCCCCCCACAACCCTTTGGTTGTGAGGGTCTGCGGGCGGGTGGCTTATCGGAATCTGGAAGCCCCCTTTAACAAGGGGGCCCCCAGATCCCACACCCCCATGCGTATGGGGTATATTGTACCCCTACCCATTCACCAAAAAAGTGTCAAGAAAGTAAAAATGACAGCAGACAGTTTTTGACAATTCCTTTATTAAAAAAAAGTGTCCCACAATATCCATCCATCTTCAATCACGGCGCCGATGGTCCCGAGAAAACCTCCCCCAAAAAAACGGAAAAACTCTGCCTCCATGGTCCACCCCTTCTGATATCACATAAAAGGAGCTTTCATATTCCGATAAGCCCCCCGCCCGCAGACCCCCACAACCACCGGGCAAGGGTTGTGGGGATGAGACCCTTGTCCCCATCAACATGAGGACAAGGTGCTTTGGGGGGAACCCAAAGCACCCTCCCCATGTTGAGGGCATGTGGCCTGGTACAGTTCAGGAGGGGGGCCCCCCTTTTCCTGCGGCCTTCCAGGTTGCATGCTCAGATAAGGGTCTGCTAAGGGTTTTGAGGGGACCCCCACACCATTTTTAAAAAAAAATTGGCGCATGGTTTCCCTTAAAATCTATACCAGACCTGAAGGGCCTGATATGGATTTTGGGGGGACCCCTCAGCATTTTTTTTCAAAATTTTGGCGCAGTGTTCCCCTTAACCATTTCAATACACTGTGTTATATAGTATTGTTGCTGTAGCCAAAGGAGCTAAATGTACAAAAAAAGAAAACCCTGGTATTGCTACCAGGATTAAAAAGCGGCAACTTCTGCAACAAAAAGTCTAGGTCAAAAATTTGGTTCTATAAAAGTACAAAATGTATTAGTCCCAATGCGGGCACGAACGACATGAATAAGAATGCGATTTTCAATGTGAGTACAGCTTCATACAGCAACCTTCTCAAGGCTCTCTCCAAAAGGGAAGGTCCCCCGAGAAGGAATGATCAAGTGGAATCATATAGAAACAGGAAAAACAAATAAACACAAGAATACACAAAAAACAATCATAAAACCAAAAACACAGAAGTCCAGACACCAGCCTGCCATTCACAGTGTAACTGACATGCGTTCAAATCACATCAATGCAACAATGGCATTTAAAAAAGAGGAACAAGGGTGAAAAAAAAATCACAAATTCCATTGTGGGTAGAAAAATATATAATACAGTTTCACTGTGAATGGCCCCCGGGGTTCTCAAAAGATGGTGATGCCCTAGCCTCAAAAAGAAGTAGGCTATTGGTAAATACAAGAAATGTGTGCAGATCAAATAACACTGGCTGACTGATGATTAGTCGCTAACGCTGAATCAGTCAAATAATTTGTCCTAGAGTCATAGGTCATAGCATTTTTGAATGATGATTTTCAGTTTCTTGTTATAGACATAATGTAGTCCCAGCTGGTATGTAGTTAATCGTTGATGGGATACCGTAGGCTTAATCAATATAATTTAAAAAATGGGGGTACCCCAGCTAGTTAACAAATGTCTTATGAAAGGTGAATAAGGTAATGTTCCATCCCAAAAGAATGAACTTATGACATATCAAGTGTATAACATCAAACTGATTGAGTGATTTGCTTAGTGATACAATAAATGATTCCAGCAATCTTTTGATTAGACAATCAGACAATTTGTAAGCATACAGTCTTTCCGGCAAGCATTGTGGTATGACACAAGGGAAACGGGAGTGCTTTAATACATTACCACCCTATTCAATATCATGGCTATTGAGTCACTTTCGGTCCATGCACGGGCTAGGGTCCTACCATGTCGGTATCTCTATGGAGCCTCTCGTGCAGTGGGACTGATTTGTCCTTCAATACAGAGCTGTTGGGTTCACACAGGTTACAGTATTAGTTGTGCACTGATTACACTTCAGGTGGATATACAGTAAGTATCACTCTTCGTAGGGCCTCTCATACAGTGGGACTGGTCTGTCCTTCAAAACAGGGCCGTTGGGACCACGTGGCTTACTGTGTTTGTCGTGCACAGAGTGCGCTTCAGGTGGATGTAAAGCAAGTATCTCCTACCCCGCAGATTAGTTTGAGTAGGGCATATCGTGAGCTGGCGTCACATGACTGCTGTGACGTCAACGCGTTTCGCTAGATAGTTAGCGTAGCTTTGACTGGACTAGGTGGGGCTAAAGACTGTCGGTTCCTTTTATTGATGAGACCGTTCCGACATCGCCGCCCTAAATTTTGTAAAAGGTATACACACAGGTCATATTCCAGTTTCTAGGATGAGACAATCCACACAGAGTCTAGGCAAAGTTGTTATTACTAATGCTAAAAATTGCAATTCGCTACCTGTTCAAAGCGTCTACATCCTGTTCTACCCAGAGAGAGCAGTCAAAGAACCCCCCCATGTTGTTCAAAATGGGAATAACATAGACAGTCACCTAAATACAGTAACTCACAAATTTCTATCTATGCGCTAACCACTATGCTTCTAGGACCATATCGGTCCAAGCATAGCGACATGTATACAGCAATGAAATGAGCATAGAGAGAAAAAGGGGGGGAGCAGGGAAGACAAAGGGACATACCACAGATAACAACGCAACCCAAGATAAGAGAATCGGAGACAATAAGGAATATCAAGAAACCCTATACAATAACAGTAAATTGATGGATCAGCGATACAAAAGTAACACTGACCTAGGAGGGAGAGATTGAGGTTGGGATTCTGTTATACATGAACACGTACAAACATATATAGAAAATTACATAAGTTAATGGGGGGTAAGGAGACCAGGAGATTTAGGTTTCAAGGAAGTCTTGGAGATTCAGCTCTGTGTTGAGCCCCAAAGGGGCAAGAGAACCCAATCGATAAATCCACCTCTTCTCCTTCTGCAGGAGAATGCAATTGAAGTCCCCCCTTGTCGATGGTAATTTAAGCACATAAATGCCTTTAACCTTCAAGCCATCAGGTTTCTCTTGGTGGCATAAGGCGAAATGTTTCGCCAAATGGTTTTTCTTGAGATCTTTCTGGGTCTCTTTCTCTTTCTCCTTTAATCTCTCGTAAATGCTCACCAATCCGAGTTTTAAGAGACCTTTTAGTTTTTCCAATGTAGATCTTTGGACAAGGACAGGTTAGCATATAAGTTACTTTACTTGTGGAGCAAAAGATAAGGTCGCGAATCTCGAAAAATTGCTGACCGTAAGCATCACTAAAGATGGCTGTTCTGTCTACATACGGGCAGATTTGGCATCTATTGCAAGGGTACATTCCTTTACACCTAGGATACTCAGATAACCAATTAGGGCTGGACTCCTTAATCAGTAGCCACTGGCAAAAAGCAGCCAAGCTTCCCTGAGCCTGTCCTGGTGCCATACTCACACAGGTACTCATTTATGGCCCTCTGCTGTGTGTGCAGCTGCTGCAGCATTGCCAATGTTGAGTTCCACCTGGTGGGCATGTCACAAATGAGGCAGTTGGTGGGCAGGTTAAATTCCATTGAATGTCAGCCAGCCAAGCACTGGCATTGTATGACCACCGGAAATGGCCACAGACTTTTCTGGCCTGCTTCAGAAGTTCCTGTAAGCCTAGGTACCTGGTCAAGAAATGCTGCACCACCAAATTAAGGATGTGTGCCAAGCATGGAACATGCATCAAGTGTCCCTGTTGGAGGGCGGAGTGAAGGTTGGTACCATTGTCGCTCACAACCATTCCTGGCTCAAGCTGCCCTGGCATCAACCACCTCTGAGCCTGCCTCTGCAAAGCTAACAGAATCTCTGCACCAGTGTGGCTCCTGTCCCCTGACCAACTGAAGCACGCATCGCATCTTTTAACCTGACTGCTTGCATAGCCCCTTGAATGCTTAGGGAGCACTGCTGGTTCAGAGGACAATTCTGCAGAAGAGGCCATAGAGGAAGAAGATGAATAGGGGGTGGAGCAGAGAGATGTGTCAGAATCATCACCAGATTTTGGAAGGCGTGGTGGCAGAACAAGCTCCAACACTAAATCCTGTCCTGCATCATTCCCAGTTGCCAGCACAGTTACCCAGTGCGCTGTGAAGGAAAGGTAACATCCCTGACCATGCCTGCTGGACCATGAGTCAGCGGTAATTTGAACATTGCTGCTGACCGCCCTGTCCAACTAAGCTAAAGCATTGCCTTCCACATGATGGTAGAGAGCTGGAATGGCCTTACGTGAAAAAAAATTGTTTTGGAACCTGCCACTGGGGTACAGCACATTCCACAAATTCACGAAAGGGGGAGGAGTCTACCAGCTGAAAAGGCAGCATTTGCAGTGCTAGCGATTTGACCAAGCTAGCATTTAGATGCTGAGCATGTGGATGGCTGGGACAGTATTTTTTTTAACGGTTTAGCAATGGGGATAGCGATATGCTGATATCAACTGGTGGTGTGCGGCTAGCAGATTTGCTGCAAGTACTTGTGGCACCTATTGCTATACCTTCATTCCTCTCAGTGCAGGTTTTTGAGAGGACTGGAGGTATAGTAGAGGTTGAGATCACAGATGAGGAGCAAGGAGAAGTTAGCCTTTTTTTATTATGTGGGTCTTTCAGGTGCTGTTGCCAACGGACTGCATGCCAGGTCATGAAATGTCTTGTCAAGCATGTGGTGCCCAAGCGGGTGCTGTTCTGGCCACGCGTGATCAGCTTCAGACATAGATTGCAAACAGCAACGGTAAAATCTACTGCACATGTGGTGTGATGCAATAGGGTGGCTGCCCTTAAGCTGGCTCCTGGAGGACATGCTGCCTCGTTGGAGTTGTGCCTCCTCCTCCTCACTTTCCTCCTCTCTTCTCTCAGGCACCCAAGTACAGTCAGTGACCTCATCATTCCCTCCCTCCCCATCACTGGATAAAACTTGGCAGTATGCTGCAGCTGGGGAAACATGACTGCTAGTTTCATGTCCTTTTGTGGCACCCCCTCTCTCTAGGTTCACATTACTCCCTTCCTCAACTGGGAACCAACATTGGAGCTATAAAAATGCTGCGCATCCTCCATCAGCATGTAATCAATAATATGGTCGAATAATTCTGGTGACTCCTCCGTGCATGATGGTGGGGCTACGGAAGGAGTAACTGTGGACAAGGAGTCAGTGGCATAGGCCGCTTTGGCAGCTGCATTGGAAAGCAAACTAGTATGAGCCTGGGTGACAGAGGAGGAGGAGGATAAGGACGGCTTAGTTATCCACTCTACCAACTCTTCTGCATGTTGTGGCTCAAAAACACGGCCAGCAGCAGAAAAAAAAGGACAAGCATGACCCCCCTGCAGAGGATGCACCATGTCTGCCACCATCACTTTTCACTGTAGACAGAGGCTGCTTGCCCTCTTTTAGTGGCCTGTGAGCGTCTGCCTCTTCTTGATGGCCTTCCGGACATGATGGTGATTTTTTTTCACACCACACAACACTGTATTATATACTGTGTACACCACCTGCACTGTATTATGTATTGTACACCGGATGCACTGTATTATATGCTGTGTACACTGCCTGAAGTGTATTAGAAACTGTACACACTGTATTACATGCTGTGTACACCGCCTGCACTATATTATGTAAATTACACAGGCTGCACCGTATTATATACTGTGTACACGGCGTGAACTGTATTAGAAAATGTACACACTATATTATATACTGTGTACACCGCCTGCACTGTATTATGTACTGTACACTGGCTGCACTGTATTATATACTGTGTACACCGCCTAAAGTGTATTAGAAACTGTACACACTGTATTTTATACTGTGTACACCGCCTGCACTGTATTATATACTGTACAAGGGCTGCACTGTATTATATGCTGTGTACACCGCCTGAAGTGTATTAGAAACTATACACACTGTATTATATACTGTGTACACCGCCTGCACTGTATTATGTACTGTACACCGGCTGCACTGTATTATATACTGTGTACACCACCTAAAGTGTATTAGAAACTGTACACACTGTATTATATACTGTGTGCACCGCCAAATGCACTGTATATATAGTCTACACTGAATGCAGAGTATATATATATATATATATATATATATATACTAGACTGTATATATATTGATACACCGCCTGAAGTGTATTAGATACTATACACCGCCGAATGCACTGTATATATAGTCTACACTAAATGCAGAGTATATATATATACTCTGCATTTAGTGTAGACTATATATACAGTGCATTCGGCGGTGTACAGTATATAATACACTTAAGGCGGTGTATATATATATATATATAGTCTACACTGAATGCAGAGTATATATACCTGTATATATATATATATATATATATATATATATATATATATATATATATATATACAGTGCCTTGCAAAAGTATTCGGCCCCCTTGAACTTTTCAACCTTTTGCCACATTTCAGGCTTCAAACATAAAGATATAAAATTTTAATTTTTTGTGAAGAATCACCAACAAGTGGGACACAATTGTGAAGTGGAACGAAATGTATTGGATATTTTAAACTTTTTTAGCAAACAAAAAACTGAAAAGTGGTGCGTGCAAAATTATTCGGCCCCTTTACTTTCAGTGCAGAAAACTCACTCCAGAAGTTCAGCGAGGATCTCTGAATGATCCAAAGTTGTCCCAAATGACTGATGGTGATAAATAGAATCTACCTGTGTGTAATCAAGTCTTTGTATAAATGCACCTGCTCTGTGATAGTCTCAGGGTTCTGTTGAAAGCGCAGAAAGCATCATGAAGACCAAGGAACACACCAGGCAGGTCCGTAATACTGTTGTGGAGAAGTTTAAAGCCGGATTTGGATACAAAAAGATTTCCCAAGCTTTAAACATCCCAAGGAGCACTGTGCAAGTGATCATTTTGAAATGGAAGGAGTATCAGACCACTGCAAATCTACCAAGACCTGGCTGTCCCTCTAAACTTTCAGCTCAGACAAGGAGAAGACTGATCAGAGATGCAGCCAAGAGGCCCATGATCACTCTGGATGAACTGCAGAGAACTACAGCTGAGGTGGTAGAGTCTGTCCATAGGACAACAATCAGTCGTACACTGCACAAATCTGGCCTTTATGGAAGAGTGGCAAGAAGAAAGCCATTTCTCAAAGATATTCATAAAAAGTCTTGTCTAAAGTTTGCCACAAGCCCCCTGGGAGACACACCAAACATGTGGAAGAAGGTGCTCTGGTCCGATGAAACCAAAATTGAACTTTTTGGCCACAATGCAAAATTATATGTTTGGCGTAAAAGCAACACAGCTCATCACCCTCAACACACCATCCCCACTGTCAAACATGGTGGTGGCAGCATCATGGTTTGGGCCTGCTTTTCTTCAGCAGGGACAGGGAAGATGGTTAAAATTGAGGGGAAGATGGATGCAGCCAAATACAGGACCATTCTGGATGAAAACCTGTTGGAGTCTGCAAAAGACCTGAAACTGGGACGGAGATTTATCTTCCAACAAGACAATGATCCCAAACATACAGCAAAATCTACAAAGGAATGGTTCACAAATAAACGTATCCAGGTGTTAGAATGGCCAAGTCAAAGTCCAGACCTGAATCCAATCGAGAATCTGTGGAAAGAGCTGAAAACTGCTGTTCACAAACGCTCTCCATCCAACCTCACTGAGCTCGAGCTGTTTTGCAAGGAAGAATGGGCAAGAATTTCAGTCTCTCGGTGTGCAAAACTGATAGAGACATACCCCAAGCGACTTGCAGCTGTAATCGCAGCAAAAGGTGGCTCTACAAAGTATTAACACAAGGGGGCCGAATAATTTTGCACGCCCCACTTTTCATTTTTTTATTAGTTAAAAAAGTTTCAACAATCCAATAGATTTCGTTCCACTTCACAATTGTGTCCCACTTGTTGGTGATTCTTCACAAAAAATAAAAATTTTATATCTTTATGTTTGAAGCCTGAAATGTGGCAAAAGGTTGAAAAGTTCAAGGGGGCCGAATACTTTTGCAAGGCACTGTATATATATATACTAGACTGTATATATATTGATACACTGCCTGAAGTGTATTATATACTGTACACCGCCGAATGCACTGTATATATAGTCTACACTGAATGCAGAGTATATATATATATATTAATACACCGCCTGAAGTATATTATGTACTGTGCACCGCCAAATGCACTGTATATATATAGTCTACACTGAATGCAGAGTATATATATATATATATATATATATATATATATATATATTTCCTGGCTAACCTCACATCAGCACACCGTGGGTTAATCCTCAGTAGGTAACCCCAAAGACCACCTCCAATAGATAGAATAAAAGTCCCACCCTCCTAATCCCCGGTGTTCTTCATTTTTGATTGCCCCAGGCCCCTGCCAAATGTTTCCAGATCGGATTGATGTTGGTGAGCAGTATCCCCCCTACCGCACCTCCCCCCAGGTTCTATGCCTCTCCTGGGTTGGAAGACCCTGTGTGTGGGTGGTCAATCCCTTGTAAATCCAGGGTACCCTTGTGCCTGGGTTGCGGACATTGCTGCTTAGATAGCACATTATTTACTGATCTCTGTGGTGCTTCCCAGGGACGCTGAGGCTGCACTCTGTTTTTCTCCCATACTGTGTCCCCTTAGCAGCGTGCCGGGCTCTCTCTCTCTTCCTTATCCTGTTTGGAGGGCGGTTCCCCTCCAATCACCTGGCAACTGAGTAAACAAAAGGCAGAGAGTAAGATGGCCTGAGTGGTCTCTCTGCTTTCTGTCTTTCTTTTAGTGTTTGATTGATTAGTGACCTGCCTGTGGACTTAGCAAGACAGCATTGGAGGAGCCAAACATCTCAGCGGATTTCCTTGCAGAGGCATCGGTAGATTTAGCAGTGGCGGCTAGTGCTCAACATTTTTGGGGGGTGCAAACAAACTGAAAAATACTGAAACCCCCCCATCAATTGCAGCCTCACTCTGCCCATCAAATGCAGCCACTGTGCCCATAAATTGCAGCCATTTTTCCCATCAAACGCAGCTACTGTGCCCATCATATGTAGCCACTGTGCCCCATCATATGCAGCCACTTGTGCTCATCATATGCAGCCACTGTGCCCATCATATGCATCCACTGTGCCACATCATATGCAGCCACTGTGCCACATCATATGCAGCCACTGTGCCACATCATATGCAGCCACTGTGCCACATCATATGCAGCCACTTGTGCCCATCATATGCAGCCACTTGTGCCCATCATATGCAGCCACTTGTGCCCATCATATGCAGCCACTTGTGCCCGTCAAATGCAAGCACTTGTGCCCATCAAATGCAGCTACTTGTGCCCGTCAAATGCAGCCACTTGTGCTCGGTATATGAAGCCGCTTCTGCCCAGTATATGCAGCCACTTCTGCCCATCAAATGCAACCAGGCGCATCCCCCAGCTTCCAGTTCATTAACCCCCCCCGCGCGCGGTCCGGCAGCACTTACCGAGTGATGGGACTCTCCTCCACTTCTGTAGTGGCGGGAAGTGGCCACTGTGGCTCCTGTGTCCGCTCGGCTCCTCAGGCTTCCTCCGCCATGTCTCCTCTTCCGCCAAAGCATTAGGTATCCTATAGGATCGCCTAATGCTTTGGCCAATTGTGAGACAGGTCTCACTGACTTGCCTGCTGATTGGCAGGGAGGACTGTTAGTGTGAATTGGCAGGGAGGAACGTTGGAGCCTCTGGCTCTAATCGCGTGCTTCAAAATACTCACCCCCACCTATCCCCGCCATAGTATTTCATGTGTCCGGCATCCTGAAGTGGGGCATGAATAGGGAGGGAGGTGTCGGGGGGCGGCGTCTGTGAGCCCACAATGCAAGGGCCGCCACTGAGATTTAGTAAAGCTGTTAGCCAGATCTATGGCCAGTGCAGTTACAGCAAGGAGGGCCCCGTGGCTCCGTCTTTGGACGGCAGACGGAACTTCTAAACAGGCCTTGTGCAACATACCATACAATGGCAAACTACTGTTTGAAAAGACCTTGGATGATGCAATTAAGAGAGTCACGGGGGGTAAGTCAGGTCTTCTCCCTCAGCCTGGCCAAAAGAAACCACTTGGACAACCCAGTCAGTCAACCTACAAATGCTTCCAGAAGGCAAAATAGTACAGGGCAAGATGGGAGAGACCTCAATGGAGAGGGACTCAAAGTTCCTTTCTCCAGGGCATCAATTCTAAGGCAGCACAGGCAGCCAAGACAAGTGAAAAGTCCTTTTGAGGGTGCGTCCACACAGGCTTGTCCGCTGGATCCTGTACACTGTAAAAAACGGCTACTCTATAGAGTTCTTACACCACCCTCCAAATTCCTTTGTGAGAACTCAGTGGCCAGAGTGTCCAGAGAAGAGAGGGTACTTGCAGACCTATATAGACAAACTCTTCTCCAAAGGGGCCATCAAGCATGTACCGGCAGAAGAGAGAGGGGGGGTTTTTATTCCCCAATCTTCCTGGTGCCAAAATCTTCAGGGACCTTGAGGCCCGTGTTGGATTTAAGAACACTGAACAATTACATCCTCAAAGGGCAGTTCAAGATGGAGTCCCTTCAGACCATAATGAAGGTGGTCCAGGAGATTGACTGGCTCATTTCGGTGGACCTTTCAGACACGTACCTGCATGTCCCTATAAGGAAGCACTATCAGAATTTTTTGAGGTTCTCAGTATGCGACCATCATTATCAATTCACATGTCTCTCTTTCGGCATCTGTACTGCACCAAGGGTATTCTTGAAGATTCTCCTCTCCATCATTTCTCTAATTCGCCTGGAAGGAATAAGAATTAACCATTACTTAGACGATATCATCATTCTGGGAGACTCCTCTCAACAACTCAGAGAGCATCGAGACTGGGTCCTTCTGACCCTAAACTGTTTTGGTTGGATTATAAACAGTCAAAATTGCCAACTCCTTCGCTCCCAAACAATGGAGTATTTGGGGTAATTTTCTCTACTTCTCAGGGACGGGTGCATCTCCCAGAAAGGATAATTTATCAACTGTGCCAGTGTACTCTAAGCACAATAAAATCTACCTTTCTCTCAGCCAAAGACTGCATGGTCCTGATCTGGATGTTTACCACCACAATTCCGGTAGTCCCATGGGCCAGTTGGCACATGAGGGCATTCCAGGTAACCTTCTTGAGCCAATGGGACGGGTCATCCAAGAACCAGAAGATATACATCCCAGAGGGAGTACGTTGAGATCTAGGCTGGTGGACCGTACCAGAGAACCTATCCCAGGGGGTATCCCTCAATCCAGTGGACTGGACTATCATCACCTTGGACGCCAGCCCCCAGGGTTGGGAGGCCCATTGTCAGCGAAAACAAATCCAAGACCATTGGAACCCACTATACAAACAATCAAACTATTTGGAACTCAAGATAGCCTTTCTTGCTCTACAGGCTTTTCAGGAAGATCTTCGGGTAGCACAGGTCAAGATGCTACTAGACAACAAGACCGCAGTAGCTTACCTTGCACACCAGGGGGGGACAAGGAGTCTAACGCTCCTTCACCTGTCAGTAGACATCTTTGCCTGGGCAGAGGAGCATCTTCAGGACCTGACAGCAGCATATCTCTCAGAATCAACTGGCAGATCAGCTGAGCAGACATTTCCCAGAACACAGCGAGTGGTCACTCCAACTAAGGTACTTCCGGACAGTTTTCAGGAAGTGGGGCATGCCCACGGTCGATTTGATGGCGACCCCACAAAATGCTCAGCTTCCCCTGTTTGTGACGAGATACAGTTACGCAGGAGCACTAGCACAGAATGCATTTTCGATCCGCTGGGCCTTTCCGATGGTGTACATTTTTCCACCAATCCCGTTATTAACCACTTCCGGACCGCTGCACGCCGATATACATCCTAACTTTGAAGAGGGATATCTTTGTTATGGCAGCAGCAAGCTCCCATAACCCTGGTATCCTCTTCTTCAGCGGCGGTCCGGTTTCCGTTAATAGTAGTGTCTGCGGCGGATTCGCTGCAAGATCACTTTTATCGGTGGCGGGAGAGGGGCCGCTCTCCGGTGCCTCTCCGCCGCTTACCGGAGCCGTCGGTAGCGGCGGAGGCGATCAGGTCCTTGTTCTTCCTGGGTATGGAGACGAGTGAGGGGAAGATGGCCCCCACCCATTTCCATACCATTGCAGGGCAGAAGCAACGTCAAAACGTCACTTCCACCCATAGCTCTTAAAGGGCCATTTTTTTTTTTTGAAATGACAACATTTTTTTTTATTGCATTTTAGTGTAAATGTGAGATCTGAGGTTTTTTTGACCTCAGATCTGATATTTAACAGGTCCTGTCATGCTTTTTTTCTATTACAATGGATATTTACATTCCTTGTAAGAGGAATAAAAGTGACACATTTTTTTTTTAAAGAACAGTGTAAAAATAAAAAATAAAAGGTAAAATAAATAAGAAAACATTTTTTAAACGTGCCCCGTCCCGCCGAGCTCGCGCGCAGAAGCGAACGCATACGTGAGTAGCACTCGCATATGAAAATGATGTTCAAACCATACATGTGAGGTACTGCCGAGATCGGTAGAGCGAGAGCAAAAATTTTAGCCCTAGACCTCCTCTGTAACTCAAAACATGCAACCTGTAGAACTTTTTAAACGTCGCCTATGGAGATTTTTAAGGGTAAAATTTTGTCGCCAATCCACAAGCGGGCACAATTTTGAAGCATGACATGTTATGCCGCGTACACACAATTGGAAATTCGGCCAACAAAATACCGATGAGAGCTTTTGGTCCGAAAATGCGACCGTGTGTACACTCCATCGGACATTTGCTGGCAGAATTCCAGCCAGCAAAAGATTAAGATCAGGTTCTCAATTTTTCAGTCGGAAAAAGTGTCGATCGGAAATTTCCAATCGTCTGTACCAATTCCGACACGCAAAAATCCTACGCATGCTCGCAAACAATTCGACACATGCTCGGAAGCATTAAATTTTATTTTCTCGGCTCGTCGTAGTGTTGTACGTCACCGCGTTCTTGATGGTCAAAAGTTCAGCGAACTTTTGTGTGACCGCGTGTGTGCAAGCCAAGCTTGAGCGGAATTCCGAAAATCTGCTCGTGTGTACGCGGCATTAAGTATCTATTTACTCGGCGTAACATTATCTTTCACAAAATTAAAAAAATTGGGCTAACTTTACTGTTGTCTATTTTTTAAATTAAAAAAAGTGTATTTTTTCCAAAAAAAGTGCGCTTGTAAGTCCGCTGCACAAATACGGTGTGACAGAAACTATTGCAACGACCGACATTTTATTCTCTAGGGTGTTCGAAAAAAAAATGTATAATGTTTGGGGGTTATAAGTAATTTTCTAGCAAAAAAACTGTTTAACTTGTAAACAACATACCTCAGAAAGCTGCTCGGTCTTTAAGTAGTTAACGAATGTCCTATTGAAAATCAGAGCAGAGAAGGTCCACACGGTGTTGGTGGCTCCCCGCTGGCAGAGGAGGCCTTGGTTTCCTTTGATCATACAGATGTTTTCAGCCCCGCCAATCCCGTTTCCAGCCAAGAGGGGACCCAGAACCAGTGGCGACACTCCAACTCGGCAAAACTAAGACTAGCAGCATTGCTGCTGAATCAGCCCGATTAAGGGCTCAGGGATTTCCCTCACAGGTGGTACAGACTCAAATGAAGGCCAGAAAGACCCCAACCAACCGCACGTATGAACACAAGCACTTTTCTCCTGAATCTCCTTCTCGGCCAAACATACTGGATTTCCTGCAGTCAGCCCTAGATAAGGGGTTAGCATATAACTCGATTAGGGTGCAGGTATCTGCCCTATTATCTCTCACCGGGCATAGGTGGGCTGAAGATCCTCTAATCAGGTGTTTTCTGCAGGCTGCAATTCTCATTAAACCACCAAAGAATTTTACATAGTTACATAGTAGGGGATGTCGAAAAAAGACACAAGTCCATCAAGTCCAACCTATGTGTGTGATTATATGTCAGTATTACCTTGTATATCCCTGTATGTTGTTGTCGTTCAGGTCCTTATCTAACCACCGCCTGTGGAAGGGAATTCCACATCCTTGCCGCTCTTACAGTAAAGAACCCTCTACGTAGTTTAAGGTTAAACCTCTTTTCTTCTAATTTTAATAAGTGGCCACGAGTCTTGTTAAACTCCCTTTCGCAAAAAAGTGTTATCCCTATTGTGCGGCCACCAGTACGGTATTTGTAAATTGAAATCATATCCCCTCTCAAGCGTCCCTTCTCCAGAGAGTTTAATAAGTTCAGTGCTCTCAACCTTTCCTCATAACTAATATCCTCCAGACCCTTTATTAGCTTTGTTGCCCTTTTTTGTACTCGCTGCAATTCCATTACATTCTTCCTGAGGACTGGTGACCACAACTGGACAGCATATTCTAGGTGCGGCTGGACCAGAGTCTTGTAGAGTGGAAGAATTGTCGTTTTATCTCTGGAATTAATCCCCTTTTTGTTGCATGCCAATATTCTGTTTGCTTTGTTAGCAGCATCTTGGCATTGCATGCCATTGCTGAGCCTATCATCTAATAGGACCCCCAGGTCCTTTTCTATCCTAGATTCCCCCAGAGGTTCTCCCCCCAGTGTATAGATTGCATTCATATTTTTGCCACCCAAATGCATTATTTTACATTTTTCTACATTGAACCTCATTTACCATGTAGTTACCCACCCCAATAATTTGTTCAGATCTTTTTGCAAGGTTTCCACATCCTGAGGAGAAGTTATTGCCCTGCTTAGCCCAGTATTGTGTAATGCTTCATAATAGCTTAGTAATGCCTTATACCTTCCTGGGATCCCAGCTTGGTCCTCAGGTCACTCACACAACCTCCATTTATACCGCCAGACTCTTGATCCCTATGGTCCCTGACCTTAAAAATTGTGTTTTTGGTTGCCATAGTCTCAGCAAGGGAAGTTTCAGAATTGGTGGCTCTGTCCTGCAAAGAACCTTACTGTGTGATCCTTCCTAGGGATGAGCCGAACACCCTCCTGTTCGGTTCACAGCAGAACATGTGAACATATAACCAGGTGAACTGCGCTGGCAACTATATGTGGATGAAATATACCAAAACGAAAAACACAAATAATAAATAAATATCAAGGTGGCACGTTATAGTGAATATGGAGGTGTCAGAGAACTGGGCATGCAGCCCGCGTGACTAACCCAGCACCTTATGAGAATGCGCTGGACTGTACAGCCAGAACTACAAGACCTTCCATATAAATGTGATAAATCAATTTGTATGCATAATAGCTGAAAAATAGCAGATAAAATGAAAAACCTTCACTACATTATATTGGTAAGCATGTTAGACAAGTGCATCTATAAAGCATCAAAAATAGCGGTTTGACATAACACCAGTGCAAACAAGAAAGTAAAAATAAATAAATATGCAAAAAGTTCACAATCAGAAATGACTATGGAGCGATCCACTCAGAAAATGCCAGATGGGATAATGAAATCATGAAACGTCAGCAATAAAAAAATAGTACAGAGAGAAAACGTAGCTAGTGGTTAAAACCCCTTCATAGGAAAAACAATGGACAAACTTCCAGCTTTTTCATCCTTCCAATCAAACAGGGCCAGTGATGTAGCGATGTAAAAAATTGCTTGGAAGAAACCACAGAAGCACACGTTCCACCGAAGGAGAAAAGAGAAGCATATAGCATAAAACCCTAAAATACCAAGCGTCACCTGCGCATAAATGCGCTACTCACGGGACCGGTAAGCAAAGCAGGCATTCAGATATTTGGTCGGTTCGCCGCTCTCCGGCGTGCGTTCCACCACCAGGAAGTGATGTCACTGGTAACAAATCAGACAGACGTGGACAGGATGTTGCGTCGACGCGTTTCGCCCCTCCCCCAGGGCGTTATCAAAGACTTAACATCCTGCTCACGTAGAAAACCATTTATATTATGTTCAGTGAGTGACAGCCATTTGCGGCCAATGGGTGAAAAGTCACCCATTCCTTCCTCTATCATCATATCCTGTTTGCAATAAAACTTTAATCAGTGGTCGGAGACAAACAACTCCAGTATACAGATAGATGCTTGTGACATCTCCATAGAGAAACGATTTTAACACTCACTATCTTCCACAACACAAAGTATATGCTAACATCAGGATATCTAGATAGGCGGAAAAAATCCTATACAATATATGTTGAATGTCTAATTCCCTAATAATAAAAATAAAAACGATTGTTTAATACATTATACAATGAATAAAAAATTAATATGAAAAATATATAAAAATTACAATATAAATATATAAAAAACCCCTACAAATAAATATAGATAATATATAGTCACAAATTTAACTCAATACTTCGCTGATTACTGGACTTCGTATTCATAATTATGACATGGAAAAAAAGACAACAAATAATCAAAAATTCATAATTGATGGTAATTGATAGCAATAGAACAAAATGAATATTAAAACAAATATAACAAATAAGAAAAAATATATATGTATGAGAAAAAAATATATAATGCGAAAATAAATAGAAAAGAAGAATTATATATGGATATAATAAATATAATAAGATAAAATAAGATTGATAAAAATATAAATTGCTATTCTGAACACTACCAATTAGATAAAAAACAGTTCAAGTCTAGCTCAATATTCAGGCCCAGGGGGTTCAATGTGCGTAATCTATGTATCCACTGGGTTTCATTTTGTGAAATATTTTGCCTAAGGTTGGAACCTCGCCAATGACCTTCAACTCTGTCAATCCCACAGAAGGTGAGTAGGCTGGGGTCTTGGTTGTGAAAAAGCCTAAAATGATTGGAAAGACCATGAAACTTATACCCATTCTTAATCCTATTTACATGTTCATTAAGTCTTATACCCAGTTGTCTGGTGGTTCTTCCCACGTATTGAAGATTACAAGGACAAGACAGAAGGTAGGTAACATGTGTTGTACTGCAGGTTATAAATTTTTTGATTGCATAAGATCTACCATCTACCAGGGAACTAAAATGGGTGGTTTTCCGTTTGCGAAATTTGGATGTCCTGCACATTCCACACCTGCCACAACTATAGAACCCAACGCTGTCTAGAAAGGTACATGCCTTCCTAGGGGGGTCTATAACATTATGTGCTAGCTGAAGCCTCAATGTAGGTGGTTTGGTATAAATAAAGTTGGGCTGTTTTGGCAGCACCTTCCTAAGGTCATTATCCTGATGAAGGAGGGGCCAATGCCTCTTTATGATTTTCTCCAAGTCACGATACTGTCTGTTAAATCCTGTGATAAAGGATAAACTGAAGTTATTCTCCCCTTTTGCTTTGGATTTAAATCAAATCATTCCTATTCATTTCCCCAACTGTTTGTTTGATCCTCTCTAAATTTTCCAGACTGTAACCCTTTTCTTGAAATCTTTTCACCATGATGTTGGCTTGCAAGTTGTAGACACTTAGGTTGCTGCAGTTTCTTCTAATCCTAAGTAGCTGACTTTTAGGGATACCCCCTAGCCATCTTGGATGGTGGCAACTTGTCAGGGGGATATACCCATTTCGGTCAACATCTTTGAAGAAGGTGCGGGTGAGTAATTTATTATCCTCTCTAAATAATGTTAGGTCTAAAAAATTGATTTGTTGGTAACTAAAGCACTCAGAGAAAGAAATACCAAACCGATTGGTCCCTAATTTGGCCATAAATTCCAAAAAGGATTCGGGTGATCCTGCCCAGATAATCAGGATATCATCTATGTACCTTTTGTATAACCTGAGCTCTGGGATACTGGATCGATAGATGGCTTCATCCTCCCAAAAGCTCATAAACAGGTTTGCCACTGAAGGTGCATACTTGGCACCCATTGCGACCCCTTTCTTTTGCCTATAGTATTCCTTTTGGTGCCAAAAAAAGTTATGGCTCATTGCTAGATCCAAAGCTTTTAGGATAAACTTCTTTTGTTTTGATTTTATATCTGTGTTCTCTAATGCCCATCCTACTGCTTGTAATGCATGTTCTTGTTGGATGTTAGTATAGAGTGAGTTTACGTCAATACTTGCAAGCAAACAATTTTCATCTATTGTTATGGTCTTAGTTAATTCAATGAGTTCTCTGCTATCTTTAAGATATGCAGGGTATTTTTTGGTGAGTGGTTGCAGAAAACAGTCTAGATATTCACCAAGTCTGGAGAAGAGGGATCCAATCCCGCTGATTATTGGTCGACCTGGGGGCTTGGATTTATTTTTGTGAATTTTCGGCAATTGGTATATCACAGGTACCCGTGGCGCATCAGGGATAAGGTATCTGGCCTCTTTTTTCTTCAAGATACCCTCTTCAGTTGCTGTTTTAACTAGATTCTTTAGTTTTAACTTGAATTTCTTAGTGGGGTTATTCTTCAGCTTTTCATAAGTTTCCTGGTCTCCAACCAATCTATTTAGTTCCTCCAAATAATCAGCTTTGTTTAGTATAACCACCCCCCCTCCTTTATCAGCTGACCTGATCACTATATTTTTGTTTTCTATCAATGACTCTAAACCTCTTCTAGATCTTTTTTCCGTCTTTGGGGTTTAACAACAAGTTTGTCCAAATCCTGTTCTACCAGAGATTTGAACACCCCGACGAAATGATTATTGCTAATCTGGGGGTTGAAAGTTGAGTTATTCTTAAGAGTTGTATGCATATATTCCTCTTCCGGGGAATTTGATGCTGTTACTTTATTGGAAAAGTGCTTTTTAATATTAACTTTTCTTATAAATTTTTGTAGATCGATGAACACATTGAATTTGTTGAGATTTTTTTCCATGGCATATTTTAAGCCTAAATCTAAAACTTTTAGTTCTTCCTGAGAAAAGTTGACATCACTTAAGTTAAAAATTCCCTCCATTAAACCATTCTTTTTCGCTTTCCTTTTACCTCCTCTGCATCCTCTTGTTCTCCTCTGCTTTCTTGATTTGATTGAGGGGTCATGGGGTACCACGGTCTCCACTCCTCTGGTGAACTCTGGTCTCTCCCCCAGCCCCTGGGGGTTGTAGCACCTCTCCCCCTCGTGGTGGGTGGTCCCCCTGATCCTCTCCTCTGAAAATCCCCTCTCTGGTTGCTGGGATACCATCCCCTTCCCCGGTTTGTTGGAGGATAATAGTCGGGCTGGTTGTAGGCCCAAGGCTGTCCCCCATACCCTCCTCCTCTATTATATCCTCTTTGGTTATGGGATCCTCTATGGTCATAGCCCCTTTGACCATAGGAACCCCTTTGGGATGGATAGGAGTGGTCATAATCTAGAGGTTCAAAACGATTATATGTAGGTACACTATATCCGGATGCTGATGCACCATAATAGTCGTTATTCTGACCATTATGAGTGGTTTTGGCAGAGTCTTTCTGGGAGCCAACAAACTTCCTGACGGGAGTTTTAATGGTATCCAGCACTCGAGTTGGCTCTGTTTCCATAGGATTAGGTACAATATTGGACTCCTCCCCTATTTCTTGCCATTTATAAACTTTATTGGATTTATAGTCATTGGTGTCTCTAATGAATTTTTTAATTTTTTTCTTCTGGGTATCCTTATCCAATTTATCTACAAAATCCTGGAGCTGTTTTAGTTTATCCTTACATTCCCCAGAGGTGATGAGAGGACCTAATTTGGATTTGATTCCATTAATGTTAGCCTCAATTAGTTTTAGTTTCCTCTCTTTTCTTGCTATCAGCATTTCTAAGAGTTTCCTCTCAACACCATTAAAAAAGGAAAACCATTCTTCCTCAAGATCTTTATCTATGAGCCCATCATTGGGGGCTAAATCCCATCTAAGCCGTCTGGGGGTCATCCTATCTTTCACATATTTTCTAAGAGAAAAGATATCCCACCAGGTCCTTACTTGCTTATCAAGGGCACCCCTAAGATGTTTAAAATCCGAATTGATATCAGATTGTTCATTATTGGACGAAAAAAATTCATCCGCATTTATACTTCTGTCATTAATAAAAGTGAAAATCTCCATCGTGATTTAAAAGATGCAGCTGCTGTGACCAAGTGCTCTTACTTGTGAAACATAAAATCATACAATACAGCGCTCGCAACTATATATAATCAATGATCTCAAAAAATATAAAAATATAGACCTAACATTATTTAGAGAGGATAATAAATTACTCACCCGCACCTTCTTCAAAGATGTTGACCGAAATGGGTATATCCCCCTGACAAGTTGCCACCATCCAAGATGGCTAGGGGGTATCCCTAAAAGTCAGCTACTTAGGATTAGAAGAAACTGCAGCAACCTAAGTGACTACAACTTGCAAGCCAACATCATGGTGAAAAGATTTCAAGAAAAGGGTTACAGTCTGGAAAATTTAGAGAGGATCAAACAAACAGTTGGGGAAATGAATAGGAATGATCTGTTTAAATCCAAAGCAAAAGGGGAGAATAACTTCAGTTTATCCTTTATCACAGGATTTAACAGACAGTATCGTGACTTGGAGAAAATCATAAAGAGGCATTGGCCCCTCCTTCATCAGGATAATGACCTTAGGAAGGTGCTGCCAAAACAGCCCAACTTTATTTATACCAAACCACCTACATTGAGGCTTCAGCTAGCACATAATGTTATAGACCCCCCTAGGAAGGCATGTACCTTTCTAGACAGAGTTGGGTTCTATAGTTGTGGCAGGTGTGGAATGTGCAGAACATCCAAATTTCGCAAACGGAAAACCACCCATTTTAGTTCCCTGGTAGATGGTAGATCTTATGCAATCAAAAAATTTATAACCTGCAGTACAACACATGTTACCTACCTTCTGTCTTGTCCTTGTAATCTTCAATACGTGGGAAGAACCACCAGACAACTGGGTATAAGACTTAATGAACATGTAAATAGGATTAAGAATGGGTATAAGTTTCATGGTCTTTCCAATCATTTTAGGCTTTTTCACAACCAAGACCCCAGCCTACTCACCTTCTGTGGGATTGACAGAGTTGAAGGTCATTGGCGAGGTTCCAACCTTAGGCAAAATATTTCACAAAATGAAACCCAGTGGATACATAGATTACGCACATTGAACCCCCTGGGCCTGAATATTGAGCTAGACTTGAACTGTTTTTTATCTAATTGGTAGTGTTCAGAATAGCAATTTATATTTTTATCAATCTTATTTTATCTTATTATATTTATTATATCCATATATAATTCTTCTTTTCTATTTATTTTCGCATTATATATTTTTTTCTCATACATATATATTTTTTCTTATTTGTTATATTTGTTTTAATATTCATTTTGTTCTATTGCTATCAATTACCATCAATTATGAATTTTTGATTATTTGTTGTCTTTTTTTCCATGTCATAATTATGAATATGAAGTCCAGTAATCAGCGAAGTATTGAGTTAAATTTGTGACTATATATTATCTATATTTATTTGTAGGGGTTTTTTATATATTTATATTGTAATTTTTATATATTTTTCATATTAATTTTTTATTCATTGTATAATGTATTAAACAATCGTTTTTATTTTTATTATTAGGGAATTAGACATTCAACATATATTGTATAGGATTTTTTCCGCCTATCTAGATATCCTGATGTTAGCATATACTTTGTGTTGTGGAAGATAGTGAGTGTTAAAATCGTTTCTCTATGGAGATGTCACAAGCATCTATCTGTATACTGGAGTTGTTTGTCTCCGACCACTGATTAAAGTTTTATTGCAAACAGGATATGATGATAGAGGAAGGAATGGGTGACTTTTCACCCATTGGCCGCAAATGGCTGTCACTCACTGAACATAATATAAATGGTTTTCTACGTGAGCAGGATGTTAAGTCTTTGATAACGCCCTGGGGGAGGGGCGAAACGCGTCGACGCAACATCCTGTCCACGTCTGTCTGATTTGTTACCAGTGACATCACTTCCTGGTGGTGGAACGCACGCCGGAGAGCGGCGAACCGACCAAATATCTGAATGCCTGCTTTGCTTACCGGTCCCGTGAGTAGCGCATTTATGCGCAGGTGACCCTTGGTATTTTAGGGTTTTATGCTATATGCTTCTCTTTTCTCCTTCGGTGGAACGTGTGCTTCTGTGGTTTCTTCCAAGCAATTTTTTACATCGCTACATCACTGGCCCTGTTTGATTGGAAGGATGAAAAAGCTGGAAGTTTGTCCATTGTTTTTCCTATGAAGGGGTTTTAACCACTAGCTACGTTTTCTCTCTGTACTATTTTTTTATTGCTGACGTTTCATGATTTCATTATCCCATCTGGCATTTTCTGAGTGGATCGCTCCATAGTCATTTCTGATTGTGAACTTTTTGCATATTTATTTATTTTTACTTTCTTGTTTGCACTGGTGTTATGTCAAACCGCTATTTTTGATGCTTTATAGATGCACTTGTCTAACATGCTTACCAATATATTGTAGTGAAGGTTTTTCATTTTATCTGCTATTTTGCAGCTATTATGCATACAAATTGATTTATCACATTTATATGGAAGGTCTTGTAGTTCTGGCTGTACAGTCCAGCGCATTCTCATAAGGTGCTGGGTTAGTCACGCGGGCTGCATGCCCAGTTCTCTGACACCTCCATATTCACTATAACGTGCCACCTTGATATTTATTTATTATTTGTGTTTTTCGTTTTGGTATATTTCATCCACATATAGTTGCCAGCGCAGTTCACCTGGTTATATATTACTAAAGTACAGTACTTTCACTCTGCAGCTGCAACAAAGTTTTTCTTTTTCTTTTTATATTTTTATATTTTTTGAGATCATTGATTATATATAGTTGCGAGCGCTGTATTGTATGATTTTATAGAACATGTGAACAGGCAAAAAACTTGACAGAACACATGAACACCGTTAAAGTCTATAGGACACAAACATGAATAATCAAAAGTGCTAATTTTAAAGGCTTATATTCAAGTTATTGGCATAAAAAATGTTTGGGGACCTGGGTTCTGCCCCAGGGGACACGTATCAATGCAAAAATGTTTTTTTTAAAACGGCCGTTTTTTGGGAGCAATGGTTTTTTTAATGTTTTTTTTTTAAAAATTCTGTTTATTTCTTTTTTTTTTTAAAAGACATATACATACAACGTTTGGACGTGTCATTAGGACACTATCCATACTTGGTCAACATGACCATAGCCCTATCTAACAGAGACCTACTAACTAAAACACATCTCAATCCCCTCCCCCAACTCCCCCCCCCCCCCCCGAACCACAGCTCGACATAAAACGGATCTTCAGTTTTCCACCTCATCTATATCAAGGAGTTGTGCTTACATTTTTATACGTATACCAGTAATAATTTCAGCAGACGCTCCCCTAGTCAAAACTCTCGTATTGCATAATTCCACCAGGGGATATATCATGTCTAGTACTTTCATGTTTATTTAGTACTCTCATCCATTACCCCACCGTGTTGTTGGAATTAAACCACGATTGCCACACCCTGTCGAATTTTTTCATACACCCCCTGGACTCATATGTTGCTTTATAGTAGGGAAGCATGGAGTTCACTTGGCTTTTCCAGGAGGAGATACTCGGTGCCTCTGGTATTTTCCATGCTAACAAAATAGCCTTTCTACCATAAAAAAGCAGAACATTTAGCATTGTGCGCATGGCCCGTGTGGGTACCACCTCATCTACCAACCCAAGCAGACAAACCCTGACTGTCAGTGGGATCGGTACTGAGATTAATTCAGCTATGCAGGTTATGATATCAGACCAAAATCTTTGAATATGTGGGCATTGCCAGAAAATGTGGTTAGCATCTGCAGGTGAGTGAGAGCATCTCCAACACTCTGCCGAGGCTGTGGGAAAAATCTTTTTTAATCTAGCTGGTGTATAATAGCTTCTGTGCAAAAACTTGAACTGAATCAACCTGTCCCTTGCAGACACCAGATGTTTGAATGGTTGAGTCCATAGATCATCCCAGTCCTCACCCTGTATATCTGGGACCTCCACCTCCCACTTTTCCCTGCATCTGGTAATTGCCGGTGGGGTCACCTTGAATAATTCTTTATATGTGTTTGAAAGGGGCTTGCTCAGGTTCTCATCTGCTAGCAATGTTTCCAGAGACGAGGGCAGAGATTCCACCCTCCTCTCCCCAAACTGTGCCTGAAAAGCGTGTCTAACTTGTAAAAAACGGAACAAGTATGAGTTGGGGAGGTCGTGCCTCGACTGCAGTTGAGAAAAGGTCAGTATTTCACCAAAGGTTGTTATGTCTTTTAATGTCTTGATTCCTCTACTAGCCCAAATCATAGGATCTGGCAAGTTGTAAAATTGGGGTAAAGTTGGGTTCATCCAAATAGGGGTTGAAGGTGACACCCCCCCATAACTAGGGCACGCCAGTTTCACTGCTGTTTCCCAGGCCTTAATAGTGGCTTTCATTGTTAGTGTTAGGGGCAGCTCTGATCTGGTACCCCTAAACAAAGCAAAACGCAGACTGTCATAGGACCCCAGGTGAGCTGCCTCCAAGACTGTAGCCGCATCTCCATCTTCTGTTACCAACCACCTGTGCGCGAACACCATCTGCCCCGCTATGTAGTACTTATGCCAATCAGGCAGTGCCAATCCCCCTTGCTCCCCCGGTTCTTGCAGTACTTTGAGTCCTATTCTGGGAGCTTTAGGAGCCCAAATGAAAGATGAGACAATGCTGTCTATCTTCCGGAAAAATGACCGTGGTATCCAGACAGGTGCATGTCTCAAGAAGTATAGTATAACAGGAAGAAATTTCATTTTTAATAGACTGATGCGACCTATTAAGGATAACGGAAGTTTTGTCCAAGTTTGTACTTTTTGCTTCAATACCGTTATCAGGGGCAGTAAATTAAGTAGCATATAGTCTTGAACATTTGGAGTGATCTGTACCCCCAGGTATTTAAGGGACGTGACCCATTGTAGTGGTAGGTGGGGATCTGCTCCTTCCTTGGCCCCTGCATCTATTGGTAGGATGGACGATTTTCCCCAATTTACTTTTAGACCTGAGAAGGCTGCAAAATGATTTATGATTCCCAGTGCCGCTCTCAAGGAATCCCCCGGATCATCAAGGAATAATAACATATCATCTGCGTATAGTGCCAGAGTCTCTTCTATTGCACCCACTCGTATGGATCTTATTGTTGGAGAGGATCTAAGTGCTACCGCCAGTGGCTCCAGGGCAAGGGCGAACAGGAAGGGGGATAGCGGGCAACCCTGCCTGGTTCCCCTACCCACTTCAAAGAAATCCGAGGTGGACGATCCCAGTCGGATCGCCACTTTCGGACGTCTATAAAGCATGGCCACCCATTTCCTAAAACGTGGGCCGAAACCCATAAACTCCAAGACCTTAAACATGAATGACCAATCTACAGAGTCGAAGGCCTTTTCAAAATCAATAGAGACCACTACTCTAGTGTTGGAAGCCCCTGACTGTATTTGTAAGTGAGTGAACAGTCTCCTTAAGTTAGTGTCTGTTGACTTCCCCGGCATAAACCCTGTTTGATCTATATTAATAATAGAGGGGAGTACTTCCGCTAGTCTGATGGCCAAAATCTTCGTTAAGATTTTTAAGTCTGTATTTAACAGAGCTATCGGCCGATATGATGCACATTCCTTTGGGTCTTTCCCCGGTTTTAGTAGAAGAACCATGTAAGCCTCCAGCATAGAGTCCGGCAAGGCATCATGTTTGTGGCAGTATTCTAAAAGTAAGTTAAGTCTAGGGGCCAGGACTTCAACATTAGCCTTATAAAAATCAATTGGAAACCCATCTGGCCCAGGGGCCTTGTTCTGAGGGAAAGTGAAAATTGCTTTCTGAATTTCTTTCACTGTAATTTTAGCCTCTAAATTGTCCATGTCGGTCTCTGATAATTTTGGTAGTGTTAGGTCACCTAAAAGGGAGTCCAGTTCAGTTGGGTCATAGGAAGGAATAGGTGAGTATAGGGAAGAATAGAACTTAATAAATTCCTGCATGATACGTTCTGGTTCGTTGAGCAAATTTCCCCCCTGGTCTTTTATGACTGGGATGTTGGTCAGCGGGTGATAATCAGCAACCAACATTGCTAACAGTTTTCCGTTCTTATCTCCCTCCGCAAAGACTGTGTGGTTTCTCTTTGTCATGTCGGCACGGGCTTGGCTCGTAAAGTGTATGGATAAGGAGCATCTCGCCTCCAATAAGGCGTCATACGAGGCCCTCGTGGAAGACTCCGCATGGGCCCTGGCACATTCCCTTTCCCTCTGTTGAAGGAACTCCGTTTCTTCCCTATCCTGCTTTCGTGCTGTTTTAATAGCAGATATGTATTCCCCCCTTGTCACTGCCTTAAATGCATCCCATACAATATGAGGATTTGCTGTGTCGACATTGGATGACCAATAGGACTGGATGGCCTCCGTCACCTGGACGGAAACCTGCTCGTCCTGTATCCATCCAGGGGCGAGACGCCAGCATCTTCCCTTTGCTTCCGCAGTGAATGATAGGGTAACTGCAAGAGGGTTGTGGTCCGTCAGACCACCAGCCATATATACTATATCTTTTATATAAGGTAGTAATAGATTATTCCCAAAGGCTAAATGTATCCTTGCAGAAGACCTATGAGCCGTTGACACATGTGAAAAACATTTATCATCTGGGTGCTTCCATCGCCACAACTCCGTGAGCTCCGCCACAGTCCTCCAGCCATTTAAGTCAGCTGAACCCCCCCTAGCCGGGTTGGAGGCGTCCAACACCGCATCCAGAATGGCATTGAAGTCCCCCAACACAGCCACAGGGAGGTGAGCGTATGGCGCCAGTTTCGATAAGAGGTCATATAGCAGCTTAACCCGAAAGGGCGGAGGCATATATACGTTCACTAGCATGATCGTTTTGTGACAGATTTCTATAACTATCGCCACATATCTGCCTTCTGGATCAGTAAACACATGATGGATTGTGCACGGTAGAGATTTGGAAATTAGAATAGAAACAACTCTAGCAAATGTGGAGTATGTTGAATGTAGGGCTTTTTGGATCCATGGTTTACGTAGTGAAAGTACTCTACTGCCATCCAGGTGTGTTTCCTGTAGAAGCACGATATGTGGTCGGGTCTGTTTGAGGTATTGGAATACTGAGGCCCTCTTAAGTTTGTGGTTAAGGCCCCGAACATTCCAAGACACAATCCTAATATCATCCGCCATTGCAACTTTTACTGTCAAATGTTAGCCAAAGCAACGTCCGCCAAGGGAGATTAGCCCCAATTGCAGTATCCAGCATATCTGTGAGGAAAACAATCTTACAATAATAACCCCTAAGTCGAGCTGTGGCCCTAGAACATCCCACCCTTGCTTTTATACCAGCAACCAACCAAACCATACCGGTATATAGCTTGATCCCCGAACAAAACAACAGCAACAAAAAAATTGCGGTGAATTCCCGCCGCAGTAATCGAAAGTTCGGCAGTTCCTTTTGTAGTCCATGTCCCCTCCACTAACTCCTGCTAGAAGAAGTGGATATGCTTATGGTATTGCATAAAGACACTGAGTAAGTGAAATTTTCAGGTAATATGTAGATAGAGAAGAGAAAAATCATAAAAAAATCAAGCAGCCAAAAAGCAAGAAAAAACAAAAACAAAATCTTCCGTAAGGCATTTCCTCTTCACATGTCTGCCAGTATGTCGTTCACAGGACTTTAGAGTTCTTTGTCCATCCATTCACAGGCTTCTTCTGGGTGTTCAAAAAATTTCACCGACCCTTTATGTTGTATTCTGAGCTTGCTAGGATACATCATGCTGTATTTGACTTCCTTTTCTCTCAGGCGTCTACGAACTTCAGTAAACGATCATCGCTTTTGTTGTGTCGCTGCTGAGAAATCTGGGAACAGCATCACTCTTTCATTTTCATGTCGGAGTTCTTGTAGTTTCCTGGCTTGGGACAGAATCATGTCACGATCTCGGTAATTCAAGAAGCGAACCAGAAAAGGTCTAGGGTAGGCTCCCGGGGGTCTGCGACCTGCAGGAACTCTGTGAGCTCGCTCGACTACGTAGGTAGGAGGCATATCATGCAGGGACAGAAGCTGCTTGAAGAGACTTTCCGCAAGTTGGGCAGGTTTGTCTCCTTCGGCTCCCTCAGGAAGTCCCACCACGCGGATGTTGTTCCTCCTCTGGCGATCTTCTGCGTCAATGGCTTTGTTTTGCAGTGACCTAACTTGGTCTCTAAGCTCAGCTATTTGAGCACCATGATCATGAGAGGTATCTTCTATCTCAGAGACACGTGTCTCCACTGTGGTCATCCTGCCTCTGAACTTATCCAGGTCATGTCTTATTAAGTTACATTCAGAGGAGAGGTGATCTATGCGCCCCATGAGTTCTGCTTTGCTAGCACCTATCGCCTCCAGTATAGGTCTGGTGATCGCTTCTATGTCCACTGATTTTGCCAGTGCATTCTCTGATGCTTCTCCCCCTGTGTCTTTAGCCTGTGCCATCTTACCAGCAGCCGATTTGGCGCGCTGTTCCTTCGGCGGAGAAGACAAGATGGCGGGAGCGGGGCTAGGCGCCGTTTCTTTTATGGAGCGAGACTGTCTCTGATCCGACAGTGCCTTAGCAGACTTCTTTGCGGTTGAGGATGGCATCGCTAGATTCAGCGTTCTCTCCTCTATCTGGTGTTAAGCTCGGCAAGCTGCTGTGAACGCTCCACTGTCGCGGATTTCGTACAGGAGAGACGGAGCTGTGGAGGGAGGCTTGCTGCCGCGATCACATCCGGCCGGAAGTCTGGTTTTTTTAATGTTAATTGACAACTCTAATGCCCCGTACACACATTGGTCAGACATTCCAACAACAAAATCCATGGATTTTTTCCGACGGATGTTGGCTCAAACTTGACTTGCATACACACGGTCGCACAAAGTTGTCGGAAAATCCGATCGTTCTGAACGCGGTGACGTAATATATGTACGTCGGGACTATAAACGGGGCAATAGCCAATAGCTTTAGTCTCTTAATTTATTCTGAGCATGCGTGGCACTTTGTGCGTCGGATTTGTGTACACGCGATCGGAATTTCCGACAACGGATTTTGTTGTCGGAAAATTTTATAGCAAGCTCTCTTTGTGTGTCAGAAATTCCTATGGAAAATGTGTGATGGAGCCTACACACGGTAGGAATTTCCGACAACAAGGTCCTATCACACATTTTCCATCGGAAAATCCTATTGTGTGTAAAGGGCATTAGTGTGAAACAATAAAAATGAAATATTCCTATAAATATCGTGCCTGGGGGTGTCCTTAGTATGCCTGCAAAGTGGCGCACTTTTCCCGTGTTTAGAACAGTACCACAGCAAAATTACATTTCTAAAGGAAAAATTGTCATTTAAAACTGATCGCGGCTGTAATGAATTGTCGGGTCTCGCAATAAAAAAAAAGAGCATAGGATCCCCCTCCTCCCCAGTCCATTACCAGGCCCTTTGGGTCTGGTATATATATTAAGGGGAACCCTGAACCAAATTAAAAAAAAATGGTGTAGGGCCCCCCCCAAAATCCATACCAGACCCTTTTCCGAGCATGCAACCTGGCAGGCCGCAGGAAAAGAGGGGTGGATGTGAGAGCGCCCCCCCCTCCTGAACCGTACCAGGCCACATGCCCTCAACCCTTGCCCGGTGGTTGTGGGGGTCTACGGGTGGGGGGCTTATCGGAATACAGAAGCCCCCTTTAACAAGGTGACCCCCAGATCCCAGCCTCCCCCCTGTGTCAATTGGTAATGGGGTACATTTTACCCCTACCATTTTCACAAAAAAAGTGGCAGAATGGTAAAAAAGACAAGAGACAGCATGGGACAAGTCCTTTATTTAAAAAAAAATTAAAAAAGCAGCAACCGATCAGCCTCCATGGGAGGCTCCCTCCGACTGATGCGTCTTCTCTGTGACAGCTCTTATATAACTGAGGGCGGGGCCACATGGTGACGTAACCAGGTGACCCTGCCCCCTCTGACGCCACGGGGGCTTCCCCATGGCTTCCCCGTGGCGTCAGAGGGGGGTGGGGTCACCCGGTTACGCATTCAGTGTAGACTATATGTACAGTCAGTGCAGGCAGTGTATTATTATATACAGTATCTCACAAAAGTGGGTACACCCCTCACATTTTTGTAAATATTTTATTATATCTTTTCATGTGACAACACCGAAAAAATGACACTTTGCTACAATGTAAAGTAGTGAGTGTACAGCTTGTATATTGGTGTAAATTTGCTGTCCCCTCAAAATAACTCAACACACGGCCATTAATGTCTAATCCGCTGTCAACAAAAGTGAGTACACCCCTAAGTGAAAATGTCCAAATTGAGCCCAAAGTGTCAATATTTTGTGTGGCCACCATTATTTTCCAGCACTGCCTTAACCCTCTTGGGCATGGAGTTTACCAGAGCTTCACAGGTTTCCACTGGAGTCCTCTTCCACTCCTCCATGACGACATCACAGAGCTGGGGGATATTAGAGACCTTGCTCTCCTCCACTTTCTATTTGAGGATGCCCCACAGATGTTCAATAGGGTTTTAGGTCTGGAGGGTAAAGGTGATGGCCAGTCCATCACCTTTACCCTCAGCTTCTTTAGCAAGGCAGTTGTTGTCTTGGAGGTGTGTTTGGGGTCGTTATCATGTTGGAATACTGACCTTCAGCCCAGTCTCCGAAGGGAGGGGATCATGCTCTGCTTCAGTATGTCACAGTACATGTTGGCATGCATGGTTCCCTCAATGAACTGTAGCTCACCAGTGCCAGCAGCACTCATGCAGCCCCAGACCATGACACTCCCACCACCATGCTTGACTTAGCAAGACACACTTGTTTTCGTACTCCTCACCTGGTTGCCGCCACACACGCTTGACACCATCTGAACCAAATAAGTTTATCTTGGTCTCATCAGACCACAGGACATGGTTCCAGTAACCCATGTCTTTAGTCTGCTTGTCTTCAGCAAACTGTTTGCAGGATTTCTTGTGCATTCTCTTTAGAAGAGACCAATTTGATGCAGTGTGCAGAGTATGGTCTGAACACTAACAGGCTGACCCCCCACCCCTTCAACCTCTACAGCAATGCTGTCAGCGCTCATACGTCTATTTTCCAAAGACAGCTCTGGATATGATGCTAAACACGTGCACTCAACTTCTTTGGTCGACCATGGCAAGGCCTGTTCTGAGTGGAACCTGTCCTGTTAAACCACTGTGTGGTCTTGGCTACTGTGCTGCAGCTCAGTTTCAGGATCTTGGCAATCTTCTTATAGCCTAGGCCATCTTTATGTAGAGCAACAATTCTTTTTTTTCAGATCCTCAGAGAGTTCTTTGCCATGAGGTGCCATGTTGAACTTCCAGTAACCAGAGAGTGATAACACCAAATTTAACACCCCTGCTCCCCATTCACACCTGAGACCTTGTAACACTAATGAGTCACATGAGTCTGGGGAGGGAAAATGGCTAATTGGGACCAATTTGGATGTTTTCACTTAGGGGTGTTGTAACGACACCCCGAGTATGAAAAGGGTTTAAGTCATTTAGGACATTCCATACCCAAACACAAAAAGCAGCTACTGAACACTTCCATCAGCCGAACAAGGAGCCCATACAAATAATTCTCCCTCACATACGAGACAAGGCTCTGTCTTGAGGTTCAAGCAGGAATTAATCTTTATTCAAAAACATGTTATACAGATCCCACTTCAAAACACTTCCCCCCACCCTTGGAAAACAGGGTGGGTTAAACTGTCCAATAACAATGGACACACAGGTCAGGTGTGTTTAACTTCTCATCAGTAAACAGTCTTAACAGGGGGGCTGCTGGAGGAATCTCCCCTCCCTCTTTCCTCACAGCAACATCCCATAATAGACATCCCATAATAGTTGAGGCAGACAGCCACAATAGAATACAGTCACACCCCAACCATCACAGCAAATAGTACACAACATAATGAGACAGCACACATTATATATACATATGTACAACATTGAGTCTGACTAGCACAGATCATAGTGGGGTTCTCATTCACCTTGTGCCCCTATTAGTGACTCCCATCACAATGGCATATCCAGGGTCCCCAGAGTCTGTGTGTCTTGGGGGACATGGACCTGAATCTAAAGTAATGCCACCTCATGGGTCCCCAGGCATACAGCTCACAACAAGCACCATTCCCCCAAATGCCAGGGCCCATAATCAGTAGGCAAGAGGCTGGCATTCAGTCCCCTCCAAAAGACTCTGTCCCGGCTAGGTCTGTCACATTTCTCCCCTTTCGGCAGGAGACTAACACAGGAGGAGTCCCCAGATGAGTTGACTCCGAAGTTAGTCAGTAGTTTTAGTCCTCTAATGCTGGTATCCCCACAGTACCCAAAACAAATTGTTACAAACAGAGTATTACTCACCCAGCCAACCTCTGCCTCTCTCAGAGAACATATCCACAGCTGGGGAGAGTCCTGGACTGGCCCTTCTCCCTAGAGTCCTTTCAGCCACTGGAGAGAAGACAGGGTGACTGAGCTCACTCCATCATGCTGTTGGGGATCTGAGCCGACTGCCAAGCATCCCTGGGGTATACAGGTGGGGACTGAAGCCCCCCCTGTGGCAGTCTTGGAGGCTCATGGTGAGAAGGTGGCAATCACTTCCCAGTGGATTTCAGAGATGCAGGGAGGAGAAGCAGCCATTTTCCCTCCCCAACAAGAGTTTGTGCATCTGGGAGACAATACCAGTGAAAGGGAGTTCCAACAGCAGACGGCGCCCCAGAATGATTATACCAACCGAGCTGAAGCGCTGGCAACTGGGCAGAGTGTTACCACACTCTGCCCAGCATCGGCAACAACTACAGAGTTCCAGGGAGCCGGGGCAGTCGGCCTCCCACCCCAACAGTTAGCCGGAGCAGATGGTGTGGGTTTTCCAGCAGAAGGTCTGGAATAGGGCAGAGTGCTGCTGGCCTCTGCCCTCAACTAACAGAGGATGAATTTCCTGTAAGGGTGGATGGGGCTTCAGTCCCCACCTGTATACCCCAGGGATGCTGGGCAGTCAGCCCAGATCCCCAACAGCATGATGGAGTGAGCTCAGTCACCCTGTCTTCTCTCCAGCGGCTGAAAGCACTCCAGGGAGAAAGGCCAGTCCAGGCCTCTCCCCAGTGGCGCGTATGTTCTCTGAGAGAGGCAGAGGTTGGCTGGGTGAGTAATACTCTGTTTGGAACAATTTATTTGGGGTACTGTGTGGACACCAGCATTAGAGGACTGGAACTACTGACTAACTTCGGAGTCAACTCATCTGGGGACTCCTCCTGTGTTAGTCTCCTGCCGAAAGGGGAGAAATGTGACAGACCTAGCCGGGACAGAGTCTTTTGGAGGGGACTGAATGCCAGCCTCTTGCCTACTGATTATGGGCCCTGGCATTTGGGGGAACGGTGCTTGTTGTGAGCTGTATGCCTGGGGACCCATGAGGTGGCATTACTTTAGATTCAGGTCCATGTCCCCCAAGACACACAGACTCTGGGGACCCTGGATATGCCATTGTGATGGGAGTCACTAATAGGGGCACAAGGTGAATGAGAACCCCACTATGATCTGTGCTAGTCAGACTCAATGCTGTACATATGTATATATAATGTGTGCTGTCTCATTGTGTTGTGTACTATTTGCTGTGCTAGTTTGGGGTAGGTCTGTATTCTAATGTTTTATTGTGCCTGTCTGCCCTGGATGTCACAGGATGTGTAACTCTATGGAGGGAGGGGGGATTCCTCCAACAGCTCTCCCTGCTGATAAGACTGTGTATTGATGAGACGTTAAACACACCTGACCTGTGTGTCCATTGTCATTGGACAGTTTAACCCGCGGTGTTTTCCAATGGTGGGGGGGAAGTGTTTTGAAGTGGCATTTGTATAACATGTTTTTGAATAAAGATTAATTCCTACTTGAACCTCAAGACAGAGCCTTGTCTCGTATTTGGGGGAGAATTATTTGTATGGGTTCCTTGTTCGACTGATTGAAGTGTTCGGTAGCTGCCTTTGTGTTTGGAAATGGAATGCCTTAAACGACTTTAACCCCTTTCATACGCGTGGTGTCGTTACACCTTGCAACTCCACAGATACTGCTGTTGGTGCTGGGCAGAGCACACTGAAGTTTAGCCCTGATACCAGCTTTTCTGATGGAGGCTCACCAGGTTGTTCTTCCTCAGCAGAAAAGTCTATCAAATCCCATGTCTCTGCAACTGGTGTCTGGGGATAGAAGCTCACAATCTCATGACCGTGGAACCCAGAAGATGCTATCAGTGCTGGGCAGAGGTTTGAAGAACTCTGCCCTGTTGTCAGCACTTCAGCTTTGGGGATGGCAAACTCCAGATTTTCCACTGCCGATTCTTCAGCCGCGATTTTGGAGTTGTCAACTGGTATTTCCTGATAGTTCCAGGCAAAGGGAGCCCCACCCTGCTGCTGAGCAGAGTCTAGCAGCTGTCTGTAGGCGATCTCCAGCTCCCATTCCTGAACAGCCAGAAACTCCAAATCTTCCCTTGCCCAGTGCCCTTCCGAAACATTCAGTCTTCGCTCTCTGTGCTCCATTATTTCCTCCAAACGCCCCTCCCGATCACTCCCAAAGTCAGGGTCCCTGGACAGCCTCCAATACAACAATCCCAGGCCATCATAGTCAAAGCCTTCCGTGGGGCTGTCATCAGCTGATCATGGGCACTCTTGGGCTACATACCACTGGAGGGCTCTGTAGCTCTCGTCCAACCACATCTCTGCCCGGATCAGCCTGCTTAACTCAGCTGTCCACTCCTGCTTCGGTTGTTCCCCCAATAACAGCATTCATACTTCATACTGCGACCAGTACCTTACATGGATGGAGGGGAGAACTTTTCCCTGGTGTTGCTGCTCGAGAGCTAGCACTTTCTTCCAGAGTTCACAGTGGATAGAATCAGACCATCCCAGCAGGACCTGCTCTGATACTGGTCCTCTATGCTGTATCTGCATCTCTCGCAACCTCCTTCTGAATTCCTCTTCCATGGTGGCTGGTGGCTGTACCTCTCTGCTCCTTTCAGTTGGTGCTGCTGTGACTTCTGCTGCTGCAGCACCTCTTTGCTGTAGCCAATTTGTATCCACAGCCACTACAACTAGGTCTATAATCTCCACTGTAGGGTTAGGACTAGGGATGAGCCGAACACCCCCCGGTTCGGTTCGCACCAGAACCCGCGAACGGACCGCAAGTTCGCACGAACGTTAGAACCCCATTGACGTCTATGGGACTCGAACGTTCGAAATCAAAAGTGCTCATTTTAAAGGCTAATTTGCATGGTATTGTCCTAAAAAGGGTTTGGGGACCCGGGTCCTACCCCAGGGGACATGTATCAATGCAAAAAAAACTTTTAAAAACGGCCGTTTTTTCGGGAGCAGTGATTTTAATGATGCTTAAAGTAAAAAAAAAAAAGTGAAATATTCCTTTAAATATCGTACCTGGGGGGTGTCTATAGTATGCCTGTAAAGTGACGCGTGTTTCCCATGTTTAGAACAGTCCCTGCACCAAATGTCATTTTTAAAGGAAAAAATCTCATTTAAAACTGCTTGCGGGTTTAATGTCATGTCGGGTCCTGGCAATATGGATGAAAATCAGTGAGACAAACGGCATGGGTACCCCCCAGTCCATTACCAGGCCCTTTGGGTCTTGTATGGATATTAAGGGGAACCCCGCACCCAAATTAAAATAAGGAAAGGTCCCTATATACTCTGAACAGCAGTATACAGGCGGTGCAAACAAGACAGGGACTGTAGGTTTGTTGTTAAGTAGAATCTCTTTGTAATTTTGAACATTTTTAATGTGTTTAGCTCCAGCCAAAAAATCTTTTCTAAGCTTTTTGGAAAACATAGGGAAGGGTTATCACCCCTGTGACATTTGTTTTGCGTCTTTCCTCCTCTTCAGAAGATTTCACCTCACTTTTTTGTCCCAATGAAAAATGTTTTTTGAAAATTTGGGTTTTTTTGTGGAACAAGGATTGGAAAGCATCAGTGGAAAGGAGAAATTGTTTTCCCATATTAACTCTTACATGAGAGAATTTCCCTTCCTATGGGTAGATTTCATCTCACTTCCTGTTGTCTCCTTCCGTTTGCAAGTAGGAGTCGTTTGTAAGTTAGATGTTTGAAAGTAGGGTCCTGCCCTATATACTCAGCAGAAATTTGGGCCTTAGGTGTTGCTGTGGCCAAAACACTGTAAGCCCTCACAGGGCCCTGCTGTGAAATATTAGATCAAGAATTGTAATTACATGCCCCTGTTGAACAGGAGCTGAAAAATTAGGCCTTAGGCACTGGTGCTGGTGCCACAACACTGCAACCCCTCACAGACACTCTAGTTGGAACGCAGGAACGAGCACTGCTGCAAAGTATTGCATCAAAAATTGTAATTACACGCCCCTGTTAGACAGGGGCAGAAAAATTGGGCCTTAGGCACTGGTGCTGGTGCCACAACACTGCAACCCCTCACAGACACTCTAGTTGGAACGCAGGAACGAGCACTGCTGCAAAGTATTGCATCAAAAATTGTAATTACACGCCCCTGTTAGACAGGGGCAGAAAAATTGGGCCTTAGGCACTGGTGCTGGTGCCACAACACTGCAACCCCTCACAGACACTCTAGTTGGAACGCAGGAACGAGCACTGCTGCAAAGTATTGCATCAAAAATTGTAATTACACGCCCCTGTTAGACAGGGGCAGAAAAATTGGGCCTTAGGCACTGGTGCTGGTGCCACAACACTGCAACCCCTCACAGACACTCTAGTTGGAACGCAGGAACGAGCACTGCTGCAAAGTATTGCATCAAAAATTGTAATTACACGCCCCTGTTAGACAGGGGCAGAAAAATTGGGCCTTAGGCACTGGTGCTGGTGCCACAACACTGCAACCCCTCACAGACACTCTAGTTGGAACGCAGGAACGAGCACTGCTGCAAAGTATTGCATCAAAAATTGTAATTACACGCCCCTGTTAGACAGGGGCAGAAAAATTGGGCCTTAGGCACTGGTGCTGGTGCCACAACACTGCAACCCCTCACAGACACTCTAGTTGGAACGCAGGAACGAGCACTGCTGCAAAGTATTGCATCAAAAATTGTAATTACACGCCCCTGTTAGACAGGGGCAGAAAAATTGGGCCTTAGGCACTGGTGCTGGTGCCACAACACTGCAACCCCTCACAGACACTCTAGTTGGAATGCAGGAACGAGCCGTGCTGCAAAGTATTACATCAAAAATTGTAATTACACGCCCCTGTTATACAGGGGCTGAAAAATTGTGCCTTAGGCACTGGTGGTGGCGCCCAGAACCAAAAATGTTCTTACAAGCTATCAGCGTGATGATTGAGGAGGAAGAGGATAATTACTCAGGGATAATCACTCAGCATCAGCATAGGCAGTCTTTGAAGGGATCTGAAAAAAATTATTCAGTTACATCAGCATCAGGTGCTTGGTAGCTGGTGGTGATCCAAGACTGATTCATTTTTATGAAGGTCAGCCGATCGACCGAGTCAGTGGACAGACGCACCCTGTGATCGGTTACCACGCCTCCAGCAGCACTGAATGTACGTTCCGAAAGAACGCTGGATGCAGGACAGGCCAGTAGCTCAATTGCATACTGTGCAAGCTCTGGCCAGTGATCCATCCTCAAGACCCAGTAACCCAGAGGATTTTCGGTGGGAAAGGTGTCCAAGTCTGATCTTGCCCCTAGGTATTCCTGCACCATGTAAAACAGACGCTGGCGATGGTTGCTGGAACCGATCATACCTTGGGGCTGCGGACCAAAAAATTGTCTGAACGCATCGGTCAGACGGCCACCTTCTCCACCGCTCCTTCTTTGACTGACCGAAGCCTCAGCAACACGTTGTCCAGAAACAGGAGTTTGTAACCTCCCAGTCTCTGGGAACGCGTTGCACAGACCTTTCTGCAAGGCCTCCCGAAGATGTTTCATCCTCTGCTCCCTCTGCGATGGCAAGATAAGGTCCGCAACCTTACCCTTGTAACGTGGATCAAGGAGGGTTGCCAGCCAGTATTGGTCCTTCTCCTTGATACCACGAATACGAGGATCCTTACGCAGGCTTTGCAGGATCAGGGAGGCCATGCAGCGTAGGTTTGCTGAGGCATTCGGTCCGGAGTCCTCTGGGTCACTAAGGACGACATGGTCCGCAGCCACCTCCTCCCAGCCACGTACAAGTCCATGTGTTTCTTGGGACTGATCCCTTAAAGACTGCTGCTGATGCTGAGTGCCAGGCTCCACCTCCATACTGACACAATCTTCCTCCTCCTCCTCCTCCTCGTCCTCTTCCTGTGTGATCGGCGGGCACGCAGGAACACTGTCTGGATAAAGGGGGCCTTGAGAGCTAAGGAAGTCCTCCTCTTCCTGCCTCTGTTCTGCCTCAAGTGCCCTGTCCATTATTCCACGCAGCGTGTGCTCCAACAGGTGGACAAGGGGGACAGTGTCACTGATGCATGCACTGTCACTGCTCACCATCCTCGTGGCCTCCTCGAATGGTGACAGGACAGTGCATGCATCCCTGATCATGGCCCACTGGCGTGGGGAAAAAAAACCAAGGTCCCCTGACCCTGTCCTGGTGCCATAGTCGCACAGGTACTCATTGATGGCCCTCTGCTGCGTGTGCAGCCGCTGCAGCATGGCCAACGTCGAGTTCCACCTGGTGGGCATGTCACAGATTAGGCGGTTCTTGGGCAGGTTAAACTCCTTTTGGAGGTCCGTCAGCCGAGCACTGGCATTATATGACCGGCGGAAATGCACACAGACTTTCCTGGCCTGCCTCAGGACATCCTGTAAGCCCGGGTACCTGCCCAAGAACCGCTGCACCACCAAGTTAAGGACGTGAGCCAAACAGGGCACATGGGTCAGTTGTCCCTGTCGGAGGGCAGAGAGGAGGTTGGTGCCATTGTCGCAAACCACCATTCCTGCCTTAAGTTGGCGTGGCGTCAACCACCTCTGAACCTGCCCCTGCAGAGCTGACAGAACCTCTGCCCCAGTGTGGCTCCTGTCCCCCAAGCACACCAGCTCAAGCACCGCATGGCATCTTTTGGCCTGCGTACTTGCGTAGCCCCTTGAACGCCTACGGAGCACCGCTGGTTCCGAGGAAGAGGCCATGGAGGAAGAAGAAGAGGAGGGGGTGGAGGAGAGAGGTGTGTCACAATCAGCATTTTGGAGGCGTGGTGGCGGAACAACCTCCAACACTACTGCACCTTGTCCTGCATCCTTCCCAGCTGCCAGCAGAGTCACCCAATGCGCCGTGAAACTTAAGTAACGTCCCTGTCCATGCCTGCTGGACCATGAGTCAGCGGTAATATGCACCTTACCGCTGACCGCCCTGTCCAGCGAGGCATGGACATTGCCTTCCACATGCCGGTAGAGAGCCGGAATCGCCTTCCGTGAGAAAAAGTGGCGTTTGGGTACCTGCCACTGAGGAACCGCACATTCCACAAACTCACGGAAGGGGGCAGAGTCTACCAACTGAAAAGGCAGCAGTTGAAGTGCTAGCAATTTTGCCAAGCTAGCATTCAACCGCTGGGCATGTGGATGGCTGGGAGCAAACTTCTTTCGGCGGTGCAGCAGCTGGGGCAGGGAAATTTGCCTGGTACAATCTGACGTCGGTGTACCAAAAGCAGATTGCCCACAAGTACTTGGCTGTGACACACCTAATTCTACACCTTCATTCCTCTCACTGCAGGTCTCAGAGAGGACTGAAGGTCTAGTGGGGTTGGAAATCTCAGCTGAGGAGGAGCAAGGAGAGCTCCTCTTTGTGCTTTGGTGTGGGTCTTTCAGATACGCTTGCCAACGAACTGCATGGCAGGTCAACATATGTCTGGTCAAGCATGTGGTACCCAAGCGGGAGATGTTTTGGCCACGCGAGATACGCTTGAGACATATGTTGCAAATAGCAGCGGTGCGATCTGATGCACTCGTCTCAAAAAAGGCCCACACCAAAGAACTTTTTGAATAACGCGCAGAGACTGCAGCGCCCTGCACATGTGGAGCTTTGGGGTGTGATGCAGTCAATGTGCTGCCCTTAGGCTGGCCCCTGGAGGGCATCCTGCCTCGTTGGTGATGTGCCGCCTCCTCCTCCTCCTCCTCCTCCTCTCTCCTATCAGGCACCCACGTTGAGTCAGTGACCTCATCATCCCCTCCCTCCTCATCACTGGAGCAAACCTGGCAGTATGCTGCAGCAGGGGGAGCATGACTGCCAGATTGCTGTCCTTCTTGGGCACCCCCTCTGTCCGTGCTCATGTTACTGCCTTCATCGAGCTCAGTATCATCATCAGAGCCTTCCAAACGCTGGGCATCCTCCTGGAGCATGTACCCAACACTGTGGTCAAACAGTTCGAGGGAATCCTCATGAGGACATGGTGGAGCTAGGGAAGGAGTCACTGATGACATTGAGCTGAGGGAAGAGGCCGCTGCTTTGCCAGACAAAGCACCCTGGGCATGGGTGAGAGAGGATGAGGAGGATGAGGACGGCTTGGTCATCCACTCGACCAAGTCTTCCGCATGTTGCGGCTCAACACGGCCAGCTGCCGAAAAAAAGGCCAAGCGTGTCCCATGGCCACGTGCTGATGAGGATGCACCGTCTCCACGACCAGCACTAGACACAGAGCCTGCTTGCCCTCTCTTATTGGCTTGTGACTGTCTGCCTCTCCTTCTTGGCCTTCCAGACATACTAATGGCCTGTAGCTGCACTAAGCTGGGATAGAACACCTGTAATTTTCTTCAGGTAGCTTTATATACTGTAACCAGACAAGCCTGCCTGTCAGTAGGAAGATAACAGGAACGGATCTAGCTGAACACTGTGAGCAGGACACACTGTACTAAATGTAAATAGTCTAGCTGCCTGACCGTGGTACTAATAGGATCAAAAAGAACACCTGTAATTTTCTTCAGGTAGCTTTATATACTGTAACCAGACAAGCCTGCCTGTCAGTAGGAAGATAACAGGAACGGATCTAGCTGAACACTGTGAGCAGGACGCACTGCACTGAATGTAAATAGCAGGAACGGATCTAGCTGAACACTGTGAGCAGGACGCACTGCACTGAATGTAAATAGCAGGAACGGATCTAGCTGAACACTGTGAGCAGGACGCACTGCACTGAATGTAAATAGCAGGAACGGATCTAGCTGAACACTGTGAGCAGGACGCACTGCACTGAATGTAAATAGCAGGAACGGATCTAGCTGAACACTGTGAGCAGGACGCACTGCACTGAATGTAAATAGCAGGAACGGATCTAGCTGAACACTGTGAGCAGGACGCACTGCACTGAATGTAAATAGCAGGAACGGATCTAGCTGAACACTGTGAGCAGGACGCACTGCACTGAATGTAAATAGCAGGAACGGATCTAGCTGAACACTGTGAGCAGGACGCACTGCACTGAATGTAAATAGCAGGAACGGATCTAGCTGAACACTGTGAGCAGGACGCACTGCACTGAATGTAAATAGCAGGAACGGATCTAGCTGAACACTGTGAGCAGGACGCACTGCACTGAATGTAAATAGCAGGAACGGATCTAGCTGAACACTGTGAGCAGGACGCACTGCACTGAATGTAAATAGCAGGAACGGATCTAGCTGAACACTGTGAGCAGGACGCACTGCACTGAATGTAAATAGCAGGAACGGATCTAGCTGAACACTGTGAGCAGGACGCACTGCACTGAATGTAAATAGCAGGAACGGATCTAGCTGAACACTGTGAGCAGGACGCACTGCACTGAATGTAAATAGCAGGAACGGATCTAGCTGAACACTGTGAGCAGGACGCACTGCACTGAATGTAAATAGCAGGAACGGATCTAGCTGAACACTGTGAGCAGGACGCACTGCACTGAATGTAAATAGCAGGAACGGATCTAGCTGAACACTGTGAGCAGGACGCACTGCACTGAATGTAAATAGCAGGAACGGATCTAGCTGAACACTGTGAGCAGGACGCACTGCACTGAATGTAAATAGCAGGAACGGATCTAGCTGAACACTGTGAGCAGGACGCACTGCACTGAATGTAAATAGCAGGAACGGATCTAGCTGAACACTGTGAGCAGGACGCACTGCACTGAATGTAAATAGCAGGAACGGATCTAGCTGAACACTGTGAGCAGGACGCACTGCACTGAATGTAAATAGCAGGAACGGATCTAGCTGAACACTGTGAGCAGGACGCACTGCACTGAATGTAAATAGCAGGAACGGATCTAGCTGAACACTGTGAGCAGGACGCACTGCACTGAATGTAAATAGCAGGAACGGATCTAGCTGAACACTGTGAGCAGGACGCACTGCACTGAATGTAAATAGCAGGAACGGATCTAGCTGAACACTGTGAGCAGGACGCACTGCACTGAATGTAAATAGCAGGAACGGATCTAGCTGAACACTGTGAGCAGGACGCACTGCACTGAATGTAAATAGCAGGAACGGATCTAGCTGAACACTGTGAGCAGGACACACTGCACTAAATAGTCTAGATAGAAGATAACAGGAACGGATCTAGCTAAACTGAATACAGTGTATATATATATATGCAACACCTGGGATGCATATATATACACAATACACTGTAAGTGCAGCTAACTGACTGACTGTTCTGCCTAATCTATCTAACTCAAATCAAATGACACTGTCTCTCTCTCTCTCTATCTCTCAGCACACCGGAACACACACTACACAGGGCCGCCGTGCAGGCGGCCTTATATAGTGTGGGGTGTGTACTAAATCCCCTGAGCCATAATTGGCCAAAGCCACCCTGGCTTTGGCCAATTACAGCTCTCTCTACTGACGGCGCTGTGATTGGCCAAGCATGCGGGTCATAGTGCATGCTTGGCCAATCATCAGCCAGCAATGCACTGCGATGCCGCAGTGAATTATGGGCCGTGACGCGCCACACGAATTTGGCGCGAACGGCCCATATCGTTCGCAATTCGACGGACGGTCGAACAGCCGATGTTCGAGTCGAACATGGGTTCGACTCGAACACGAAGCTCATCCCTAGTTAGGACCATAATGTGCCAGTCTTATTTTAACAGCCCGATCAAATCAAGCCTCTTCTGGTGTCTTGTCTGTTATGCTGGGCCTTTCGGCTCTATCCATTTCGACTAGTTCTGCGATAATGTGCCTCTTCTTACGGTTGTTGGCCAGTCAGCCCTGGTTCTTCAGTAAGTCCTTGAGGGAAGAGAGCTTTAGCCGTTCATAGTGTGCTTCCATTGTCCTGTGTCCTCTTGTAGCTGTCCTTCTGGGCTGTGGGAATGATCCCCCTGCTTGACACCAGTTGTAACGACCCCCTGAGTATGAAAGGGATTAAAGTTGTTTAGGACATTCCATACCCAAAGGCTTCTCCCTCAAATACGAGACAAGGCTCTGTCTTGAGGTCCAAGCAGGAATGAATCTTTATTCAAACACATGTTATACAGATCCCAATTCAAAACACTTCCCCCCACCCTTGGAAAAAAGGGCGGGTTAAACTGTCCAATGACAATGGACACACGGGTCAGGTGTGTTTAATTTCTCATCAGTAAACACTCTTAACAGGGGGGCTGCTGGAGGAATCCCCCCTCCCTCTTTCCTCACAGCCACATCCTATAATAGACATCCCATAATAGTTGAGGCAGACAGCCACAATAGAACATTAGAATACATTCACACCCCAACCATCACAGCAAATAGTACACAACATAATGAGACAGCACACATTATATATACATATATACAGCATTAAGTCTGACTAGCCAGGATCATAGTGATGTTCTCATTCACCTTGTGCCCCTATTAGGGACTCCTGTCACAATGGCATATCCAGGGTCCCCAGAGTCTGTGTGTCTTGGGGGACATGGACCTGAATCTTGTTGCAGAGTGTGATTGCTAGGTGCAGCGGAGTCAATTCAGATCAGACGTTGTGGAGTAACAGGAACTGACTTCTTTATTGGAACATAACTGGCAAGAAGTACACAGATGTCATCTCACATGGTAAGAAGAACACAGACAGGAAAAAGAAACCAACAAGTACAACACTATACACAGGAAATACAACATATCATAGAAAACTGCACAGCACAGCATACCACTGAGCATTAGCGACATGTGTCCTGTTTGAGAACTGCAGTTAATAGGCTAAGCTGAAATATGTTGTATCTCCAACACCCTTTCTCAACAGTTAAGGCTAATGCCACGTACACACGGTCGGACTTTTCGTCTGCAAAAGTCTGACAGCCCGTCCGACAGACTTTCGGCGGACTTTTGGCGGACTTGCGGCGAGCTTGCGGGCAGACTTCCTAACGAACAGACTTGCCTACACACGATCACACAAAAGTTTGACAGCCTAGTACGCGGTGACGTACACCAAGTCCGACGAGACTATAAAACGGAAGTTCAATAGCCCGTACGACACCCTTTGGGCTCCTTCTGCTAATCTCGTGTTTATCTCGTGTTAGTAGAAGTTTGGTAAGAGACGATTCGCGCTTGTGAGACTCGTATTTTTCAGTTCGTTTTAACTGTTGTTCAGTCTGTGCTTGTGAGGTTTGTATCTGCTTTTTAGTGCGTTTGGTCAGTTGGCATTGAGAAATCTTTGTTTTATTGTCCGCTCGTTCCTGATTTTCAGGTCGCTCTTCACAGGCCTTGCTGTTCTTCAGTGCGTTCTGTTAAGTGCGTTCTGACCAGCCGACCATTTTGAAGCCATGTTACCTGTACATACTCGTCGCCGAGCTCGTGCATTGTATGTGCTTGGTGCTGTAGTTCATTCTTCAGCCCAAGACCAGTCCATGAACAGGGCGAGGAGGTGTCCATGGACCAAGAATTGGTTGCTCCAGCGTGACCAGTTCTGTCACATGCCATTGCTCCGTGATATCCGTGAGAATGTTGGCTTTGCTGACCCCCTATATCAGCAGGCAGGATACCTGCATGAGGCAAGCCATCACTCCGGAGCAGAGGCTAGTTGCCATGTTGCGGTACTTGGCAACAGGGAGAAGCCTGCAGGACCTCAAGTTCTCAACAGGCATCTCCCCCCAGGCTCTGGGGATCATTATCCCAGAGACCTGTTCTGCCATCATCCAGGTCCTGCAGAAGGACTATATTATGGTAAGATTTTTTTCTTTTATTAGCATCACATGTTATTTTATTT